>JARVLU010001462.1:18497769-18510524 GCA_031762415.1 Simpsonichthys santanae
CCCCCCGCCCCCCCCCCCCCCCCAACGACTCATGGTGAAATATCACAGTGGATAATTTTCCGTGGGCTATATTAAATGTAGTCTTCAAAATAATATGTCTGAGTCTGTGCGTTTCCCAGAAATCACTCCTGCTGACAGGCTTCAGAGCCCCAAGATTGGATGTGAAATCCTGTTTGGATATTTCCCTGCCAAGAAACCTATGAGTGATTTGCTAAAACGCCAACAGAACGGGTTATTTGCAAACTAATGGCACATCCGTCTTCCTCTTACTAAATGTGATCAAAGAATATTAGCGTTGTTTGCGTTGTAGCTCTGGCTCAAAATGAAAGGCCCGACGACTGAGGCGAGCGTTTTGCAAGCCTCGTTGGGAAGAGGATTCACAGTTCCAGTGAATTCAGGTTCAACCTAAACAAAAATAAATAAATAAATAAAATCACTGAATGGAACGTCTCATAAACAAAGCTCTTGCACGCACCATCCAGCACAAACATTAGTGTCTGTCTCGAAGCTTGAAAGCTTTACACTGTTACAATTTGTTCCTGAAAGTGAACTCGGTTTAATTGAGCAAAGTTCAAGACTCCACAAACAGTAAAGCACCGAGTGGGGGGGGGAAATCAATGGCAACAGGGGCATGGAAAAAAGAGATAGCATTGATTTATCTGCCATTGATTCATGAGGATCGCAGCATTGTGCCCTGCAGGTGAAATGTGCGCTGTCTGCCAACTGATGGGGATGAATCTGAAAAGGTGTCAAGTGGTTAGAGGACACAGGGGCGGCGGGAGGATGAGATGGGGCGAGCAGATGAAGGTGGCAGGGAAGGGAGGAGAGAGTGGAGTGGGCAGAAAGACGTGAACTATCACACAGAAGAGGCTGAAGGAAAAATAAGCTTGATGAGAAGGAATAATGTTGCAAGAGTGACACCATCACTGAGCAGGGCTGCCACACATCTGACAGAGATGAGACGAGACCAACAAGACTGAACAATCTGAGACACATAAGTAACTAAAATGAATAAACAAAAGCAAGGACTGAAGCTGAAAGCAAAAATTATATACAGTATACTTTATATGAAAAAAATCTAATTAAAGGCCTAGCATCCACCACCCTTCATGCCAAAGTTTTGAATCACTCTCAGCTACTACCTTATTAGATTTGAGCTCAAGATCTATAAAACTGATTGTGATAGTCACTGATGTGCTGACTAATGCTGATTAGCTGTGGTGACCATCTTTTCATTCATTCATTCATTCAACTATTATTTATACAGGTTAATTCCCACTGAGCCTCGGGGACTCATTTACAAGAGAGACCTGGTTTTAACAAAGAACGATGACAACAGTGGACATCAAAGACAATAATAGACAATCATAAAGGATGTGTACAAATTGAGAATAACAAGTGAAAATAAAATGATGTTAAAAATGTAACAAAAAAAAACCCAGCTTGGTTGTAAGGTGGTGAAAACTAAAAACAGGAACAAGTCTGCATTGGTTTTTCCCAGGAACTTAGCAGATGTCTTAGAGAGGTCAAGGCCTAGAGCTTCAGATCTTTTTGCAAGATGTTCCAGGAAACAGGAGCGGAGCAGGAGAAGGCCTTTTAGCCGAGTTCAGTCCTCACTGAGGGATCTTGAATTGAACTTACTCTAAAAGCTAATCAGTTGTAAATATTGGTCCAATGTGTCAAAGTTCATGCTCAGTAATCCAGGTAAAAAATCCAACAAAGTTCAGTCAGGTCATCTGGACTCCATCCATCCATCTATCCATCCATCCATCCATCCATCCATCCATCCATCCATCCATCCATCCATCCATCCATCCATCCATCCATCCATCCATTATCTTTTACCTGCTTCTTCCATTTTGGGTCACGGGGGTCGCTGGTGCCCATGTCCAGCAGTCACTGTGTGAGGGGCTCATCTGGACTCATGTTGGATTTTTTTTTTACCTGGATTATTGAGCATGAGCTTTGATGTTTTGAACTACTGTGGCCATGGCTGCCTCAAGAGGAGTCGACGGAGGAGAGGGCAGGCCCCAGAAACCATCTTATCACAGCAAACTGGTTGGCTCACTATGTGAGTGTGCTGCTTGTGGGACTGAGTTTGTTGTGGCTCCTCGGACTGATGAAGACCTTTGGATGAAGGACGAAACATCTCAGCAAAAAAAAGAAACCGTCCAGAGGACCTGACTGAACTTTGTTGGATTTATCTGATGATTACTTTTCAGAAAATGTTATTAAAATTGATTCCAGTGTTCTTGAGATACTTTAAAAAGTTACACACAAAATTTGTATTGTTGGCAGCTATAGTGATAAAAAAATAAATAACTGACTGCTCGGCACATTTGATAACTAAACATCTTGTTGAAGACTCCTGGAAGGTCGTCTTCAGTTGGTCCAACCTGCAGGCATGTTGTAAGAACTCCTTCTGTTGAAAGTGCTTTACAAGAAAACGTCTTTTGCAACAGTTTAAGTGTCAGCAATCAGTAAACGGATATCTCCTCAGAGGATTCAGGCTTAAAACCACATGTTGCTGAAGAAAGACAGAGAGAGGGGACAGAGATCAGCATGGAGAGA
Organism: Simpsonichthys santanae; assembly: GCA_031762415.1. Lineage (NCBI taxonomy): Eukaryota > Metazoa > Chordata > Actinopteri > Cyprinodontiformes > Rivulidae > Simpsonichthys > Simpsonichthys santanae. The sequence goes on from JARVLU010001462.1 coordinate 18,500,341, forward strand.
GGGGGGGGGGGGGGGGGGCACAGACCAAGAACTTTGGTATCTTTACAACATCCTTTTGCTTCCCATGAGAATGTTTGCTATTTCACTTCTACAAAATGAAACATGTGGTCGTTGCTGCAATTCTTTCCCTATGTGGCAACCTTCAAAAGTTTTATTTATTTATTTTTTTATGCCACAAAACATTTTATTTTTACATTCTTTGCAAACATGACAACAAGAAACAAATTCTATTTCTTTTCAAATAATTTAGCGAGCGATCTGTTACTGTTTAAGTTGAAGATGCAGTAAAAACATGACAGGAACCTCGTTGGTCGTTTTAATAAGGACAAGGCGTTCTCGAACAGTTCAGGCTGACTTTGTCTCATTCACGTTATGGTATAGATTGAGCTAAAACAAACATAAATCCTCACTTGGATTTAATTTTTTACTTTTTGCCTTTGAAGGCTTTTTTTATTTTTCCAGCTGTTTGGGTTCAACCCTGGAAAGCACCTCTGTTTCCTGTGACCACTCAGATATCTTCACAAAACACTATCGCACAGGAAACTGCAGGCGCGCAGGCTCACATGGTGCACTTTCCACTGCGATTATCACTGGTACGTATGGGCCCATTTTCTTATTAAATAAACAAAAAAAGTAGCAAAATCATGAAACTGTCACAGCATAAACATGTGATAAGTAGAAACTGTGCTGGAAATGACAAATGAGAGCTCCTTGTTGTTATAAAACAGAATCACAGACAATCCGAGATGAAAAAATGCTCAACAGACACATAAAAACACTTTATTGTAGGCAGGTTGTGCACCGTTTGACCCCTGTTAAACCTGGGCCTGCTAAGTTTTCATTCAACAAATCCTCCTCATAAAAGTGGACACAAAAAAATAATAATCTGAGACCTTTATTTTAAATGGACCTTTGAACTATACCTTTCAGTGAGCTGAAGGCTTTGAAGCAAAAAACTTCTTGCGTCTTGCCGTCACTAACCACCCTGTGAGAAAATGAGACGCGCTTTCAACACCTTTCATGTTGTTCTGCGGCACCTTTGTGGGCGCTGCAGCTCCTGGCTGAACATCATAAAACACACCGATGTTCTTTTATCATTAAGTAAAACAAACGTGAAAAAAAATGAATGATAAACATGACATTTCTGTTGTTTTAACGTTTGTCTCACATAAAATCCTAACAATGACACCAGTCAACAGTTTTGGTTTAATGGCTGTACATCCTCATGGACAGACTTACACTCTGGATATTTACAGTTTCCCTTCTAAAAGCTGGTTATGGCAGGGCTTCCAGCAACACATCTATTTATGAAGCTATTAGAGATTTTCACAAGTGCTCACTCCTTATGGTTCGATGTCATGTCAGTGCTGGTGACAGCCACGGGCTCAGGTAAAACCTCTTCAATAACATTATAACGGAGGAAAAAGAACACAAACCTTCATATACAGTAGTTCCTCGTTTGTCACGGGGGATTCGTACCCTTAAGACCCGCGATAAATGAAAAAAACCGCTGTGTAGAAATAGTAGTACAAGTAGTAAGTAGTGGTTTATTTTATTATTTATAAAGGCATTTAAAACCCTTCCCACAATACTCTAAACAATGTTTCTAAACTCTAAACCTCTAAGAGCACAGAATGTCATGATTTCAGCTCCCTGCCTCCTCTGCTCTTTGCCGCTGCAAGAGATCTTGGCCACGCCCACTTTTCAGCTCTGCGTGGTGAACAGCGGATCAGCTGCAGCATGAAGGTTATCCTGCAGTATGGGCTGCATAAAGATGCAGGAGGACACCTTTTCTGCAGCTCTGGGCTGCACAAACAGTGCATCAGGTGCTAAATATTTTAAATAATTTATTTTAAATAAAAAAATTCATGCCACTCGTGTGGCGGATCCATCAATCAGCCAATTGTGTGTCATGTCCAATCTTATTTTGAAAAACCACGATAGAGCGAGTCTGATAAACGAACAGTGAAGTAGCGAGGGGCTATACTGTACACGAACTATTCAGTATTTTAAATAACAAAGCTCACAAAGAAGCATGTTTTGATGAATTAATTGTTCTTCACTGACTCCCATTTCAATTCTCTCATACCACACACACACACACACACACACACACAGGTTTGTCTTGCGCTCTTTATGTGGACTTTGCCTTGACTTCCATTCATTTTTCATTCATTTCTTTAGCCTAACCCGACCCTTACCCCAAACCTAACCATTACTTTAGTTCTAAACCTAACCCCTAACCCACCAACGAGACTTGAACCTTATGAGGACCAGGCTTTAGTCCTCACAAAGAGCAGTTGGTCCTCACTAGTATGTGTTCAAAAATGGTCCCCACAAAGTAACATAAACAAGCACGCACGCACACTCACACATACACCATTTATACCTTTCCTGTTCTTTCTTTGTTCTGTTCATGGTCAAACAAATGATATTTCTATTACTCTACATCTTACAATTTTTTTTAAATAAAACTCTGTTTCAAAAGAATCCTGAAGTTGTTGCAAGAAGCTGCTGCAACAAAAACTTTCCCCTTCTGTTTCCTTTCACAGTGACTGTTGTGGCACAAAGTAGCACATGAACACACCACAGAGATGACTTCCAACTGCCAACAAGAAGGTATGAGCGACACCTGCACGTAAAGACATAAACTGTGGCTTAAAGAGTGTCCGTGTGTTATATTTAATAAGAGAAACAAGTATAGTGTTTGCTTCGTGTTTGGTCTACTCCGAGTTCAGTCCAAGAGGTGATTACTGTAAATCACTGCAGCAGTTTTTCCTCTGGGCTCTCTGCAGGTCAACTAACACATAATCAAACTCACTTAACACAATCTGTAAGTTTGATAAAAATGTAACATTTCAGTGTAAATGTAAGGGTGCATTCACAGCAGCTCTGTTTAGTCCACTTTAATCAAACTCTAGTCCGTTTGCCTAGATAGTCTGGTTCGTTTGGGGAGGTGCGAATGAGCAATCAAACTCTGATGTGGACTGAAAAAGCGCACAGGGCATTCTGGGAAAATGCAACCAAAACAAATGCACATTTCTCTTACCTCATACGGAGCTGTTTCAGCCGCCTCTTTGTGAAAAACAACATTCTCCATGGTCTGCTGCCTCATCTTCCGCTCATGCTGAGTCCATTGGTGAAAAATGTTCGTTTGGCACATGAGCCACAGACAAAACAGGAATCCTAAAACTGCTAAAATTAGACGTCACTCCATGTTTGTTTTTATTTCCAGAAGTTGCTCAGTGTTTCTTCAGATGTTTTCGTGTCGTTTCCTTCAGTAGTTCTTGCTGCAGCGCCTCCACAGGCGATGGGGGGAACAGGTTGGCTCGACTGACTCAGTGCAGTGTGAATGTGAACCGCACCAGCTGAAAATGTAAACAAGTGTTCTGAATGTTGGTCCCCGTTCAAACCGAGTCTACTGGACTGTCAGGTGTGAAAACAACCTAAGTTGGTCTCTGTCAAGAAGGGAGCTGATGACACTGACTAAATCAAGTTTATCTACACTGTAAGATGTGTTTTTGAGAAATTCTGAAACTAAAACTTAATTTGGGGCGGCACAGTGACGCATTTGGTAGAGTTACTAGAAGGTTGTTGTTTCAAATCCCGGTCCGGGGGGGGGGCTTTCTGGGTGGGGTTTACATGTTCTCTCCGTGCATGCGTAGATTTTCTCAGAGTACGCCGTTTTCCTCTAACAGACCAAAAACATGCATGTTAGTTTGACTGGTAACTCTAAATTGTCCCTGGGTGTGAGTGAGCGAGTGAATGGTTCCCTGCCTCTCTCAGAGTGATAGTTGGACATAGGCACCAGTGACCCTCGTGACCAGAAAAGGAAGAAGCAGATAAATACAGTATAAAGGATGGCTGGAAATTGTATTTGGAGTATGTGTGACTCTCAGTTACTGCCACACCATATTTTATCTCAGTAGCTGTAGAAATGGACGAGTTATAACTGTTTGTGTTTAACAAGGATGCTTAGCTGTGGCGGCCATCTTGAATGGGGTTAAAATGGGTTTGAAAGTTAGTCAGTAGAACAAGTACATGCATCAGCGGTTCATGAGTAATTTTGCTAACACTACAAAACACACACACACACACAGGCACAGATGTTATCACCCTTTCAACTTTGGTGGGAGGCGATAAAAATGCACGCCATGTTGTAAAACACAAAAAATGTTACAAAATACAAGTTGGTGTTTTAATGACGAAGGTTATCAAGCTTCAACCACAGTTCAGCAAAAATGTGGGGGTAAGAATAATCTTTTTATCTAATTCTTTGCAAAAAAAAAAATAAAAAAAAATAAATCAGATTATTATAATCGTAAAAAAAACTATTAAACATGGCCTTGATGTTCGGTCTTGTGGAGCAGCAAAGTTCACACTCTGTTAAAAACAGTATTATCTGCACTCTGTTATTTGCATTAATGAATAAAACACATTAGAAATTCATGGGTTTCTGTCAGCCCTGTTGGCACTTACTGTACTTTGAATTCCTTGTGTTGCATTTTGAGTTGCTCGGGGCTCGTTCTCATCCAGTTGTGAGGTTGCTGGTTGAACACTTTTCACGTCGCTCCATCTCAGTCAGTCAGGCTCCAGTGGACAGAGGGGACCATCATCCTCTGCTTCACACAGTGCTCAGCTCTGCCCAATTTTGCACCTCCGTTCACAAGTGATAGAGCACTATCAGTTCTGACAGCTCCACGGAGCCACTGGGATTTGAGTGCTCCCTCCTTTCACCCACCCTGACCCCCAAAACACACAGAGGATTTGCAGCCACACGTACCTTTGATGCTGCCTGTTTATTACATGGAAATGACGAATGCCATCACGTTATAAAAATAAAACTTTGGAATATCTGTGAAGGGCTTTATGACTTTGTGTCTGCTTTTCATTACGGGCTTATGTTAATTTGAAACAGACAGTGAATAACATTATAGGCAATTCTGAGCGCTGGCCTTTCCTTAAAGTAATCAGTACATTGTCTTATTTATTCCGGTTGTTCAGCCTCATTCAAAGGATGCAACTAAATGTGCGCTCTGAGTGATGTGATATTATTAAAACTGGGTTTGTAGCTGCAAAAATAATAAGTAAGAAATAATGATGGAAATCCTCACACTAATATATATATGGTGATGTTTCACTGCATTCAAAGAACTGAATTGGATATTTACTAGTTTATATATTTTCTTCCAATAGCCCTCTTTTATCAGCAAATCCTCATTCCCAATAGCCCACGAAGACTTTGTTAATCCAGGTAAAAGTCCAAGGCATTTTCCAATGATACATCGCCCATACATGTGGATTATAAGGCTGTTGAGCCCTCGCTGATTCAAATCATTCATCTTCTGTCAAGAACAGCAAAGTTACCACCATATCAGTCTGCATGGTGGTATCTTAGCTGTTCCTGTGATAGAACACCTCTTGAAAGAGCTCATTGTTCTTGTTTACAAAGCGGGGTCCCATACCCTCAGTTTACCCCCTCTTCTGTAAATTGGTGACCACTGCAGTTTATTGGTTGGCGAGCCATCAGTCTGAATCTGGGTTTCCCTCAGTCTCTGTCATCCCACCACCCTTGCTGGGACCTCCAGGCTGTACTCAACACAGATGTTCCTGTACAATATTCCAGCCTCCTGGTATAGTGTTTTACACTTTGCCTGCCTGAATGCTGTTATGTTCTGGACTGTCTTAGGGGGTGTTCTTATGCAGCATGAAATTTGCTCTGATTTGGTTTGATAAAGCTTTATGGCTCTTACCCTGGCATGATTTGTGCCTCTGTGATGTTCTTCAGTTGGTAGGATTTGGCCCATTGGTAGGATTTCAAGGTGCCAGTCACTTCCTCTGTGTTACATACTGTGCGAGGGCTTATTTTTCCATAACGGTTCCTTCTGATCCTCCTCTATCGAATTGTGTTTCTGTTGCATCACCAATGACTGGATTTCTGATAAACCTCTGGATTGCTGTTGTTTCTTTCTGGATGGAGGCTCTGATACTCACTAATCTCCTTCCTCTCTTCCTTTCACTAAATGTGCAGTCTTACGGTGATGGATTGGGGATAAAAAAAATCTTAATAGATTATATCATATCCTTCACATCTTGGTGTTAGTGTAGGCCAGTACCAGAGGACACCTGTGTTGCTTAGGAGTAATTCAGATTACCACTGCAATACTTTACCCAAAGTTATTACTACTGTATTTTTTGCACTATATGTCACATTTTTTTCATAATTTGTATGCCCTGCGACTTATATGCCGAAGCAATGTATTTATGGATCCCCCACCCCCACCCCCATATTTACTGTATAAACCAATTCTTGGCTGAGATGTGACCATTTTCACTCATTCTGACTGAAAATATTGAACACTACCATTTTCAGCTGCTAGATGGCACTTAGTGTGGCATGCTATTGTGTCATGTAGTAGGTCAAAAGTAGCTATTAATGACACAATCGCCTTGCCATAGCCTGTCACCTTTGTTCTGCTCGCTTGGAGCAACTTTCATATCAGCTTAATTTCGCTGCGCCGCCCTGGAGAAATGCAGCTAATTTGACTATTAAAGTGCATTTATTAAGTAAAAGTTCAACTGAGACACACCTTTGCTATAATGTCGAACAAACAAATAATTGTTTTTAAGTGTTAATCTTGTTAAATTCTTGTTAAAGTCCCCCCGTGGATGTTCCCAGGGCTGCAGTTTGGCAGCCTATCAACTTTTGGCATAACACCGGCCCACATTTCCGAGCGGTCAGCGGTGATGCATAATAGATGCAGCGTATTTATGTTTTGTTTTTTCCCCACTTTATTAGACATATTTGGACTGATGCGACTTATACGGTGGTGCGACGTGTACGGCAAGGTGGTACTTCTAGAGTACATTTGGGCTTTACGGTTACTTTTTGGTATCACAATGAACTTTGCATTAACTCTATCTTAAAACAATATGCTTTACTATTTTGTCTGCTGTGGATCATTTCAGATGCATGAGTTTAGTTACACATCCACCAAGAACTATACCATTAATATACAGTGTTACATCCAGCTCTTTGATCATTTGTAATCCTGTATAGCTTCTACAGCTCTTCTTGTGGGCTTCATGAATTCTTCCTTAACTTCTCTGAGGACTTCATATTTTTGCACATGGGAAAGTTGCTAATGTCAATGCTTGGTAAGTTATTTTTTCATTTCACTAAAACCTTGAAGCTGAAGGAGCTGGTAAAAACTGTTTCGGACAGCAAAGAGGAGAATCTAGTTGTGAGATCTGCTAATCTAGTTGTCTAAAAGTATTAACTGTACTTGACACTTTCACATTTCCACTTCCTTGCAGAGACAAAATGTGACATTATTTAAAAAAAAAACAAACACAAAATAAGCAAAACGGTCACAAATGATGTCGTAAATTAAATGTATCTGTTGGAGGATGGCCAACTCAGCTCAGAGTAAAGTTGTAGAAAATCTCAAAGTGAGGCTCTAAGAGCAGAGACCCATAGCTAGATGAAAATGTACAATTACTTCTCTCTGGAAGAGAAACTAGCTGATATAAGCAGTGTGCAATTAGCTGGACTCATAGGATGCTTTGTAAAAATTAAATAGCCCATTTCCCATTTCACCGTGACATAATTGACTTTGAGAGTGATTTGTGTTGGTGCATCTGAAATTACTCTGTAAGAAACTGGATCCAGAGGAGCTTAGAGGAATCCAGGTGTTCATTTACATGTCTGAGCTCTGCTGCTTCGTGTCTGCATGTCAAAGCTGGTTAAAAGGTGCGCTGACAGAGGTGATCGCTGGGTGCAGATTATAATAACACCTTGACCTCTGTCTAGCCTCGCACGCCCATCTCTCCCCAGCTCTTTTGGCTCCACAACGCTTCACTTCTCAGATTTTTCTCATACACCCACCTGATTCATTCCTGCCTTTCTGCTCAGCAGCTTCTAACCTTTGACTCTTCCAACCATTTTTAATCTCCTTTTTTTTTTTTTTTTTTGTTTCGCGGAAGGATCTTGACTGAATTATTCAATATTCATATTTCCATCTTCATCGTTCCTCCTCGCTCAACTTTAACCTCAGAAAAGCTGCCTTTCTTTTTGCTTGGTGAATTATTATCCCATCTTCTGTGAGACCTTGCCAATCTATTAATCTAACTTGCCATTTACTGTCTTTTCTCTGCAGCTCTGTTAAAGGTTGGCTGCCTCTCCTCTCTCTATATCTGTCAGTCAGTCTTTGTGTGCAAATCCCACATCTTTCTCCCCCAGACTGAATTATTCAATTTAGATGCCATTTGTTTCACAGTTGGCAATAGACTGCGTGCACTCTCCTCTGTATAAACTGTGGCTCTAAATGGCAGTTGCACTCCCTCCCCTCTGTTAACAGTTAATTATTTTTTTTACATGTAAACTTTTTCTCCATTATTTCACATTTGCTCTCTATCGTATTCTCTGAGTGAATATGTGTGAAGAGTGTTTCAGGAGCTGTTGTAATAAAGACAATTCTTTCTCAACTCTTTTTCCCTCCCATAGGTCAATTGGTCAACGTAAGACTTTCACTGAAAGTTGCCATAAAGCTTCACTAACATCAGGAGGCAGAGGCATTTGCATCAATGAGTGACAGTATTTAATAACTACTGAAAGGGGGTAAAATATTTTTATTCTATCCAAGCATACATCAATTTATGCGTTTGTGGGTTTGCTCGTTAAATATGTTGTAAATTCAAATGCCAACGTTTAGCATTTAAAAATTTATCTGAAAAGTTTCTGATCAAGGAGACAGTTGAAGCAATGAAAGTCATATAAACCTGTGAGGAAGTTTGTATTAATAGGAAGCTTCTGGCTTTAAAAGTTTTTTTTTTTTCTTCCCCTGGTTAAAATCTTGAATTTTCTCCTGTTTTTTTTTTTTTTTTTTTTCTGACTTTCTCCTGCAGGCAGGTTTCTATACTGGTTTATTTCGTGGAACTGGTTCCTTTAGATATCACAATGGTTTTTGCTTCCAGATATTCTGTCGTCTAGTTGTTCACATTGAATTTAATTCTGTTGGTTGCCACCTCAGTAAATTATTTCCCTGTTTTCCTTTAATGGTCCTGGTTATTACACTCTGTCTAAATGTTGTTTCATTTAGCTGTAGCTGTTTTTGTTTAGTTTTTATATGATTTCCTCTAGTTACTTTTCATTTTGTATGCTTTTTATATGCTTGTCTATTGTTGTCTATACTTTATGTGTTCTTTGTTTAAAACAGGTTCTGTTGTAAATGAGTCCTCGAGGCTCAACAAGACTAACCTGTATAAATAAAGGTTGAATGAACAAATGAATTTGTGTACATGTTGGTTTTATGGATACCCTTCCTTGCAGCATTTTTAGGTATCGAAGTTATTATTATTTTGCCGTGGATTTGGGCCTCTCGCTTATAGACAACACTGTGTGTCAGAGGAAAAAGTTACAGAACTTTAGTCTGGGAGATGTGGACCAATTATGAAACTTCATACAACTCAGTTAATTATTAGTTTTAGCCCCAATTCACAACAAACAGTAATATTGGTGCATTATGCAACAAAAGCAACAAGTTCAAGCCATACAACCTAATTCCTCATACAACTGACTTATTTACAGCCACTTCTTCAATTCAAATATAATACAATCCCATTTTCAATTTACCGGTACAAATAGCAGTTATTAAAAATAGTCTGGAAATGAGCACTTTGTCCAAAGGGAGCGGCTTCGGATGTTATCAGTCCATTAAATGGCCGTTATTAGTTGTAATCATTCCCATATGTAGCGGTGAAACAGTCCAACCTACCTCCTAGGTTTAAATGTACGTTATTATCGCTATTATCGCTGATAATAGGCAGCGTCTCACCGGGGTAAACCAGGAAGTGTCTTTTTTATTTTTATTTTTCAGCTTTTATAACACTTTTCCTAAACCTAACCTTACACCTGACCCAAAGGGCCAACCCTAAACTTAACCCCCTTACCCTTGTGCCTAAACCTAACCAGGACCCTAAACCAAACGCCAGACCCTTTACCCTGATGCATGCTCAATAATCCAGGTAGAAAAATCTAAAAAAAGCTAAGTCTGGTCCTCTGTACATTCAAAAAACAAAACAAAACAAAGCAAAAAAAAAAAAAAATGTAGAAATGTTTCGTCTTTCGTCCGAAAGACTTCCTCAGTCTGAGATGCTGTATTCAGCTCAGTCTTATAAATAGC
>JARVLU010001462.1:18542834-18555296 GCA_031762415.1 Simpsonichthys santanae
TAACATAAACTAAATACTAAACTGAGTTCATAGTAATATCAAAGTTTAAAAAAGACTGTCAAAGTGATAAAAAGTGGAGTAAATATGAAAGAAAAACTCCTTCGTCATTTCGAAGTGTATCATTTCCAAAACAGTTCAAAAAAATCTAGCTTAAGCAGACTGAAGCAGGCAGTTGCCATTTTTACTACGTTCCTTGAATGTTACATAAAAGTTTGTTTAAGGGGTAAAGAGTAGCACAACCTACTCTTTGAGTTGTGCTAAATGTCATTCTTGTTCAGTTTTGGTTTGTGTTGGATTAAGCACTTCATTTTGCCCAATCAGATGGGAGTGGGCGGGATTAATGGTGCGCTGCATGAAACGTGAGTGTAAAGTGAAGAGAACACAGTGACACAGACGTGGGACAATAATAGAGTAAAGCTGTCCATTACAATGGTTAATGCGGAGTTGCCGAAGCATAAGGTAAAATACTTTTGTCTGTATGTTTAATGCTGTTTCAGAATGATGCAGTGTGTAGATGAAAACCATGCTAAGTGCAACTAGCATTTTAGCATGCTAGCATGATGTAACAGCTCAAGTTATTGTATACTGAAATGTAAATTCAAACATCAGTGACTGGTGAAGCTTGTAATGGCTCATATTAGAAGCCAGTGTGTTTAAGGAATATGGGCTGAGAGCAGTTAATGTGTACAGTGGACCAGGAGCTAATCTTTGGACCTGCTGGACAAGTTAGAAGTTCCCCATTCAGCCATTGGCTTACCATCTGTGAGGTTGCTGCCAGGAAGGATCTCAGTGTTCGTGTGACATCACCTGCTTACTTACTTAACTCTGTGCCATATCAAAAGGATCTCCACATCTCGTACCTTTTCCCAATCCAATCTCAAACTCCGAAGGATTTGTGAGTAAAAAAACTAAAACAAAACACATGCTTTTTATTTTATTCGCTCAGTGAGTGAACGAGCTGTTTGTTTTTAGCTCCAGAGCATCGATTCAGGCCTGCAACAGGTTATTTTGTGGTTGAATTTTATGTTTGAAAAGCCTTATCTAAAATATTAAGGGGGGCTGCAAATTTTTGGATTAAATCAATAGAAAAGTACTGTGAAAAGATGTTTTTGTTTTTATTTGTGCAACGGTTATTCCATTTACTTTTTTTCTTTACAAAAAGTGCCTTTTAAAAATAAATCAGGCATCAGATTGTGGTGGTGGTTTCTGGAGTCCGCCCTCTTCCCTGTCAACTCCTCTGAGGCAGTCATGGCCAAAGTGGTTCAAAACATCAAAATTCATGCTCAATAATCCAGAAACTAGTTTATCACCATCAAACCGTTTTGCCCACTATGTGAGTGTGCTACATAAAAGACTGTTGCGGCTCCTCAGACTGAAGAAGTCTCTTGGATGAGCGATGAAACATTTCAACACAAAGAAACTGTCCAGAAGACCTGACTCAACTTTGTTGGATTTATTACCTGGATTATTGAGCAAGACCATCTTGAATTAGGTTGATCAAATGTAGATGTACATCCAATGGTTATGTCCTGAAAGTCTCAATAAAATCCATTCGGTAGTTTGTAGGATATTTTCATTACAGACAGACTCCAAAACAAACACGGGCAAAATCATTATCGCCTGCCTCTGGCCTTTCAGCAGAGAGCAATAAAAACTGATGCACTTTGGATTGACATTAAATTTTAAGCTTGCTGTAAAGTATTTGCCAATTTCCTTTGAAACCCCCCACAGGTCTTTTAGGCGAGTTTTCATTGGTCCACTGCAGGCCTGTTAAGCAGCAAGTCCATGACTCTTATACAGAGGATTGTATCTTTCCTGCTCAGATATTTGCAGGTCGTGAGGCGGAAATGAACCATAGGAAGGCAGAGGAAATTTGCTGTGGACTGACTAGAGCGGGCAAGGTCAAGTCTGGCCTGGCAGCATGCCCCAGGCCCACACCCCTCTGCGGATGTGACCCCCCCACCTCTCCACAGATGTCCAGGCGTGCACTCATATTCGCACTGCCAGCTCATCAGTCGGCCGGTCGGCCAGTAATTGACCACAGCATTGGTCTGACATCTGTTTTAGCAGGAATCAGATTCCATCGATGTGCCTCAACAAGGTCTACTTTTTTAAGAAAGGATCAAGGTCACCATCATTACAGCACCTTCGCCAGTCTGATCCGCTGCAACTCACTTTATTAGAAAAATTTTTAGCAAATTAAATACGTCCCAGAACTGATTAAATTAAAGGCCTAGCGTTTTGCCTGATAAGAGTTAAAGATTCAACATGTCGCAGATTGAATGACGTCAAATAGCACAAGTGTCCCAATCAAAACATTATCATCGGTGTTGATGAGGATTAGTGACAGTAAAAACAAATGCCCTCCATTTTCCGTCTTCCTCTCTGCAGCTGTTGCTGTCATCACCTTCCCTCCCCAGCCGTACCCTCACCACACCTCCTCCAGTTCAGCTCTAATCATGTAGCCATGCAAACGCTGAGAGCTTCACTTGGTTCTCTCTCCGGAACATCATTTCCCAGCTGCCTGGGCCCTCGAGCTGACCACCCCGGGGGAGGGGGAAGTCATTACTGCTATCACAGCCAGACATAGACCCTACACTGCCAGACAGCCCCTCCAACTCATAAAGTCCTTGACGACTTCGGTAAAACATCCAATTTCAGTTGGAGCCCATTTATAACGACAAATAGAAATCAATCAGTCTAACCACTGCATGTTCCTGCAGAATCTTTCTGCTTATTTGTCTGCCCAGAAAGCCCCCCCCCCCCCCCCAACACACACATACAAAGAATCTTTTACCCTATGATAGGTATCCTATCCACATCTCCAGGATATTCATAATTCATCATCTTCGATTCCTGACATCTGCCACTGATTGTGCCGACGGGTTGGCTGGAATTAGGCACTCCTGGGAGCGGCGTTAATGTACTGGTGGGCCAGCACATGCACCACGGCTGCGGAGGGGTTGTGGGTAGGATGGAGGACTGAGGCTGAAGCGGCAGGCGCTTTTCACACTCCTAATGTGTAATTAGTAGCCATTTTGAAGGGCTGCCTCCCTGCACTGAAATTAGCTGCCTTTTATTAATCACCCAGACCAGTTCAGTGACACGACGGGTCTCCCTATAATCTAACACGAAATGTTGCTCTTAATTATGAAGCAGGAGAGATGGAGAGGAAAGTGGCTGCAGCGCCTGCATGATCGTCATGGATCCACATGATAAATCTAAAAAAAAAAAAAAAAAAAAAAAAATCAATACTGTGTCAATTATTCTTCGTATCTGAACATAAAAACCATGTTTGGATGGATTTTAAATACAAAGAGCAAAACTCTCAGCGATATCTGTGAAATAATTTGCATTAGCCCGATGTCAGCTCCACTTGAATGAAAGATCAGGCGTAATATGTGATTACAAGCACTGGTCCTCCTTTGGAGAGCTAAACGCTGTGACCCTGACCACGTTCATCAGACTGCAGATGATGACTACGTCCTCCAATCTCAGATGTAACTTCTTATTCCTTTTCATTACATGCTTAATGGAAGAGATCACAAGCTCATCAAAAGCAGGGAGGAGAAACCATCACCGGATTCTTGGCACAATAATCACAACAACTAGAACATGCTTAGATCAATGTATTTACATTTTTAAGTAAGCTACTTTCATACTTTTGTTTTATTAAAGGGCTATGTTAAAAGCTGTTAATTGGGTGAAATTAGTAAAAAAAAGACCAAAATCAATGTCCTGGCACATTGTTTTCTGACCTAAAGAAATTATTTATTCACAAAGGTCACAATCAAAAAGGCTTGTTTGCTTCACAATTCCTTAAAATTGCCTCCCCAATAATACTATTCTCACGTATTTGAATGCAATCATGCAAAATGGCCTCTTTTCTGCACTGCAGTGTTTCAAAAAGCTTAATGCATATTTATGAATATTGTTGTAGTGCCAGCGATCTCTATAATCTTCTAGGGAAATGCATCAAGTAAAAGTGCAAATCCTTAAAATGCTAACTAGAGTAAAGTTTTTTTGTACCACTGAGGGCCCTAACTGTCTGATTAACAAACAGGGACTGGCTGATTGACCTCCTCCCTCTCATTTTTGGCACTGCAGCAGGGCAATCACACACTGCGGGGCTGAAAACACTTTAGCATTTGCAACAGCAAATGTGTGAGAGGGTAGCCTACCACTTCTGCATTGTTGAAAGAATGAAAAAACATAAATATGAAAAAATAAATCTCATGCAGGGTCAGTGAATGAAGGTGAATTATCTCTGCTCAGCTTGAAACGGCGTGTCCAGTGGAACAGCAGCAGTCACACAGGCATGGAACTGCAGTTCTGAGAAATGAAGAGTGTCAGCAATATTTATGGATATGAAAGAGCTGAAGGCCAAACTGTGACTGAATTATACAATACCTTCTACCGAGACGGCCAGGGTGTCAGAGTGGAGCAATGCAAAACAAAAGAGACGCTATTTGAATTAGTAAGGTCACAGTAGAAGTTACTAACTCTTACAAACCAGGCAGAAAATGAAATTAAATAGATAACTCAGACCTTTTTTAAATGGGACTTCTGTGGAAAACTCGTGAATTTGTTGTATAGTACCTGTTGAATGACCTTAGATTAAAGACATAGTTTGTTACTGACCAGACTGATGGAATATTTAGACCGAGCAGAGCCAAGATAAAAAGTACTGTATATTGCAAGTAAAAACCAGCATGCTCTCATGCAATACTCCCATTAAAATAGCTCCATTTTCCATTGAATATTTGTTAATGACAACACTTTTTATAAACCTTTACATTACCATCTGTTTTAAATTACACAATTATCACAGCTTAAAAATGACAACATTTCTGCAGGATGTAACCCTGGCTAAATCAGAAGTGCTAAGGGTAGCTGCTATTGCTACTAATATTGCTAGCCTATAACCATAAAATGTACATAGATGATTGTGTCAAAGTGTATTGTAAATGTTTAGAAAAAAAAAAGCATTTGCATAAAGTGCATGAGCAGTTTTAGGATGGTAGTGATCCAACATGGTTTAGGCTCAGTTTGCTGTTAGTTCATAAATCTGGTCAAAACATTTCTCCAAAGTGAGGTCATTAAAAAATCTACAACAGGTAAAATGTTATTTGAAACATTACTATTTTTTTTTTTTTTTTCAAAAGATCTCAACTATTCCTTCCAAAAATGAAGGGAAATAAATGCACACACCTTGCACAGCAAACTTTTAAACAAACATGTCATGGATCTGTTAGCAGTCAGAGTAATTTTTTAGAATGACTCTTGACTACCACACTTGATTTTAGCTTAATATCAGTAAAAAAAGAGTACGTTGGATCATTTTTCTTGTTAAGGTTGCTGAGCTGCAACAGCCTTCTAAAACTGTCGATTCCAAAAGTTACATCAGTTAAAGATGTAAATTACTTTCTAAGGATTTCATTAAAGTACATCTGGTGTTTATGAGATATTTTGCTAACAGACAATCAAGCACACATGGACACAGGAAATTACACAACTGTTCACAGTGGCCAGTAGAGAAAAAAAAAATACTTTGAGCTCTGACATTTTAAATCGCTGCAAGTTAACTGGAAAAATAGTTTAGAAGAGTTAATGGAAAAGTTTTAATGACCAAAAACAAGTTAAAAATTTTAACCGGTATTTTCATTTCACACTAATATTAATTAATCCAACATTATTGTTGCACTATATAAAGTATTTTCTTAGAACTCGATGCATTTTATTGATTAAAACTGTGCAAACTACCCCCTGCATTTTTAATCACAGTACCTTCGTATTGTGTTTAACCTTTTAAATAAGGGTGCACTGATTGTAGTTTTCTGGCCAATCACCAATTTCTCAAAAGTCTGACCTTCCAATTCTGGCCAATTCCAATTATGGTTTAGAAGCGACACTGTCAAGTGTTATAAGGTCACAATGCGCCTTCAATTTTCCAATATTATTTGATTGAAAAACATCCCTTGAACAGTATCCTGGAAACAATACAAACTTGTTTTAACTGGCCATGAGGCAGTGCTCTGAAATATAAATGGCATTCAGATAATTGTTAAAACTAAAAACATCGGTAAAATTGGTTTCTCATGGAAGTATCGGCTGCTTTCCACTTTCCCAAAATTAAGGAAACTGAATGTAGGGTGCACCCCTTTTAAACTAATAAGGAAACTTTATCATTAAGCCACATTTAACATGTTCAACTACACAGGTCCAAGCACTTTTAGACAAAAGCTAAAAGTTAGCTCCTATCAGCCATCTGTCCTCCTCAAGATTCTTCTTTTCTCACAAAGAAATCCATCGTTATAACAGAAGCGGCAGCGCTGTGGCAGTTGGAGTGTTATAATTAGCATTCAGAGTGAAAGCAGGATTATGTGACCACTGGCAGAGTTTCGAAGTTCTGGCCCAGTGGACACACAGGAGAGAAGTTCGCATGGGGCTCCCCGGGGAGTGAGCCGTGCTGAGTTTGAGAGGGGGTTATTGGACTGTGCCGTCTCTCTGACTGTGAACCACTGGGGACCAGAGCAGAGGTGCCTGATGGTGCACTGAAGCCTGAGTGTGACACCTGGGCTGCCTGTCATGGCCGCAAACACTGACAATGTGACACTTGACAGGATGGAAGTTGAAGCTGCGAACACTAGAAGTCAAGACCCGTCTGACAGTGAAGATGAAAGGCTTTTGCAGATCAACTCCATGATTTCCCCGACGCTCTTAAATCCAGGCCTGCTTCGCCCCGCTCCCTTCCCGCTCCTTTGCTCAGTGTTCATGGCCCGTTAAATAAATCAGGGTGCTGAGGAGGCTGAACCCATCAATTAGTCGTTTGATGAGCCCGTGTGTGTATTAATCAACAGTGCGAGGCGTGAGACAGGCCAAGAAGAGACAGGGGCTGAGGCTGCGGTGCCAGGGAGCTTTAAAAAGAGCTCTGTCAAACAGGCTCTTAAGATGAATTTCCCAGTCTCCATCACTAAACTGAACTGATATCCAATTATGTTCTCCACATTGACAAGCTAACGGAGCAGCTGCGATCAGGGGGAAAAAGCTCAAATTGTCAGAATTGTCCAGACACGAGAGGCAGAGAAACCCGAGACCTTGAAGGAGATGTCACGAGGAGGCCAGAGTCAGCTGCTCGAGTAAGCGATGGTCCGCACGCTTGCCTGAAAGCATGACATTGCCAAAGGGGGAAAAACACCATTTTATCATTCAGTGCGATTCGCACCCTCTCCCCCTGTCAAACATGCCATATGTCCCCGTCACAGGTCGTCTTGCTGGCTTATCGAGTGTGACAGGGCTATTCACACACTGCTCCCAATCAGACACCATCTCCTGCAGAAAAAAGATCTCCACTGTAGCACAGTGACGGGCTGTCAGGAAGAGGGCACCAACCTCCACAGGGCCTCGGCTATGAGTCTGCCCATCTGAGGGGGACAGGGGGCAAAGGTCAGGGGGTTAGGCAGGGAGACACGTCTCAGGCATCTACGCGAGCAGAAACACTCATGCACACTCCTACTTTCTGTCTGAAGATGAAGCTTCAAGTGACAAAGTGTCCAACCAAAGCATTGTCAGCCACTGTGATGAAAGGCAACCATGCAAATGCTTGTATTTGTTTTGTTTGTCCTGTTTGGAAAATATCTCATGAACAACTTGGTAGACTTTAATGAACCTCTCAGAAAGTACTTTCAGGAAATGTATGTACAACTCATTTAAATTTTACAGCTATTGAGCAAAAATTGGTTGTGACAGCAGCTGAACGTGGCAACCGTAGATTATATTGGTACGCAAGATCGACAGGGCATTTTGTTAAAGAATGGTGGTTTTATTAAATACGATAATGAATATTTTACGCGCATCCGTTTACAGCATGTACGGCGAAGCTGATAGCACCAGCACGTCTTTTATCTTTGAATATTTTGTCAAGTACATGTGCTTCGACACTTCGCTGGGTGGCGTGGATCACTGCGAATGTGAGGGAGGCTATTTGCATGGCAGAAAGCAGAGGAAGTATGTAAACCTCACCCAGGACTTCACACAGAGATCCGGTCGCCAGACAATTTTCCTATCCAGCAGACCATACAAGCCCCTTATGTGTTCTGCCAACCTGTGGCTCCGAGTCAGGAGAGGCAGAGGTCACTGAAATACGCACGTGCTTCACACAAATCTATCAGGAGGCAACTGCAAAGTTGACAAATGTGCACTTTGATGGCAAAGATTCTCAGTTTTTTTCACAACTACTTGGCTCCAAACACAAAAACACTGCAGATGCTGAATATGTTCACTAAGTGAGCAATCAGCTGCAAAGTGGGCAGAAAATTACACTTGTCCTCCCCATGATGATGTGCATAAAGAAATAAATCAGAGAGCAGAGAGGTAGCTGAGGGGCAAGCGGGAAGAGTGGCATCACCTGATCTGTCTTATGTTAAAAAGCAGCATGATTTGATGACACGGCTCCTTAAAAGAACAGCTACAACTATCCTGGTCCAATTTTATAAGAGGGATTTCTGTGAAATGATTGCTAATCTATGCAAAAAAGCAATCAGCGACTCATTCATAATGCATGAGCAACGAGATACCAATTTTGCCACGCTTTCGGATTATTAGATGTTATCACCAAGTGCAGCAAATGAAATATGAACACTCCTACCTGTTTTATTGCAATTATATGACTGCAGTGGCCCAGACTCGCTGTACATGAGGGGAGGAAATATGAAAAAGAAACACACAGCGGGACAGACCATCAGATTGAACATCCATTACTAGCTGACTGCAGATAGCTCGAGATGGGAATATTTGTTTCTAACAGCTTTATGTATCCATTTGTGGCATGATTTATCAACCTAAAAGCTGCAGTTTTAAGTACATCTGGCTGACGTTTTAATGGTCCATCACTCACATCGTGTCACGTGATAGCATTTTAGATCACCCTCCTCTGAGCTGCTCAGGAAAAAAAAAAAGAGCAACAAATCCAATAAACTGGCTGCAATCCAAGAGAAATGATGAGAACCTATTTTAGAATTCAAAGCAAGTTCATATGAATGTTAGATAAGCTGCTTCTCAAATTAATGCAAATCAAATTTCATTCAGGATGTTTTTGTTTTATATTATAGACCCATATATACAGAATATATTTCTGCGTCACTAAGCTTCAGCTTTAATTCTCACTGAAAAACAAATTGTTTGGAATATTGGATTCATATTAGTATGTGACTTCATGCCGTTGATCATTGAGACATAAATTTTCTTATAAAAGACAAAATAACACAACAGAAATGTGTATTTTTTGCAAATATGCAGTGGGACTGCTAACTGCCGAACGACTGTTGAAATTTGGGGATGTAGCTGAAACCGAGACGTTATTTGAAGTGAAACAAAAGTAAAGTGAGCAAAACTGCAGCAAAAACGAAATAAACAAAACAAGAAAAAAGCTAAAAGAGCAATACCATAACTAAAAGCAAAACCACTTCTAAAATTTAAAATGAACAAATTCCTAGCTAAAGGTGAAAAAAGCAAGACTGTACTTAACAGCTAAAACTAGCAAAACTGTAGCTAAAAGCTAAAATGAGAACACAATGGCTAAAAGATCAAATGACGTATAGCTAAAAGCTACACAATCAGCAAAATTGTAGCAAAAAAATAAAAGAAAGACAAATTGTAAATACAAGCTAAAATAAGATAAACCGCATTTAGACATTATCTTTCACAAAACCATACCTAAATGCTAAAATTAGCTAAGCTGTAGCTGAAAGATAAATATAGCAAACCTGTAGCTAAAACCTACAATGTAGCAGCTAAAAGCTAAAGAGCCTAAGAAACTACAAACAGCAGGTGTGGAGAAGTACTGTACAGTATATTATTAGAAAACAATGTCATTAATTGCCAGGTCTCTCTTGTAAATGAGTCCTCGAGGCTCAATGAGATTAACCTGCCTAAATAAAGGTTGAATGAATTAAAGCAGAAAAAATATTATGACAGATTCAAAGTATGCTGTGTACATAGTAAAAGTACACAGTATCATGTTCAAGTGTTGAAGTAACCTGCTGCATCAAGATCATTTTGAAGGACGTGACGGGCTTGAAGAACTCAGGAGTTATTTATTTATTTATTTAGCACAGAAAGTCCTTTGAAGAGTATAAATTAACTTTTTTTCTTGACTGACAGATTTCTCCCCTAAAATGCCTGTTTCATTAATAGAGATTATATTTACAGGATTTCTGCTCATGTATTAATTTAATACTATTTATTTTCATATTTTATCATTTATTAAATTACATTGATCACACCTGCATGATTCTAAATTTAATCCAAACAGCCCAAACATGATGTTATTGTTAAAACACTGATTTTTATTATTTTTTTTTTTAATTCAAAGATATTTATGATAAAACACCTGAAACTCTCACAGAGAACTTGGTGAGTTTGGGGGAAAAGTACCCACATCTCTATAATCTGAGGTATTTAAATATTCTTCTTTTAGCCTTAACATTATTATGTTTTACAAACACTGAAGCAGCAGAAACTGCCAGGCTGCGCGCTCCCGCGGCGGCGCACGTCAGCTTCCGTCTCTCTCTCAGACCCGGATTTCGGTCACGCGCGTATGTTGCACATGATCTGAACACATTACCATTTATACAAAGTTACATGCAGAGGTCCCGGGAGGTGGCGGTGCGGGAGGAGGATGGGGTCAGCTCAGGTGTCTCGGCTGCTGGTCACGTGCGTAGACCTTTAACAATTTATTACGTCACCTTCATGGAGGGGCGAAGGGTTCTATTCGAGTAGCGGGGAGTCCTCTGCTGCTCTCACCTGAGCTCACCGTGAGGCAGACAGCAGGCCCCGCCCTACTCTGCTCTGATTGGCTCAAACTGAAGCTCCGCTTCTCGTCATTGGTTGAAAGCAGCGTCAGTTTAATTCTTGCATCTTTTTCAGATTTAATGGCTTTAAAAAGACAAGACCCCCCCTTAATTTTTTACTGATGACGAAAATCTGTCGCGGCGACGGAGAATAATCCATAACTGTTAATCTGCATAAAATATATTTTTTAATAAAACATGAATGAGCGTTAATCTGTTGGTAATTATTAAGCTGGTGAAATTATTATTAAATTATTAAGGTTTGCACATAATAGAAATCCTTGTAGCTGTTCTCTCAAACGATCTGCTAACCTGATTTATCCTCAAATAAATAAAAACACAGTGAAACAAACAAACAAAAAAAATCATTTAGCCTAAATAAAAACAAGATTTTGTTTTTTTTAAATCATAAAGTTAATAGAAGTTTAAATGCATCACCGGCGGTGGTTCGGGTCCCGGAGTCCGTCAGGTCCGATCCGGTCTGTAGTCCACCGGCCGCGGTTCGCGGACCCTTTTATGTGCCGCTCCAAACGCGTCGTGAACGCGCCCTGCGCTCTCGGGTCCACCCACTGCGCGCGCTCACGACACTTTCTCTTGAGGAGAGAAAGAAAAAGACACGACCCAAATAAAATATTCTTGTTCCTGAGTAAACTAGAGAACTGTCGTGTACATTCAGGGATTTTGAGGAGATATTTTGCTAACATTAGACAGACAGCAGTGGCGGCTCTAGAGGGTGGCTGAGTGGCAGCTCAGATGGAAGAGATTAATAATCTCAGTGGATTTGTTCCTGGTAAAATAAAGGTTTAAATATTTAAATAAAAATATACATTGGAAAGAAAAAAATCTCAACATCTTATTTGCATTTTTTTTAATGCTAAAAGTTTCTGCAGAACTTCAGTCTCTATCCTAACTGATTTAGACCCCCCCCCCCACCCACCTCCAATCCTTCAAAGTGGATGCTGAGGCGGCAGGTAACACACAAAGTGTATCTGATTCATAACAAAAAAATAAGTTATAATGAATTTCGTGTTCTCACCTCTAAGAGGTACAAACAAAATGAACGCTTGGCTTTTGGCGGCGAGCGTTGGGATCAGGGGACATCTCGCTTCTTTATAGGTTTTAGGGGAACATGGGGCGCATCAACCAAAAAGATCTAAATAATCGCTGCTTTCTCAAAGCGGTTGAGATGTTACGAGTCCCGACAGAAAACTCCTCCGCCTGGGTTTGAATTTGTTTCTCAAGAAACCGTCTCAGATGTCTCCTGTGCACGTTATGAACCACATGTAAACATCATGCATCTGAAGGTGGGTTTCCATTTATTTACTACTGTGAGACATTAAGGTCGCTGCGAGAGGGAGAGGTGTTTGCTTCATTCTCCACGACACAGTGGGCTCCATGAGACCCTGCAAGCAGCAGATTAATACAAGTATCCTGTTGCCAACATGACAAGCATCAGTGCTTTTGAATGCATCATGTGTTGTTGATGATCAACAAAAAAAAAATCAGCAATTGTAATATTTCTTGTCAATTATTACTGAACAATATTTGAGCAGATGTGCAGGGGTCCAGAGTGAATAAATGAAGGGATCAACTTGTAAATATGACTATCTAC
>JARVLU010001462.1:18568461-18584872 GCA_031762415.1 Simpsonichthys santanae
GCCGGCGCTCCGACTTACGGCAAATCGAGTTATGAACGGGCCGTAGGAACGGATCTCGTTCGTAACTCGGGGACTGCATGTAGTGAATACTCATTAAAACAGTCTGTGTTAAAATGCTTTGCAGTGAGTCATAATGTCAAAACAATCAATGGTACATCCAGCAGACACATTAAATATACAGTACATAAATTAGTAAAAAGTGTTGTAATTAAATATTTATTTTCTCAATTTGCATCACATTTTTCATACAGACACAAACATTTGTGACAATGTGGGGATACATGAATACATAGATAATCTGCATATCTTTAGTGGTTATTAACACAATCTTTGAAGAACCATGTGGTATATTTTTGACTAAACATATTTGCTTGCAGTTCAGAAATGTAACGTGAGCCATTCATGAAATACCAAAAGTGGACTTGTGTAAAAATTATAACAATTTCAGAACTCTACAAACTTGTTTTCTGAATTCCCAAATACTTGCACAGTTGTTCAAAAAACAAACTAGAGCTGCACAATATATTTAAAAAAATTATAATAAGATATTGTATATTTTTTAATGTCTAGATTGCAAAAAATTTAAAAGTAAATATCACATACAAACCGCCAGCAAAAAATAAAAACTTATCAACGTGATAACCCCCCAATACCCACAGGTAGCACATGGTGAGTGCTGTAAACACTGTAATGACAGAATATGTGGGTTTCAACAGATATAATCACAATATTCTATAATAATACTGCAATTGCATGTTTTCCAAATGTCATGAAACTTACTGCAAATAAATCAAAATGACAATCGTTCCTGTTTAAACATCTTTTTTTTTTAACTGTTGCTGAAATGAAAATAACAATCCATAAAAATTTTAAAAAATCCCATGACTTTTTATTTTTTATTATTATTTATTATCACTAACTATTATCAACCCAAAGACCTTTATGTAAAAACATAATACACTGTGTAACGTGTGTAAAGAAACACGTGTCATATAATATGCTTTGCGGTTTAATGGTTTTAAAAAGTGAGTTCAAATGTTCCATTTATGTGGGGATTTCCTTTTTATATAGAACTTTATACAGTACTGTATAATCATAATACCTGGCGGTGTGCTCCCACTCTTTCAGAGGAGAAGTAATGGTTCCACCTGCACAGAGCAGAGCGGCAGCCAAACACACTGAGTAGGCAGCACTGGACCCGAGTCCTGCCCCAGTCGGCAACTCTGACCACACAGTCACAGTCAAGCTGGGCAGCTCACTGAAAATACAGTTAGAAAGACAATTGATTTGACTTAAATACTGAACATAGGACCAAGTACATACATTAAAATATGACAGTATAATTGTATTTATTGTCCATTTAATATCCAGGACCACAAAACAAAACCTATAGATCTTACTTTTATTGCAATCTCCAGAAACTTTTCTGATTCATCTATCAATATCTATCTGTCAGAGAGGCTGTTTTCAGGCAGAGGGAAGAAAACTCTAAACTAATAGTTCACTTCTCTCTAGGGAAAAACACATCCAGGCTCGTTAAAGGGTGCACAGTGACCCAGTGCCTGACTCTCATTAGTGGCCATCCTGTCAGAAATCTTTCACCTCTACGAGACACGCGAGCGCTGTGCCAGCGTCGATGAAACCCTCCAACAACCTGCAGCTCTAATGTCCCCGAGCATGTTCGCTATTCACATCTGCTGGAGCCGCAAACCCTCCTAGGTCTGTTCTCACCTCAAAAAAGGTGCCTCATTTTACTTCTCTGAAAATGTTTATGTATGTAAATGAGAACTTTTATCAAATTAAAAACTGAGTAAAAGTTTTTTAGAAGAAATTAAATGTGGTTAAAATCCATAAAAATTTTAAATCACTCATATATTTTGTGAATGTTGATGTTGAACAAGCAGTCACTATTGTTTTTTTGTTGTTGTTGTTTTGTTTTTTTCTTTTCCTGTTTGTGATTACCAGTACTGTTATATGCTTTTCAGCCTCTAGCTACTTCAGCATACTTTCAGCTATTTTAACCATTCAGGTACCAAAACGTTTAGCTCACTCAGGAGATCGATGCCATGAATTTAGGTATTTGTACCCACCAGTATTAGACTTATTAAAATATTTAACTTTATTTAACTTTGTGTTGTTTTATTTGAGATTTATTTATTTATTTTAGAGAATTTTTAATTTGTATGTTTTTGTTGAGCTAATTTTAGGTTGTGCATTGTTTTGCTAATTTTGTCTGTTAGCTGTGGTTTATCTAATTCTAGCAGTTAGCTAAATTAAAAAAAAAAGCTTTTATCTACGGCTTTGTTGATTTTAAAAGGTTTCAAGGTTTTACCTTTTATTTTAATCAATGATTTTGACTTCTGTTTAGTAAATTATAGCTTTTTGCTACCGTTATGCTAACTTTAGCTTCTAGCTACAACTGTCCTATGTTTAAGGTTTCGTTACTGCTTTGCTTATTTTGGCTCTTAAATAATGTTGTTGTTTTTTTAACTACCGTACAGATTTGCTGGCTTTAGCCTTTAGCTTTCATTTTCCTATTTAGTCACTGTTTTGCTAAATTTAGTTTTTACTAACATGTTGGCTAATTTTAGCTTGTGGGAGTCGGCAGAAAGAGACAAAAATACCTTGAGTCTCGATTTATTCTCAACGTCTTCCCACATCAAGCTCAGGAGAACAACTCAAATAGAACTGAAAATACAACCGCTGAACTGCTCTCTTAATATTCTGTCCCTTTCACATAAGAGCACATTCTGATGTGAAATACATGTACAGTATATACATTTGTGTCCACTACAAGCTTCTGTTTCTCCTTTGAGTGTCAGTGTTTTCAACAAATTCCAGCAGTGATTCAGCAGTCAGCATTTACACTGCATTTTCAAAGAAAATGTATATACAGTATATAAAACAAAAGAGTATGCTTTTTGCATGATGCGAAACTCATGGGACACGTAGAAATCTTACCCTGATCCAAACAGTGACAGGTAGATGTAAAGGAAGGCTAAGATGGCCGTGTTGCTGCTGTCCAAACTTCCATCGGTTGCACCCAGAAAATCACGCAGTCGCTTCACACGTTCAGCATCCAGCCGCTGTCCAGCTTCCTTTTTTACTAGTAATGTAGTCAAAATATATATATATGAATTTCAACTATGAGAGCATGAAACAGATATATAAACATGAAATGTAATTTTTACATCACACGTCAAATTTACCAGCTGCAATAGAACATAGAGAAAACGACATATGTTTCTGTTTTTTTGCTTAACCTGTTTTGGACTGCAGTGTGAGAGTACTCAAATAATTTGCATTCAAACATTTATAAGGAAAATAAATGTGAAAAATAATGAGAAAAAAAAGTCCATTATAATCTCCTTTATTTCAAATATTTTATTCCATTCAGTTTGACATTTTTCTCCTACATATTCAGTTTAGTTACATCTACCACTACAATTATTTACCCATGGTTAAAAGTTTCACTGAGTCAAAAATCAAAGCTTGTCTCTTTTATTGACATTTTACTGTTTGTACTCTATCAGTCCAAAGCATAGACACACTTACTGTACAAAAATGAGTCAGTAAATGTGGGTCAGTGTGTTGCTCATGGAACTAAACAAATGGTAATACAGTAGACCTCTTGTTCTGCATCAGCTTCTTACCACCTAAACAGGCCACAAGCTGCTTCAGTTCAGACAGGTCCCAGAAGAGGAAGGTGTCCATGTTTGGGAGGTTAATGCAGACTTTTCCATTAAATGTGGCATTTAATCGCAAATACGTTCTCAAGTTCAAACTCACAGCAAGAGCCACCTGGAACATACAAAAATATGACAAGCAAATAAAAGATCACAGTTCCTGCATGTATTTAAAATCACCTGTTTTAATAGATATATGGCGATATGTACTGAGGAATAGCTGTGTGAGCTCGCAACTTATAAACACTGACAATATTTTATTATTATTATTATTATGGTTCCCTCAGATTACCTTTCCGTGAACAACAGCATGCTCTCCATGGAGGATCGCCTTCCCAGGAGCAGAAATCAGACAATCTTTGACTTGCATTTCTACAAGTTTTCGGTCAAAAACGACGTGTCTTAATCAGCTTTTCAGACAGTATTACTATCATTATCACTCCCCGCAAGTCGAAAAGGAAGAAGCGTATGGATGGATTATCACTCATTGCGTTTAGTGTGCTGAGACGGCAACAACCAGCCGACAGCTCCGCCACGCAACTACTCTTCACGAACGACCAGCCACTTTTGGAAATTTAACGAAATACGTATATTTTTACAAATACCTCTTTACCGTTGTAAAGTTTGACTTGTTTCCGCGACGAGCGAATAGAACTAAAACATGATCATGCAGGAAAACGGACGAGCTGGATTTGACTCTTATTATCCAATCAGCGCCGCAGATAGTAGAACACGTTTTCTGTTGGCCAATCAGCGTCCATTATTTTGCTGGGACGTGATTAGTTGACCAATCACGCGATGGAAAAGAAACTCCTTTTACCTACGGACACCGCAGAGGGACAAATTGTTTTATTTTTAGCCAATACTGTACATGTATTTACATGTTGCTGTTAGCGCTTAGCTTAAACATTCATTCAAACTTTATTTAAACATGACATCGTTAATGATTAAACCTTCTCTACTGCGATGTTTTGTGCTGACTCGCAGTCTCATAAGCAAGCATGAAAAACTACTGTGTTCAACTAGAAGGTATATATAGCTCTCTTGACTTGTGTGTTGAAATATAAAAAGTGTAACATTTGTGGTTTAGCTGTCTTATAATACATGTACAGTATTGATAACATTTTATGAAACGCTTTTAATAATAAGTTGCTCTTTTTTCAACAGTTATACCAGTAGAGGAGAGAACAAGGTACCTAAAATATACACTAAAACTGGAGACAAAGGTAATTTATTTGTAGCTCAAATAATCTTTGCAGCTAAATGTATTTACAAAAATTGACTTAATTCTATCTGTTCAGGTTTCTCCAGCACATTCACAGGAGAAAGGAGGCCAAAGGAAGATAATGTTTTCGAAGCACTGGGAAATACAGATGAGCTGTCATCAGCTATAGGGTACATTGCTTTTATTACACTGCAACACGTTTAAAATGCTTTACAGGAACATACATACACACATACACACATACATACATACATACATACATACACACATACATACATACATGTACGTACGTACACACACACGCACACACACAAACACTGTTCATTGAAAATCAAATTTTAAGACTATCAAAAGTAAATTTTACAGTCATGAAATAAATTTCAAAGGCATTATTGCAGAATTGCATAATCCCCTATGTAGAACCTCCTTTGGTCAGACCTCTTTTTCCAGTAAAAATACAACACTGTGGAACTTACTGCCCCCACATGTAAAAGCTACACCTGAACTAATAAAGTTGGTTTACATGACTAAATCTTGGATAAAGGAAAATCAAAGTGATAATCAATGTGATAATTTTTAATACTCAGATTTTATGGATGAGGAAGTCTTTGTGGGAGTGTATGTATTAGTGAGTTAGTATTATATTTACAGTTTTTAGTATGTTAGCTGAATGTGAGGATGGGGAGGTATTGAGTATGTGCAAAGATATTATAAATTTGGAGGTTGCAAGGTTATTTTGGAATTTGTAGAGGAAAATGTTTTACTGGAGTTGCGAATTAGCTGTAGCTATTTTATTTTTTGCTGTTTGTGCAACGCATCAGTCTCAGACTTGTCCTGTTCTATTTTTTGCGTGCATTGTCCCTGTCAAATAAACTACTACTACTACTAATAATAATAATACTGTATTGGCAAGCAGG
Organism: Simpsonichthys santanae; assembly: GCA_031762415.1. NCBI lineage: Eukaryota > Metazoa > Chordata > Actinopteri > Cyprinodontiformes > Rivulidae > Simpsonichthys > Simpsonichthys santanae. The sequence goes on from JARVLU010001462.1 coordinate 18,574,290, forward strand.
TATTTAGCCTACTGTCTGTTTGATGTTGGATGTTGTGAAATAAGTAGGTATTAATTTGCAGAGCTAGTAATGGTTCAGAAACATGAAGTTTGCTTGGTAGAATATCTAACATGTAAATATTAATATTCTCCCGTTTCTTCAGGTATGCTCACTGTAGAGCATGTAGGCAGCTTTTAACTAAGGGAAGCTAATACAAAATAGTTGCAGGGTTGTGATGATGTAAAGCTGCGTGCAATATTTAAAACTTTTCCTTATCGAGTATGTAAGCCGTTTTAGATGCTACTCTTATTATTGAACAATTTACAAATTTACAGAAGCTATGAAACATAGTTAAGATTTGTTGCATCCTGACAAGAAAATCAGTTTCAGTAACCTTGAATGTGACTTGAGTCAATTACATGATGCGATAACTCCAAAGGATCAAATTTATGTTGAACATTCTTTAGCAGAGTTGTTGGATTAATACATATTTGACCATCTGACCATCCAAGTAGAGAATTTTTGACTTTTGCTTTGAGTGGTTCCATCCCGTCTTGTTTTACAGATTGGCCAGAGAATTTTGCTTTGACAAAGGTCACACTTTCACATATCAACTGGACAAGGTCTGATTTTTGTATTATGTTCATCCCCACTTGAGCGCCAACATTGTTCAGTCATAAAGATGTTTCTTGTTTATTATAGATACAGTGCGTTCTACAAGATGTGGGCTCCAACCTTGCCACCCCTCAATCATCTGCAAGAGAAAGCCATTTAAGTAAGCAAACCTTTTATATCCATCAATATTTTTTATCTATGTTCTTATCTTTTGAAGTGATTGTTTCTTTTCTTTTGTTTTTTCCAAGAAAGAACAAAATTCAACGCTCAGTCGGTTACAGACCTGGAAACCTGGATCGATCATTTTACAGAAGAACTTCCAGCACTAACCAACTTCATTTTACCGGTAAGCCCGGTTGTGCTCCTGTGCACGTTTTTATAAAAGTGGTGATTTTCATTGCGTGTGGTTTGCATTTCACAGTCTGGCGGGAAGAGTAGTGCAGCGTTGCACTTTGCTCGGACAGTCTGCCGCAGAGCAGAGCGCAGGCGAGTAACTCGTTTGCAGTTTTTAAACAATCCGTCTGATTTTACAGTTGTTTTGTCTGAACACGTATGTTCTTTTTACAGTGTTGCTCCAATCGTGCGCTCAGGGGAGGCAGACCCAGATGTAGCCAAGTTCCTGAACAGGTTTGTATCATGCCTGTAAATCATGTTGTACCTCTCTACACCTCTGATCATTATTTTTATATTTTAATGCAGGCTGAGTGACTACCTGTTCACAGTTGCCAGATATGCAGCCATGAAGGAAGGCAGTGAAGAGAAGATTTACAAGAGACCTGAGTGACCTCACCTAACATAAAACTCTTAACTTGTGTTTGGAATGGGGGATGCAGATAATCCAATTACGGGATAAACTAAAACTCACTAGACCTAAAAGTATTTTTCTAATCTGATGTATTGCTCTTTGCATTAGATATCAGGTTGTAATCAATTATTTGGTACATGTACATTCAAAATATTATTAAAACTACAGAAATTTTATTAGACAAAGCAATTTTTTTATATGTAAAACACAAATAAGAGTAAATAATTGATTCTTCAATATGTTCACAACTTTTTGTGGGGGTTGGCACAGTGGATTTCATTGCAAAATAGTCGTATCCTCCTCCCACACTGTCACATGATCTGGCACCAGCCCTGACTCTTCTGGGACAGGGTACAGGCCCAGGTCATTAGAGACAGGTTGCGGTCTTCGTAAGGCGGATAACGCAGATAGGTGACGCACTCAAAGCGTGTGCCTCTAAGCAAGCACGCTTTCCTGTGAGAGAAGGTGTCAAAGCTGTAGCGGCCGTGCAGCGACCCCATTCCACAGGCGCCTGGAAGAAGTAAAAACAATGCACGGACTGATAAGTTGCAGAAAACTTTCCCCCTCCTTTAAATGCACAGTGTATACACACAGTTTGTGGCAGACTCACCCACTCCACCAAAGGGCAAAGCCACCATCAGGCTCTGCAAGGTGCAGTCGTTAGAACAAAAGCTTCCACTTGAAGTCTCACTCATCAGCCTGGAAATGACCTGCAGTGACACAAACTCAGGATCACATCACACACTGAGCTGCTGAGGAACTAAAGAAGACAGGCTACTTTTAATTATGTACCTTATTGTTGGTGGAATACGCATACACACAGAGGGGTTTCTCTTGCTTGTTAATGAAGGCAATTGCTTCATCCACATCATTTACTGTCAGAACTGGAAGAACTGGGCCAAAAATATCCTGCTGCATGATGGGATCTGATTCTGCCACATCAGTCAAAACTGTTGGAGCTTCAAATAAAAATCAGGATGTCAGAATTACACGCAATGCATCTTTAAGTGTTATTTTTAACGTAAGTTGGTAAGAAATGTTCTTACCAATGTAGTTCTCTGCCTCGGTCACCTTCCCACCAACCACCACCCTGCCAGATCTCCACAACATGTCCCTCGTATGGTGGAAGGTCTCTAGGTTGACCATGCGGCCAAAGCTGCGGGACTGTCTGGGATCAGGACCATAGAACTGCATCAGACAGCACTTCAGGGCCTGCACCAGCCGTGCTTTCACATCCGCGTGGCATAAAATGTAGCTGGGGGCCGTTAAGCTCTGACCTGTATTGTGGAAACGTGCCCATGCAATGCGCTGCACAGCGGTGGTGATGTCACAGTGCTGGTCCACGTAACATGGATTCTTTCCTCCCAGAATCAAGGTTACAGGGGTGAGCGTTCGGGCTGCAGCCACAGCAATCCTGCTTCCCTCCTCTCTGTTTCCTGAGGAGGGACAGCCACGTTTAATGAATCTGTTTAATACTCAAAGTGTTCAAAATGATTCATTGTTTACCTGTAAAGAAAACATGATCAAATTTGAGCTCCACAATCTCAGGCAAGTCACTGACGCCTGCTTGAATCGCATGGAAGCATTCCTTAAGCAAAACAAGAATTTATATCAGACACGTCACTTTTGATCCATGCAAACTGTTGCTGATTATTCTAATAAAAAAACAACAGGATTACCATTTTCAGCTCCTTCTTATGAAGACAAAAATGCACAATTCCAAGTTTTATCACAAGATGTCGCTCTTTAAACAAATTTTAAATCGTTCTGCTTTAGGCCAAAGTTAAATAATAGCTGTGATTTGACTGCAGTAATCAATATATTAGAATGTCCTCGGTTTATCTCTGTTCAAAAATAGTTCTCAAGTTTTTTTATGCTACTTGCACATACCTCCTCTCTTCTACCTTTCTAAAGAAACTACTTCCTGCTTGAGTAGATTTGTCAAGTAAATTTCAAAGTAAATCATTTTCAACTTAAACTATATTTATACTCAGTTCTCCTCTAAAGGAATTTTAGTTAGTGAAGTACTTCAACCTCAGTAAAGACTACAAATACTTTTTGCTTTGCTGTTATTAAACTACATCAACCGGTCTCCATGTTGGAAGTTGTTTTATTTTTTCAGAGCAGCCAGTTCTCTACTTTCTGACTTACGTTGTCCAGGTAGAAGGGAATGAGACGACAGAGAAGCTCTGCTGTGTGCACGGTGTACTCCGAGGGACTGATGAGTGCACAGTTTCCTGCAGAGAAAAAAAATAAATCAATGGCTGTGAAGATGTGATTTAAACCTGTGTTTGTTCAAAAACCTAATTCATCACCTGCTGCAATGGCCCCAACCAGTGGCACCAGACACATTTGAACAGGACTGCACCAGGTCCCCATGATGAACACCACCCCCAGAGGTTCATTGATCACCAGACAATCATCCATAGAGGTGGACTGCACCAGACAAAGTTCAAATTTAGGTTACAGATTAAGCCAAATTTAACAAATCTGAAGGTTCAAGTATCAAAACACATCCCACTAAATCCTTAAAAAGGTCATGGCAATTTAAGGTTAATCCACTTTAGTCGGCAAAACAATACATTTCTTTGTGGCACTGACTTTTCCTCCCTAAAAGTTTATGTAAGCCTTAAATAATCCCAATCATGTTATTATGAAAGACTTTTGTAAACTGAGCAACAAACTATAATCTCACCAGGTTCCTTTCCACAGACTGCGGCTGCATCCACTTCTTAATGTTGCTGAGGGCATGAAGAGCCTCGTTCTTGACAGTTATCAGTTCAAACACGACAGTTTCAAACCGTGGCTGATGGATTAAAAACAGCAACAGAGAATGTGGGCAAATAAAGCAGAGACATTTCCAGTTTTCTCCTTTGAAAGATGACAAGGAGTTATTATCAAGTGCCAGAATGAATCCTCACCTTATGAAGGTCTCTTCCAAGAGCATCAACAAAGTCACACTCATGTTCCTCCAGCATCCTCACCACAGCCTCCAGCTGAGCCAGTCTGAAGACCTCCGTCAACGTCCGTCCAGCCTGAAAGGCAATTCTGGCCCTCCTCAGCAGATCCACACACTCCACAGGATACGTTTTCCAACTGGGCTCCCCCAGCCTGGTCCTGGAACAGGCAGTGATTAACACCATTCTCTGGATAAACACGTTTTTTCATCTCATTATACCTTCAGCATGTTAAGCTGCCAGTCCTCTGACAAATACACCAAGCTTTTTTATTGTTAATTTTAAAACCTTGTATTAGAGATAAAATATCTCCTTTGAATAAATAGGAAGCTAAGCTTTGGCACATTCTTTCTAAAAAGTCTCCCCCAAATCCTAACGCCAGTCAAGCAGGTGATGCTCACAAAACTATTTTCAACTCTGCAACTCTGAACACCAAGGCAGTGGTATGTTGTTCACTTATTAACAACTCATATTCATTTTAAATAAGACAATCTAATAAATTCATTAGGTTTTTACCTGCGGAGCGCTTTGAACCACCGGGTTGGAGAAGGACTTGGTGGACTGCTCATGGTTATCTGGATCCAGCTGAAACAACTGCAAAAGCTCCAATCACTGGTGTGAAAACTCACAAAGAGACGCGTTAACTCCTCACGACAAGCAGCACAGAGGAGAATTTAGAGCCCGGATTGGGCATTTACACTATAATCCATGCAGTGTTTAGGAAAACCAGTGCACAAAAAGTCCACCTCCTCCAGTGTGCCCATCACAGATCCAAAGTGGCTCCGTGTCACGACTCAACAGGTGTTTTTAATCAACAATATACTGAAGCTGGAAAGAATAAAATGCCCACTTAATGTTGATGAGTTAAATTATTTTTTATACTTGCTTTAACAATACATGATGGGGAAAAGGGGTATTTTACATGTAGACAAATCTAGCACAAGTCCTTTAAAAAAGCAAAAACACTTAATCTTGTGCAGACAGTTTCCAAGACGCTTTGTCACAGGAAATGTGGGAACAGTTTCAAGTTCATTTTTATTGTTTCCTGTATTAAAAGATTGGAAAGTCCAAGCATTAGCAGTCTACTGCGACAGTCAAAGTCCACTCTTGACATCATTTTAAAACACGAGTGAGCTCATAAGACAGAAACAAGCATCTGAGGTAGCTCATCTCTCTTACACAATATACTTGTAGTGTGTCAAAAAAACCCATCTGCAGTGTTTCCAATTCTTGTTCATAAGGACTAAAAGGTGCTAAACTGAAGTACGAGCCTCCCTTATTTGCAAGATTTGAAAACCCTATTAGTAGACAGGAGGTAACATCCAGCGTTACTCATATATGGAAGAGTATTTTCTTTATAAATCATTTTAAACTGTTTCCACACAAGTTAGTGGCCATTGTATAACTAGATAAATTAGTTACTAAAAAAAGTATCCATAATCATTCATGACAGAAAACACTTTTTTTTTTTGCATAATAAATGATTTTGCTTCATAAAGATTTCCTATTTTCACTTTCCTTGAAGAAAAGTTGCAGTCTTTTTTTTTTCTAGTAAAAGTCCCTTCGTTCACATTCTGAACCCTGTAAAAAGTAATATTAACAGAACGTTCACCTTCTTGTCTTCAGCCAGAACGGCTAAACACAAGTGCAACATTTCCAAGGAAGGTCCAATCAGTCCATGACATCATTTCAAATGTTTGTTTTTTCCGCATGGCTTGAAACATCCACATAAATCAGCGAGGAATCAACTTGAATCATCTATGGTCGTGATTGTAGTGGTTATCGCTTTGCCTTGTTAGAGATGAAGTCCAGGACCACAGCCCCAACTTTTATGGCTTTTGTTTCCACTAAATGTTGTTCTTGGTTGGAGCTGAATCCCGGTCACATGTGGTGATAGTGAAGCATGAGGCACAAAGCGTAAATTAGAGGTGAAGTCTGATTACAAACACACAAATTCCTCATGTTTCCACAGTGTGGAGCAGAGATGTCTTCTAGTGCTGCTCTGCGGATGCAAATATAAAAAAACAGTTCCTGTATTTTTCTTTTCTTAAAGGTATCTGATGCTACAGCAAGGACATCATCTTCATAGCCAACAACAGCACGTTCACTTTTTAAAAACCTTTCTTATTTCATCAGCATAACTGAGGTATTTCCTCAAAGTGAATATTAAAATCAGAAGGTTGATGTTTTCATGAGTTACTACCAAAGGGAACACACTTCCTCAAAATGGGACAGCATTAACATTGCAGGAGCATCATTATGAATTAAATAAAATGTTAAATACAGTAAATGTTTTCTATTAGTAATATATATATATATTTTTTAGAAAAAACATTTGACCACTAAGTCAATATTTGATTAAAATTGCCTGGATGATGGAACCAAACTCATCAGTATATCATGGTTGCACTTGAGTGTCAGTAATTCTGTTCCAGTTCTCTTAAAATGGAGGCGTTTGATCCAAGATGATTCTGTTAAGCCTGAGAAACAGATCCAACCCTATATATTTATATTGTATCATGCCAGATATGGAAAATGTTCACTTTAAATAAGAAGAGGCAGGGTGTGGTAGGGGGGCATGTTAAAAATGAACTGTGTTGCAGGAACTGCTTCGTTTTTGATAATCGTAGTTTTCACTTCATCAGAGCTCAGGAAGCAAAAGACGACTGTCTCTGTGCTTCTTGTCCCCCACCTTTATTGAGCTGATGAGTCGGTCCAGGTAAACTGGGCCTCTCGCTTGGTTCTCGCTGTTTTACCACAAGCCTCCTGTGCAGACTGTCCAAATGCAACAGAGTTAGGAGAGCTCGAAGCCCGTGTTCATACTGATGGCGTAGCGCAGTTTGTCACGCAGGATGCTCTTCTTGCTGTAGTTGGGCAGCTTGAGCAGATTGAAGCACGTGGATGAAGTAGGAAGTCGACCGCCGGGCTCCTTCTTTCGGATGGTGAAGAAGCCCCTGAGGACGCTGCCGAGGGTGTCTCCAGTGTCCTGCACACAGCGCACAATGCGAACGTTCAACACACCCATCGGAGCACATACACAGGTAGATACAAATTATTTTTGTTATTCAAGGATTGACACAAATTCTGCAAGTTCAGCTTTTTATCAAAACAAATAAAGCTAAATACTGTGATTAATATTAATGTATTTAGATTATTATTCAAAAAAGAAATTAGTTTATTATGGCAAAGATAAAAACCAATATCTTAATCATTGTAATCATGTGCCAATGGAAAATTTATAATTATGAGGGATTTTTTTTTCAACTCATGTCCTTAATTTGAAATTAAAGTGAAAGTTGAGCAAAGGGTCAAAGGTCAGGACTCAAACTCTTGCCAGCTGTGACGAAGACCTTCAGCCTCCATCCACCGGCCAAACGGTCCAGGTCCCCAATCTCAGTCATTTATATGTTATCTTGGCTAATTCATTTCAAATCAATTTGCATATAATATATAATATGGATATCAAGTCACAGTTTCTAAATGCATTTAAAATTTTATTTTACCTGATCATCTGAAACTTCCACACAGCGAATAGAAAAAGGTGGTTTGAGGTAAGCAAAACCTAGAAGAGGTGGCCTTGAGCAGCTGGTAACAAACTGTTGAAAATATTTTTGAAAAAATGAAAGATTTTATAACAACTTGTGGCAGCAAAATAAATAAAAAAAGCGTTTATTTGTGTCAAAAAAATAAATAAATGCATACTTTAAGAAACATAGCCCTCTCTTCAGCACTAAAGTCACTAGACAGGATGTCCCACAGCCAGAGGATGACACGATGACTGCTGTGGAAACCTCCGTAGTAGACGGTGTGTTTCCTGAGGAGGAGAAGACTGATCAGCACATCGGATGAGACTTGATACAATCTCACTGGTCTCACTGGAGGAATAACAACAGACGACTAAAGTGTAACGCTTCTTACTTGAGGTCATCTAGATCAATTTCAGCGTTATCTCCAGAGATAAGCCGCTGAACCTCGGGTGTGGAAAACATATGCAGCCACTCGGGATTAATGATGCTGCGGAAGCCCCGAATGAAAGCAGCCGTTTGCTCTTTAATCTGCGTGTGCATCCGAAAGTGTGCCATCAGATGGATGTAGCTGATCCTGCAGAAGATGGTGAAGATGAACTCAGATGCTGAACGTGGTTTCTACTGAGGCTCAAACATTTAGCCAAGAAAGACATTTTAAAACGAGAAAGGATCAAGACGTTTATATTTGAACAGTGTCTTCATTTACATACTTGTTTTCATTGGTGACTGGCATCGTTTTCCCTCCAGGTATCAACTCATGACAGACAAGCTGTAAAGAAATATTAAGTATTTTCGATTATAAATATATAATAAGTGTATATGATGGCATACCTTTGATAGCCACCATATTTACCTGCCCCATAACATCTTCATCATAGGACAACGTCAGCCCCAGATCCCCCACATCTCCATCATAGCGCTGACAAAATAAAAGGATGTGACATAAGAATCTGCAGATATGAATTTGATAAATAATAATAAAATAAATAAAAAAAACAACAGAAAAGCAAATACAATTAGACTGACCTTGATGGAGGTAAGGTTTTTGTAAAACTCAGAGTCCAGGGAGGGGAGCTCATCAATAGAGCTGTAAAAAGTGCTGTGATGGTGGCCCAAGACTTGACTGAGGAAGAAGGAGGCAAACGGGACGTCCACAACAATTCCCTGAGCAGACAGACCAAACAGTTACTGAGATCATCACATCAAACTCAGAGCAGGAATACAAAGTGATTACTTTTAGATTAAAAAAAAAAAAAAAAAATAAAAGTTGTACCTCGTAAATAGCTTTCCCGAGCATCTTTCCTACAAACTCAAACAGCTGCAAATGATTCTCGTGGATGTAGGATGTAGGCGAAGGATATAATCTTTCATTTCCACTTGTCGTCTAAAAACATTTATAAGAAGAAAAGAAAAAAAAGCATCAAACCAAAAACAGAAATCTGAGAGGAGAATCATGGTGGTTTATTTCTGGCACGTTGATGTTTGTCTGGGTTACCTTGAACAGATTAAGAGCCGGATTGAAAACTTTCTTAATGATTTCCTCTAGAAACTCTTTAAAGACGCCATCTTGATCGATTCCAGCCTCGTCTACACCGAGGTCGTTTACAAACTTCACTCGAATGACACCTTTTATAGAATTCACCGGCAACCTGCGGAGCTGGTCATATCCATCCTTCAGACAGGGAAATCAAAGTGTCATTATAGGCTATAAAAGAGACACGCCATCGTTTGTTGCTAATAGAAAACACAAGTCGTTTAACTGAGTACCTCCAGCATCCGAGAACGACGAATGGTAATGTGGGTGACGTGCGGTGAGGCAGAGCTTGTTTCTACCAATCCTAAACTTTCTTTTTCCTTTGTGACAATGTTCCTGAACAGCAGCACCCTCTGAAATGAGCATGTCGGTTAATTGCTGGAAAGGAAGTGATTATGACGCCATCTTGAAAGGTTAAAAAAAAAAAAAAGCTGAGATATTCACGTTTTTATGTGGGATAACATGTGGGATGTACTGCAGTAAAAGCTGGGCTCTCTTCTTGCCCTTCTCCAGTTCTTGGAACAACAGACTAGGCTTCAGATCCCTGAATGCACCACCAGAAACATTGGTCACAAAAACAGTGAAACCTTAAACTGAAGGCCAACACGTCTGCAGCCGTAATTTAAAGTTTCGTATTTACTTGCGTAGCCAGTGATCGTCAGGCGTGAACCTCCGCCTGCAGTCTCGTTCGTAGAGCACCATCAGCCAGCCGTGAACACTGTGGAACAGCTCCAGTTTATCTCCTTTGGCATTTTCTATCCAAACACAAAACATAAAACAACTTTTTTCAATCAAATGATGTGCAGTCATTATAAATTTTATAGTTTCCACACTCACCCAAGATGCCATCCCAAATCATCTTGTACACAAATGTGTTCAGAAAAAAGGAGATGGTGATGAGCTCCTCCAGTTTGAAAGAGGTTTGTTCTTCATACACTTCAATATCGTCCAGAATTCTGTGAAATTCAATAGTTTTTTTTTTTTTAATATGGCATCAAACCACAACGCGTCATCTCAAAGCCCCATACAAAGAGTTCAGTTCAAGTTCAGTTAGAGGATCTTTAAAAGAGTGTCATAAATATACAGGTGGTCCCCGAGTTACGAACGGGTTCCGGACCTAAGGACCGTTCACAACTCGATTCTGCCGTAAGTCGGAGCCGAACGCA
>JARVLU010001462.1:18591920-18605017 GCA_031762415.1 Simpsonichthys santanae
GGAAAAAATCCATAAATAAGTCGCTTCGCTGTATAAGTCGCAGGACATGAAAATCAGTAAAAAAAACTGCGACTTATCCACCGGAAAATACGGTATTTTGTGTTGCTCCAGGAAGAGATGTCAGGAGAGAGTGTGGTGAGCTCGGCAGTGCCAGCAACTACAACACGAACTACATCTTTCAAAGGCTCCAGCCTAAGCTCCAAATATGTCAAATTAAATGTGGGCGGAGCGCTATATTACACTACAATGCAGACGCTTACCAAGCAGGACACGATGCTCAAAGCTATGTTCAGCGGCAGGATGGAGGTGCTCACAGATAGTGAGGGTAAGAAATTTTAAGTACTGTTTTGCTGCTTTTAATTGGATCTGTTCTATTCTTAACTGCTAATCATGTCCTCTTTATAGGTTGGATCTTGATTGATCGCTGTGGGAAACACTTTGGAACGATTCTCAACTACCTTAGGGATGGAGCAGTCCCACTCCCAGACAGCCGCCGGGAAACTGAGGAGCTTCTTGCAGAGGCCAAATATTATCTTGTCCAGGGCCTGGCTGATGAGTGTTCTGCTGCCTTGCATGTAATGGGATTTGTTTCTTCAGCAATTCATTTGAAATACTTCACCATTCTTTTATACTCCAGACTTTATTCAAGATTGAATTGAAAATTGCATATAAATGTAAATTATTAATTTTTTTCTTTTTATATATATATATATATATATATAGTTTTGCATTTTAATAATACCTGTACTTGTTCAAAAACATCTTTGACAAAAAATGATGGTGATGATCTGATTATTTCCACATTTTCGTATGCTTCTTTTTAATCAATTTGCTTTTAAAGTCCTGATTATTGTACAACAGTAACGTTCCTTTTCACAATAAATAGGTTAAGTTGGAAATTGTGTTATTAAAAAGTTAAAATTTTGTTTCAGAACAAAGTAAGATATGAACCCCTTTGCAAAGTGCCTCTCATGACATCTTCTAAAGAAGAGCAGAGACTCATTGCAACCTCAAATAAGGTATGTCATGGATTTTTATTTTTTATTTTTATGAACTGTGCCTAATGTATGTGTTTAGTATAATGATAAATTTGCCACACAAGAGCTTTTAATGATAATAGTATTTTTTTTTTTTTTTTATTATTATTATTTTTTTATACAGCCTACTGTGAAACTGCTGTGCAACAGAAGCAACAACAAATATTCATATACCAGGTAAGTTTTATTCATCTGATAACTGGATGTAAATAATAATAATAAAAAAAGGCATTTTACAACTTTTTTCTTTGTCTCCCATCCAGCAATTCTGATGACAACATGCTAAAAAACATTGAGCTGTTTGACAAGCTGTCATTGCGGTTCAATGGTCGAGTATTATTCATCAAAGATGTGATTGGAGATGAGATTTGTTGTTGGTCATTTTATGGCCAGGGCCGTAAGATTGCTGAAGTGTGCTGCACTTCCATTGTTTATGCCACAGAAAAGAAGCAGACCAAGGTAAATATGCATTCTGAGTATGTCTGCTCAATACAGCACTCCTTGCTGTTTACGCAAAGAGTTGCAATTTTCTGTACAAATTCTGCATTTTTGTGAAACCAAGGTGGAGTTCCCCGAGGCACGGATCTATGAGGAGACCCTCAACATCCTTCTGTACGAGTCTCAAGATGACGCTACCATAGACCCTCCTGACGAGCGATACCGTCTGGATGAGAACGAGGAGCGAGAACGAACTGAGCGATTTCGAAGGTTTCATATCAAACCTGATCGCACACACCACCACCACCAGTGACCTCTCTCCTGTGACACAGCTGCCTGTTTCTCTGACCCTGGACAGCGTCTGCACCATGCTTGTGCCTTACAGCACCCAGCACCTGTCTCTTTGCCTTCCCAAATGTTACCAGCTTTTTTAGGCGATCACTGTAAGACGAGTGTGTAGTATTTAGGTGATTGTGTGTTTTTGTTTCTTCTTGTCGTATTTGTTAAGCACTCAGGCTCTATAGTTTTCATTTTGTAAGCCACAATAATGACAGAAGCTTGTATGCATTCAGCACATCAGGCAACCAGTTCAATCAGTGTGTTTGGAGAAGCGAAGAGAGCTGTCAGTAGGGGTTCTGCCATCTACGTGAAATACAGAAAACTTAAACCTTATAATCAACTAAAATTTATAGATTTTTCAGCTTTTTCCTCACTGTGGTTCACACAAGTAAAATATCAGTGGATGAAGCTGGTGTTTTACACAGTGCAGCCACATGATGGCAATATTCTACTAGATGTTACCATGGCTGTTTGTAGCCTGATAATTAAAATGATCTAAAATATTTTATATAGTTAGGACATCGCCAAAGAAACAAACATTTTACTGTAGTGCTTGATCTGTTTTTAGTTTTACCATTTATGTATTTCTCTTTACTCCACTAAAATCTTTTTTTATATATATAAGTAGGGAATTTGATCTCTGACCTGAGGTGTTAGATGTACCTGATAGAGTGATGTCTGCTGAGGTTGAAGTGAATGAGTGCAATTGGACACCTCGGTGCCGGGAAAAGAGCTCCGTCTACTAGATCCTAACGGGGAGGTAAAGTCGACCTGTCCGTCATTCGTCATAGATTGTACTGTTTGCACACTATAGGTTTAAGTTGAAGGACTTGTAGGTATGTTGTACAAAAGTAAACTTAATTTATATTTTATACACTTTATCACAAATAAATTTCATAAACAATCTTTTGTTTTAGTTTTTTTAATTCACATATTTGTGTAAATACAAAATACATATGGCTTTGTTATTCTGAAATCAGAATTATAACAGTTCTTTTATTTTGTAGACTGTTAAATTCAACCTTGCATGCGATACTAGTTGGATACCTTTAAGCACAGAAAAACTAATACTATAATAAGTTGAAATGAACTTGATTAACCTCTGGTCCAAATTTAAGAAAAAGAAGCTCATTCTGGATGTCTTGTGTGTTGCCGTTCCTGGCCTCAGGTGTGTCTTCTGTAGGCTGATCTTCTCCTTGGGGTCAGACGATAAAATATGCAGGGGCCACTTGTGCGTCTCTTCTGCCCTCACATGTTACCGTGTCCTTGTACGAGTGGCAACCTGCAGCGACAAACAGTCTGATTCATGTGGTGTCCTTTTCTTCGCAAATGACCTTCAGGCCACGATGTTCAAATATCCCGTCAGTCCATTTACTTCATTCTAAGACTGAACTCACCACCATGAGGTGTCCATTCTTGGCTTTGTACACCATTGGCTCCTGTCCGGTGCTAAAGTCTACTGCGGTCTCTTTTCCTGGCTGGATTTCGACCTTTATGCTGAAAAATATTGTAAACAAAAAAGGGATTTTAAGATGGTTGTGCTGAAGGTGAGCCTTTAAAATGTAAAACTAACTCACCTGCCCTGAACCACTTTGATAGCACTCTGTTTGTTAGCGATGATGCTAAGCTGGGTCAGACACTCAAACAAATGGTCACACTGCAATATCAGATCTCCCTGAAACGACCAGAGGGAAACAGACTAAATAAAAGGATTCTGTCGCCTCTTTTACCTCCTCGGTTTATTTGCACCAGATTTGATTAAGGGTGCTAGTGCACAAGCAGTTTAACACTTCTTACTTTTCTTTAATGAAAACATAAATAAAAAGGTCCCATATTTTGTCACAGTTTTGAATTTAAACATGGAAACCATGCATCAGCAGTACACATTCAGCTTGATTATTAATAGTATATGTTTTAGTAGTGGTATACAACAGATGTGCAACAATAAATGCTGAATTAATGGGATTTTTGTGAAACAAAAATCAGCCCTGTTTGGAGCTCTACAGCTCATATACAGTACTTGACAAAAGGAACATCGTTCAAAGTTTAAATGGGTCGTAGTTGGGCTTTGGCATTTTGATCAGTTTTACTGTTTTTGCTCAATCTGAAGTTTTGAGCTGTCTAAAAAAAAGTTTGCAAAAACACCTCTTCTCGCTCATTTGGATTTGGTTTCCTTTACAAATTATACATCAGAACAATTTATTTCTATTCACTCAGCACGTCTCCCACTGCTGTAGGACTTTTAACCATCACCTACATAAAACTGGAAAAAAGAGCATTTACATGATGTGACCATCAGAGTCTTCTTGCACTGTTCATGACAGTCTGACTTACAGTTTTAACACAGCAGCTCTTTGAGTCCTATTTTCAGCAGTGGTGGCATCGGCACCCTTCAAATTTTTACCAGACATTTTTCATTTTCTGTACACAACAAATAAACGTGACTTGTATCCACAGCTTATTAAACAAGGACTTACTTTTTGTTTGGGGTCTTCACGTGTTATGTGGAACACAATGATGCCGTCAGATAAGTTGCTTACAGAAATCCCTGCAACAAGTCAGAAAAAACAAATCAAAGCAAGAACACTTAATGACCACAGTATAAAATGTCATTTTGCTCTGACCTTTGAGGGACATGTACAGCACTCTCTGTTTGATTTTGGCCTCCTCCACCACATACGCAGCAGTTTGAGTGAGGATGAGCTGCCTTGGCCTTGGTTTGAAGCCATTCCTGTCATATTTAATCACTGGAACGCTGTACTACAGAAACACAAACACAACGCAGTGAGCACCGTTCAATGTGCTGAAATAAGCAATATTATTGTATTACCTTAATGTGCTCATTGCGAATCATACTTAGAACTCCCATGTTTATCTCTTGGTCACCTAAAGGTGGTAAAACATGTTAACATAATTGTTCAAAACTAAAAGGACATTGTGTGATTTTTCTTTCTGAGACTTACTGATTCTTGAGTTCACAAAAGGCTGAGTGATACTTTGTGGATAACTTTCCTTTTTGCCTTTGAAGATAGAGCTTGTAACAAACTTCATCTGAAGCTGAAAAAAGAGATTAAATATAACTAGAGAAAATTAATTTCCAGTAAAAATGCAGTGTGAATGCTTATTGCAGAGGAACTTGCTAAGAAACAGCTGAAATTAGCTAAAACATGCTGTAGCTGAAATGGAAGAACAAGCCTAAATCAGCAGAAGAAAGCAAACACATATTTGCTAAAATAGGAAATAAGCAGAAATTAGCAGAAAATTTGAAAAGTAGTTTAAAAAAAGCTGAAATTAGCACAAAAATGGCTGAAAAGTAGCTGAAAGGCAGAAATAAGCTTAATCTACCAGAAGGAAGCAGAAAGAGCTGAAATTAGCTAAAAGTATGTTGACTTAGCTGAAAAAGCTCAATTTAGCACAAAATAGCTTAAAAACAGAAAACAACCAAAAGGAGGTGGAGAGAGCACATTTTTTGCTGAATTACGCTGAAAAACGTTTAAATGAGTGCAAAAAATATGGAATTAGCTGAATTTAGGATAAAAACAGCTAAATAGTAAGCTGAAATAGCAGAAAAAGCTGAAACTAGCAGATAGAATCTGAAAGGAGCAGGAAAAGGTTATAAACAGATCTAAAGAGTTGAAGGATGTAAAATGAGCTCAATTCATTTTCGATGAGGAAAAAAAGTCAGAAAAGGCAAACTTTCAAAAAGCTAAAGTTGCACCAACACCAAAAGTCACAGCACACTTCTCCTGAAAGAGCTGAACGTTTGTATTTATGATTTGTTGAAATAGCACAAACATTGTGGAAAGAGAAAGATGGCAAAAAATGGATGTAAGAAAAATGGATGACAATATAGTGCAACAGCTTCCTAAACATTCATGCAGTAACGTGGTGAGTACAGTGTGCACGACGTGTCTGGTGCATCTTACCTGCACTTTCTTCTGAGGTGTGATTCCTCTCACGTACTTCCTCACCATCAGACGGTAGTGAATTTTACGCAGCATCTCTGATGCCTATAAAAAAAACTAAAATCATCCACAGAGTCAAAGTACCTGCCGTTAGTTCATCACCTGGTGTTGACGTACCTCTGTCATCACAGCTGGAGGATTTAACCAGGTGGTTTTATCCAGAACCGTCTTTGGCAGGTTATTTTTCAGTCTGTTCAAGTAACTTTGCCTCACAAAGGCCAGATACTCTGAGTTATCTGTGTTTTTTGCTTGCCCTCTGTTTATGTAACCTTTGATGAATCTGAAATAAAAAGTAAAATATACATGATCTTTAAGTAAAAGTGCTGCAGATAAATGTAATCTGTGACACTGATTACATCGCTCACTTCTTGATGACCTTCACTGCCCAGGCTCTTTTCTCTTTTTCCTTTCTTGCCTGAGCTCCTCGCCAACAGCTTTCAATCTTAGTTGCTATGGACATTTAAAAAAATACAAACAACAACAACAACAAAAATTGTATAGTTGCAAGATATTAAAGGAATTTAAATCAACATCACAATAAAAAAAAAACAGGCTGCAAAAAGAAAGCCACAGCTTCTAAAACGATCATTTCTACTCGTCTTCACTGAGCTGGAGGAGTTCATCTAAACAAAACAAATGTCGCAAGGAAAAAGTTTTGTTAACACATTAAACTAAAACCCTTTTTAAAATTTAAATGATGTGTTGTACATAAATGAAGTAAAACAGTTTTAAGGCATAAGAACCTCTTATCTGTAAAACATGGTGGTGGTGGTGTCATAGTTTGGGTCTGTTTTAGTTGTTTATTATTTGTCTTATTTGGTACAAAGATGTAAGTTATATGAAAGAATTCTAAAAGAAAATCATAAAATATCTGGACTGATTCAAAACATGAAGTTACAGATTCATAAATGGGTTACAGCAAATACTAAAACCATAATTTCCCACTTAAAATTTGATAATTTTCCTTAATAATCAAGTTAGTTAATTTGTTTGTTTTATTTACCTTTAGGCCTTGTGGTAAAATGCAATGGTGGTGGTAATATTTTACGAAGAAGAAGACAAAAATGTTCTAAAAGCTTAAAAATAACTTGTAGACGCCGCAGTGTTTCATGTATTTACCTGCTTCTTTCTGTTTCCGGAACTCTCCCTTTGCCTTGTATCCTTTGTATTTGGCCTGGAGTCGTGTTGCTGCAACCACAGAGCTTAAATCTAAGTTACTGTCACCAAGTGGTGATGATGACGCCTTTTAGGATTTAATTTAAACCCACCCAGGTCGTGTTTGCATTTCTCATAAGCATCTTCTGTGGCATAAAGTGTCCTGGGATGCCGAATGAAGATCTTGGTCCTACAAAAATCAAATTACGACCTGTTGTTTATTCATAGTTACTGGTTAGAAAGTGCATTTGCCCTATTGAAGTGTAAGAGTTGTCCTCACCGTCCCATTTTGTACTCGTCAGGCAGGTAGCCCAGATGTTGAGCCAGCAGCTCGACACCGTCAGCAGGCTGTCCTCTCCAGTGAGGCCAGGTGGCTGGGCACAGAGGTTTGTACCTGCAAAATGAGCCAAATAAACAACACACAGGCACTTATGTCTGAAAAGATCCATCATGCATTCATGTGGAACGCTGTGGTACCTCTTTAAGAAGTCCTCGTATTTTCGTCGATAAGCAAAACCAGCTCTCCTGACCCTGAGGTGCTCCATCAGGCCCAGGTACTTCACCTGGTGTCTGATCAATGCCTCATCAAACTGACCTACGAATGTGCGACAGTCATAAATGTCCACACACCCAGTCTATAAAGTTGATTTATCCTTTATTTTTTTGTTACCATTAACTTTCTCTCAGCTGATGTACCTTGCTGCTTAGACTCGTTAGATTTCAGGCAGCGTATGTACCAGGCCTCTTTCGCCATGAGCATCTCTGTCAGCTTCAGCAGGCTGCTCTTAAACTGGGTCACAACCTGCAGACAAAACTGAGGGTCAAAAGCTCCACTATCAGACTGTGACTGTGCAGATAAAGATAGAATAAACTCGTACATTTAAAACGAGGAATGAAATATAAAATTAGATGTTAGAGTTAAGAGATGTGAGGAGCCGAATGTGGATGAACTCACTGTTTCTGGTCTTTTCTTGTTGTCTAGATCCATGCTGGAGAAGCACTCACTGACTATAGCATTTTTTGACCTGCACATCAGCTACAAGAACACAAGGGTTGACGCCACACTCATGCACACATTGACACTTTCATGCCGATTTGTCAAATACCAAACATCTTGTTTTAATACAATAAGCCCACATTGTTAAATGATTAAAGTCCTCCCTTTTGAGTACAAAACAGCAGACCTACATCTTTTATGTTTCTGTACAGCAGGTCATTGTTTTTGTCCAGGAAACCTTCAATATAAAAAAAAAAAGACAAAGAAACAAACTGAATCACAGAACTGCAGGATCAAAATGTCATTATTTTGATGGATACTTGAAGTTTGAGTAGACGATCCACATTGTCTTTTATTTACCCACAACACAGTAGGTGACCTCCCCGGCATAATGCAAAAGACGGAAATCTCCTCTCTCCATAGTCTTGCGTATCATTATGTCAGCCAGTTTGTGCCTGCAGTCGAACAGAGAGAGGAAGAAGGAGTGAGGCCTGAATGTTGAAACTTTAAAATGGTGCTCCATCATTTATGTTATAATAGATTAAACTAATCTTTTATCAAATATTGTTGTTGTTTCGTTGTTTTTGGCAGCTCCCTTCTGCAGGGGTCAGCGTACCTAAAAGATTTGGTAATTGTTTCACATCAGATGGAACGTGGGCTCAAACCTGCAGCCTCAAGATAACAAGACTGCAGCTCTGTCCACTGACCTGCCGTCAAATATGAGTTAAAATGAAAAGTAAATGCACATATGTGATTACTGTTTGACTGCGTTTATAATGTTTCCAGTGATAAATCAACTTACAGCAAACAAAGCTCAGGTTTTAACTCACGTGACAAAGTGGGGGTGATTCCCCATCTTTTCTTCCAACCTTTCAAGGAACGTGAGGTCTGTGGCATCACCTGGTCTCAGACACTCTTCATCCTGCAGAATAAACATTAACATGTGTATACATGTGTGTCTTTAAATAAAAATAATAAATGACCTTTAACTACACACCAGTATTGAAATGATTCCTCTGTGCTTCTCCTCGACCAGGTCGCAGATGATCTTGTTGTTAAAGAACAGAACTGGTTCCCACTTGGATAAAACATTCAGCAATTTAACATTATCGTATCACTGAATGTTATATTAATATTATATCACTTATTAGTTCTTTGATTACCTCAATTCCTTCTGCTTCATATTCTTCCTGCTCGGCTTTGAGTGTCAGCTGGATAAAAAGCTGCTGCAGCTTCTCGTTGCAGTAGTTTATGCAAAATTGCTCAAAACTAAAAAAAAGAGGACAACAACAAGAGGAAAAGTTGCAGTTTTTAATCAGCTTTGTTTTTAAAATGTATAAACATTAACAAAGTGCCAACAGACACATTGTTTTATCTTCTGCAAGGCCACAAGGACAGCAAATCCTTGATTATAAATCCATCCCATAACTAAAACTAAGGTCGCAGCTACAATAATGTCTTGATTTGTCAGGCTATAATGTCATGAAGCAAAAAAATAAATAAATAAAAAGCATTCACCTGTTTACATAAAACACCTCAAATCCATAAATGTCCAAAAGTCCTATGACGGTCTTCCGTGAGGAGTCCTAACAGAGAATAAAATGTCAGTTAAAATAATTTATCCAAATGTTATTTGGTATTTTTCTTGACATTTATATCATTATTATTATTATTATTATTAAAGTTTATTAATTTCATTAAAACAAAACAATTCATATACAATAAGAAATACAAAATATTTTGTCTGCCCCATTAAAAAAAACTTCAAACAATAATAATCTTCAAATTAAAAAATAATATTAACTCCTTTTCAAGCAACGATTCATAAAGATACACATTAAGCTGTTAGATTTTTCTTTAACAAACCATCTTTGATCATTCTCTTAAACATGCACATTGATCTGACATTTTTATCATCACTCTCTAGATTATTCCATAATCTAATTCCTTGGATTGAGGTAGACCATCCCTTCAAACTAGTTCTAAATTTAGGTTTCACAAATATGTCCATTCCCTTAAGATTATAACAACTCTCTCTTTTAACAAAATTCAATTGGATATTTAAATGTAATGTATTATTATGAGCCCTATGCATAACTGATAAAATACTATAATCTACCAAATCATGAAACTTCAATAACTTCAGTTGATAAAATAATGTGCTTGATGGATGACAGTAATGTTTTCTAGTGATAATTCTTACAGCTCTTTTCTGTAAAACAAAAAGAAGATTTATAATTGTTTTACATGCTTTCCCCCAAACATCAATACAATAAATTAAGTGTGGAACAATTATTGCGTTATACAACATATACAGAGCATTATCATCTATAACCCCTTTACTTTGTATACTGCAATAGATTTAAATATTTTTATTCTTGCATAATTTATGTGATGCTTCTATTTCAGTTTGTCATCAGTGATGACCCCCAAGAGCTTCACCTGACTCACTCTACAAACCTCAACATCCTCAACTCTAAATAGAACACTGACAGTTCTCTTTCTATTACTGCATATCATGTAATTAGTTTTATCTAAGTTTAATGATAATTTATTAAGTTTAAACCAAGTTTTTATTTTGACAAATTCTGTCTTTATCAACTCCAACATCTGTTCTATATCTTTACCCAAACAAAAAAAAAAAAGTGTTATCATCTGCAAATAGAACAAATTTAAGGAGTCCTGACACATTTACCACGTCATTCACATACAAAACAAATAACTTTGGTCCAAGAACAGAACCCTGAGGAACTCCACATGTAATATTACAGAGGTCAGATCTTACATCATTTATTTGTACAAACTGTTTCCTACCTTTCAAATAGCTAGATACCCACTGTAATGCTGGTCCTCTAATGCCATATTTATTCAATTTTTCAAGAAGAATAATGTGGTCAAAAATATTGAATGCTTTCTGTAAATCAATATCAAAATTCTTACCTTGTTCTCTATTGTCTCATTGATCCTGTTGACCAGCCATGTGAAAGTCTGCCCATAGATGGCTTTAGCCAGGGCGTCTCTGACATAGATGGCATGATCAATCGTAAATGGACTGAGGACCTTTAAAATGAGCAGACATGACAGGGGTAATTCAGATATGTGAAGCCAATCTCATCCCACAATACAAGTGAAGAAGGCTTCAGTGTGTGTGAACCTGTTCACATTTGGCTTCAATCTTCCTGAACGTAAGGTCCTCCTGAAGCTTGTTGGCATCCACACCTAAAAGCTGCCAAGAAAAACAGCATGAGGCACGTGTGCACCCTTGTGCTGAACATGAACACGTGAGTCTTTTTCTTACATTTGAAACCCAGTCCAGGTCTGTTCTGTCGTTCAGAAGTGCATGACCTTTTCTGTCTGCGTCAAACTGAACATTCCCCAAGTGGAGAACGCTTGCAACGACCTCAAACAAGTGCTGCACGGAAACACAAAAAGTATGTGTGGACTGTGAAACGAGCCAGCAGCAGCAGTGGTACACAACATCTGTAATACAGTGACTCACTCTGGTGCTTGTTTCATCAAAGTCAATGACTTGTAGGGCATTTTTCACAGATTTCCAATCATTTCTGTCATTAATAGACGACACAGTGGCACACTGCCCCTGTCAGGAACATGAATCTGTCAGTACAGTTTGAGCTCATTCAATACTGAGAAAAGTTTCATCAAATCCTACGGACTTGTGTGAGATAATTGTAACGCTGAGAGTCTCTCTCCAGGCCCAGCTGCTGCAGCAGGTTGTCTGATCCTCCCTCCACCAGCTGATAAAAGATGTGGAAGTTTCTCTCCCCGTGATTCTGATGTGCAACCCTTGACTTCTCCAGCAGGTAGTTCAGGATGTGGCCTCCAACAGCATCGCCCTGAGGACATCATGATATAGTTATTTTTACTTGACACATGATGTTGATTTAGCCCTGCAGATAAACTATTGGCCTTTCTGTCTGAATCCTTTCTGTGGGTCCTCACCTGGCTGTCAAACTGGATGTCCATATATTTCCCAAATCGACTCGAATTGTCGTTTTTCAGTGTTTTTGCGTTACCAAAAGCCTACGGTTAAATAAAGTAATTTATAATAGTAACAAGCTTAAAGTGCATTTTGGGGATGCAAATGCACAGAGAATTCATCAGACCTCCAGGACAGGGTTGGACATGAGCATTTTGTCTCTGACGGTGTTCAGTAAAGTGGTGCTCGGACAGCTGACGGCGTAATACTGCAGGATCTTCTTGGAGGCCTCGGTTTTCCCCGCGCCACTCTCACCAGAGATGAGGATGAAGTGATTGTTGAACTCTGTCAGCATGGTGTGGTAGGCGTTATCTGCTAAGGCATAGCTGAAAAGAAGCAAGCATTACACTTGAAGGCAAAGTAAGATGATCTAGCGAAGCAGTTATTTTCAATGGAATCACTTTAATTATTATGTATGTGTAGCAGCATAATATTTATTAAAGTACAGCAGATACAGTTATGGTGAAAAGTTGCATGTAAACACAACCAATATTGCTCACTAATGCATGATCTTTTATCTGACAAATGACAGAATCTGTCAAATCGTGTCAAATGATGAACTGAGTTGGAAATGGTGAATAAAGAAAAGGTTAATTGTTTATGGGTGTTTACAAAAACACATCTGCTGAATGATGTGCAGCTCTGCAGGCTGCCCCAGTCTAAATATGTTTCAGCATCTCATGTTAGGTGGTAAAGTTTAAAGTTCATCGAAAGAGGACACGTTTTGTGACTACATGGATTAACACATACAGTAGTTCATTGTGAAATCATCATTAAACATTGTCAAACATGGAAATGGAGGGTAATGATTTGGACTTTCTATCCGCACACAACCTGTGTAACCTGAAGTCATTTGTTTGACAATAAACTCCTTCATAAATCAAAGTATTCTAGAGACAAATTAAAGACCATCTGTCCCACAGTGAAGGCTCAACTATGTCCTGCAACAAGACAATGAGGACAGAAGCAAATATTACAAGAAAAAACAAAAAGAAAACACCTGAGTTGTTACAATGACCCAGGTTAAATTCACATCCCTCGATTTACACACACACACACGCACGCACGCACGCACGCACGCACGCATGCACGCATGCACACACACACACGCACATACATCAATACATACATGCATATGTACATACATATATCTATACAAACATATATAT
>JARVLU010001462.1:18612391-18639741 GCA_031762415.1 Simpsonichthys santanae
AAATCCTCTTCGCCCTCAGATTTTCTTTCTTCGTTCTTTTCTTTAGATCCACTGTGCGATCATATTCCGTTATTCTAGTTTTTCAGGACAGCATGGCGAAAGTTGGGCCTGTCGTCTCTTCAGTCCAGAAGTGATGAGTAAAACTAGGTTCTTTTACACTTTACTCCTTGTGTTGGATGTTTCTTTTCACAAGCAATATTTCTTTCTTGCTTTAAAAAACAAGTGGGCCAAACAATCATCCATGCAACTGCCTTAAAGAAATTGTTTATTATTATGTCCGCTTCTTTAAATGTAAAACCTTAAATCTTCAAGTAACACCACTCTGGCTAATAGCTTTAAGGTCACTGCACAACAAATCCAAAATATTTAATAAAATGATTTCTGAGTGTCTGAACTCCATCATGTTAGTTCTGATGCTTGAAAACCAGAGCGTGGAAACAAGCATCTTTTCATCTCAATTATCTGTGAACAAAAAGAGGAGGACTTTTGCTCCATCGTGGCTCTTTAGGACTCTGACCACAGTCTTTAGTGTTAACACAAACAGAGCACTTAAAGGTCACTACCACTGACCTTTGAAATATTCAAATAAGGGCTCTTTTCAACTCTACTGAGAGTAGAAGTAGAAGTGTTGTGTACAAAAAGACTCATTACAGATTAACCTGTTGGAGTCGGACACTTGAGCAAGGAGGTCATGGTTGTGAAATGTGTGAAACTATGAGGCTATTCCGTGCAGCAGAGCCTACTTCATTATAAATTTAACATTTGCATATGTACTGAAGCATCTTGTCCTCATGCATGCTCAACAATCCAGGTAGATAAATCTAACAAGGTTAAGTCAGATGCTCTGAACGGATTCTTTGTTGAAACGTTTCGTCTTTTATCCAGAAGAATTCTTCAGTCTTCTAAATCATCTTAAAAAATGACTTGGCCCTTTAAAAGTGTTGCATATTTGTGTGAATGCTAAGTCAGTATTCACACTATTGTTTTCCTGTTGATAGTTTAGTTAATTTAGTTTAGCATATTTTTGGACTCTAATTACTAAAGCTTATTTTCAGCTTTTATTTTTTTAATCATTTAATTGTATTTACTTTTATCTCACAACAGTCCAGAGTTCTTTACATATCCTTGAAAAACTATGTGCTCTTTGAAAACTACTTTGCCTTTTCCCCCCTAACAAAGGACAATCAATTATTATTATTATTATTATTATTATTATTATCATTATTATTAGTTTATTTGACAGGGACAATGCACACAAACATAGAACAGAACAAGTCTGTGACTGATGCTTTGCCCAAAGAGTATATAGCTATAGCTATAGCTAATTCGCAACTCCAGTCCCTGGTTGGGCATTTTTACGCATTAAAATATATACAATTTATCAATCAAAATACAGTAAGAATACCTACATATTCCTGCCCACATATTCATGTAATCAACCCAACAACCTCCAAATTCATATAATTGAAAACTACGTTAAAATACGAACAATTTAAAAATCTAGGTACGATAAAAATACAAAACATTTTCCACTCTACAAGTTCAAAAATAAACTTGCAAGCCCAAATTTACATTAATATCCTAGCATGTCCTCAATACCTCTCGTCACAAATTCAGCTAACGTATTAAAAATTGTAAATATAATACTAACTCTCTAATACATACACTCCCACGTTACTCACCTTGTTACGTCCAGAGACTGATTGTATTGTTGTTGTTGTCATCATCCTTAGTTTGTAGCCAGGTCTCTCTTGTAAATGAGTCCTCGAGGCTCAATGAGATTAACCTGCCTAAATAAAGGTTGAATGAATGAATGAATACTGTGCAATAGATGAAGTATCCCCTCTTTTATTTGTATTGCATTATACTCTCCTGCACACAATTGATGATGTTAGATGAACTTTTTTTTCTTTTTTGTGTGTCTCATCGGTGTATGACTGTGATCTAAAGCTCTATAGAGGAGTTGTTCCATTAGCTTTGTAGAGATGTGGTAGAGAGCTGTATGAATGTGTGTGTGTGGAGATAAATGAGGGCACAGATGTTGTAAAGCACTTTGAGTATCTTGAGTAAATAGAACAGTACTATATACAGTAACTAAAGCCCATTTATTATATTTTAACCATGGAAAACCTAACTACAGCTATTTGAACATACAAGTACAACAGCAAGGTCAGAACTACATGAATAAACAAAAGTCATCACTTGAACATAATCTGAGTTTGCACTCATTTATGGTGAGGGGGAACCAGCCCACAGGGAAGTTTGGTCCCATTCTGGATTCAACTTATAGGTTTCTGTATAAGGTGTTCAGGATCTTTATGAGAACTAAGCCTGGTTCTAGCAGTAGAATGTCATGTTAGGGTTAGGATTAGGCTACTAAAATGAATAGAAATCAATACAATGTCCTAATAAGGATAGAAAAATAAAAACTGGGTAAAAAATAAATAAATGGTAGTCCAGTACTAATGTGAGGAAAGACTATGACTAAACTATAAAGCTATTGCTGATTTAAACTGCTAAGTGTTTTCTTTCCTCTGTGTGGATCAGTTTTTAGAGGAAAATGTTCTTGCTTAGCTTAATCAAAAAGAACCACACTCAACGACAGAAGATGTTTAACTGGCATTTTACTTGCAAAGACCCATTCAAGACAGATTACATCCACAATGCATGGAACGTGTCACAGAATAAGTGTTGAATTAAGTCTTCTGCAGACTTTAATACAGCAGCAGAGGCATGTGGGTGTTCTCTCATTGCCAGCTGCAGTCAGACGCACAGACATGATCCATGGCCATCGGCGAGTCGGCCTCCAGATGGAGATAGGAGAAGGTTCTGGGCATGTTCCCAAAGCAGGAGCGAAATATGTTCTCAGCTGTAATAAAGAAACACAATAAAAATACTCACACTGAAAATTCTCTAACATCCATCTACAGCCTGGCCTCTCCAATTCACTGATCTTCCTATCAAAGTGTAACCTAACAGAGTGGACTCTGCTCCATCTAGGTGGGAAACAGAGCATTTGGCAGAACACTAAAGTTGCTGTTTGTCCAAGTATGGCTGACAGCCACCAGTGGGCCACTGTTGGTGACAGTCTCTTCTTAAGAGGGAGGAAACACCATGTCTGTGCCTGTGGAGGTAATTAACAGAGTGAGCTGACCTCGTTCTCAGAGGGACCCATGTGTTTTGAGTAAACACTCGGTGCCGGACAAAAACACCGGCCAGACCTCAGGCGGTGATCTATTGTATCCTCATTACTCCAGAACAGGCATGAGAGGTGAGCATCATCACCGTGTTCCTCAGCTGCAGGGAGCCCTTGGTGGTCCTGAGTTTTACACAGAGCCAGATCACACACACACACACACACACATCCCAGAGGAGGCACCAGGTCACCACCATGACCCTAAAACATCTACTACAAGGAGATAAAGCAATATTTTACCAGTATGACTACAAGTACGCATGGACAAAATATTAATACTTTAATGATAAACACACACAGAGGAGCCCCCATCTGAAAAGAAACAATAATAATTTGCACGCCACCACAAGTTTACTCTAACATGAGAGTAAAATGAGCTTTGATTTCATTATACTACTTTAAATTCAGCAGAAATATTTATTTTTCAGACAACTTCAGAGTTTTAAAGTTCAGATTTTTCAACGTGCAGAAAGTCTGCTGGAAAAATACAAAAAAAAAAAAAAAAAGAACAAGTGAGAGTTCAATAAAACCTTAAAAATGGGTTTAGAAGAGTCCACCCCCCCCCCCCCCAACATCCTGATTCATGCAGTAATCACAATCTGATCACCATTCAACTGGATGATCCACTATTTAGAAGACTGAGTTTGTTTCAGCCACGCGGACTGATGAAGTCTTTTGGATGAAAGACAAAACATTTGGGTTATAGTGGAGGAGGAGAAATTGGGGAATTAATGAGGTCAGAGGACCTGACTTAACTTTGTTGGAAAGTGGTTTAACCTTTATCTATTTAGTTCTGTGGTTACTGTAAAACTATAATAATTTTATATGCCAAGCAAGTTCAATACAAATCAGTTCTTTAACAAGAAGTGTTAATTCTGAAAGATCTCCAATGGGGGGAAAAAACAAGCTGATTTTTATTTTTATTTTATTATTTTTTTTTTTTAAGAGATCGTTTTTTCAACAATATAAACTAAACAGTGAGCTTTTGGATATAAAAGCGGCTCAGTTAACATCCACCATTTTTGTGTCTCTGTGCAGTTTTGCTATGTTTTAATACAAAAGCCAATACAGCTTCATGCTTTAAACAGAAATATTATAGCTCTTTCATTTATTGGTCATCTGTAGCTTTACTTCACTAGAGTTTAGTCATTTCAAACAATGCTTTGTTGGATTAAAAATAAATAGTCACATATTTACAACATCGCTTCTGGGCTGTATTTCATGATGGAGCCAGCAGTTAACTCATTTTTATTTTAATGTAGTTTTTTTGTGTAACCAATGGAATACAGTACAGCAATTTATTACACACATTGTTTTATCCCAAACTGGAGACGTAATTTAAAGCAATAAGAGCAAATGATCACAACATGGACTCATTGCATGTTTCTGCGTTTCAAAAATATTGATATAATTCACTAATTCACTGACTGCTCATTATACGAGACTTTACTGGCCAGCAAATCAACTTGTCTTTGTTATGGCTGGTAATTCTGCCCACCATCTGCTGTTTGTAGCTGCCACTGTGTAATTGTCATGCTCCTAAACTCTGGGTGCAGGGGTCACACTGTCAACTAAATTATACCAGCACCAGGACCATCTTTAGGCTCTAATCAGTCACTGGATCAGTTTTTATTTTTTTTCCCTCCACTAAGCCCTGCAGTGTGTGCAGCCTGCAGATCATAACTCTGCGGGTTTTAGGACCTGAAGGATGCTCTTTCTGAAGATGGGCCTGTTTTTGTCCGTTACCTTCATGCATGTAATCATTGATTGTGCCCATTGTGACAGGCCATCTGTAGGCTCCCATGGGGCTGATCGAGCTGATACTACAGTCTCTCTTAATTTCCAGTTTAACCTAAAACTGGTTTAACGGTGCCTGGTGGCCTATTGGAAGACTGAACTGGTTTTCATTTTCTCTTGTGCAAAGATTTTCATTCATAAGTCATGCATTTCGAATAGGGAAGGGGGAGTTTGGGATTATTATTTTATGTTTTGCATTTATTTTTCTGAAGCAAGTTATAGTTAACTACAAATGTGACTTCTCTGTTTTTATCACCAATCATATTTTGTGATAAATTGTAGGAGGGGAGAAGCTGCATTGTAATAAGCCTACAACTTTAATCCATCATCAAATAGTTCCCATAAATTAAGAAATATCCAGGAGACAAGAATGCGCATCACTGTTCTTGTTATGAAACTCCATCTGTTTTTAGGTGAACCTGCTCTCTCCTCAGACTGGAGAGGTTTTGCCGCCTCCTGCTGCAGCCCAGCCGGCCCCCTGCCCTCCCTTTACCCGCCTCCCCTTCTCCTTTTCCCACTGCTGAGAGGAGCAGGACGCGGCCTCTGTGGCGGGAAGCAAATAATCTACAAGCACTTCCTTTATTATAAAAAAAAAAAAAAAAAGTTCACACTCATACACGGATGTCGCCACAAGTTGCGACTCACAACGTTTCTGCCCTGAAGGAGGGAGCTACAGGGATCAGGAGAGAAATAGCTTTTGTCGCTGTTTTTTATTTATTTTTTAATTTCCTCTAATTAGTTTTAGTTATGTAGCCTAATTTCCATATTATATTAGCATTTTTGGTTGACATGTTTTTGGTTTTTAATTTGAGAAAAAAAAATACAGTATATATATATACTGTATATGGACGAGGCTCATCAGTTTTATGATCATTCAAATGAAAATATAGGGTTTATGGATAAAACATGGACCGATGTTTAATCGATTAAACCTTCGAGCGCTTGATGGACCTGAAGGAGCGAAAACTGAAAACTAAAACGCGCTTGTTGAGGAGCTGGACGGTGTCGGGTCTGTTGTTGACAGGCATCGCGCTGACAACCGCTGTCAAAGTGCAGGACCCCTCCTTTTCTCACTTCCGGGTGGCTCCGCTGTGGTCCCTACTGCGCATGTCAGAGTGCTGGACAGCTCCAGAGAGGGAAATTTAAAAACGCTTTTGAAAGAATCAGGTGCAGCAGAGGAATAATACAGTACGGGGCTCACAACTAGCTCTCACATCCTTCAATATCAACCAAAATAGGTAATTTTATCTGACTCTTTTCTCTCTCAACACCACAATATGTTTTTAGATAGCTTGTTTTAAGCTAGTTGCTATTTCAACCTTTTCAAAGACTAAATTAATTGGTAGGCAACATAAGACAATTAAATGTAGTTAGATAAAATTCGTCTTCATTATTTAAAAAAATGACTGCATGCCTTACTAAATACTACTATAAAATGACAGAAATAAGTGTTTTTAAGGGAATTTAAGCACTAAAATCTAAAACAAAACAGTAAAATGACACTTAGCGACAACAAAAACATACTTATGCCAGACAAAAACTGTGTGGATTTTATTAGTTATTGCCATAATATGCTTTTTTTTTTTTAAATTTACTCTAAAATCAGATGTTTATATATTCAACAATCCATTGAACTCTTATGGTGTTCATTTAAAAAACAAGATTGCTGGAAGTTATAATCTTGTGAAGCAGGTTTATCTAAGTTGGAAGGTTTACAGATAATAGAAACTTGACTTTTTGTTATGTACTGCAGAGATAGGCTACAGAATATCCCAGGAAATGATAGAAGGTGGAATAACATCCAGGATGTCGGGAGTCATTGAGAATGCCGGTCATCATCCGTCGCCACAGGACTACAGGTAGGACTCTGGTTTAAAGTAACTTTGTTGATCACCAGAAGCTCAATGTACAACAATGTGCTTTTTAATTGCTAAATCTTGTCAGCAACATTTAAATCTGAGACCACTCCATGTATAAAATACATAGTGTTGTGTATCAAATCCTTCTGGGATGGTTCCCTAAATAATTGTGGAATAGATGATTTAATCCATTACATTTAACTTGATGGTGGATGGACAGCTAGTGTGTACGAGAGAGAAAGAGAGGTGGGGCTAAACCATGAAAAAAAAAAAGAGGAAAAAAATCTTAAGAATAAATGATTTTCAGTCTGAATGGATCTGTCAGAAACCATCAGCTCTGTTTACACTCCTGCTGTCTGTGCATGGAGCGCCTGAGCCTCTCTGCTGTCCGGCTCAGAGGGAGACGGGGCGCTCCGGGTCACCAGTGTCCACAAGTGGTTCCCAATTGGAAACGGAGCAAGGAAGGAGGAGAGGGGAGGGAGGGAGGAGGCACAAAATTTAGAGTTGTTGAACTCGTGAAAAAGCTGTGATGACACATGGAGAACATCAACTAAATGGGTTGCATCGGTGAGCAATTACCGTGCTCTGCTAAGTGACAGAGGAAGGTGGTGAAAATGTCCCCAATGTGTTAATGATTCAATAGTTCTTGTCACTACATATTCAGTTAATGTTGTAAATGATTGCAGCATTTCACAGAGTTGCATGTGTGTTTTCTTAAAACACACCAAAGTGAGGAAACAAGGACTTCTTACGCATCATCACACCAGTAAACATTAAAACACTGACTCAGTATTTCATGTAAAATAAAAGTTGTCTCAAGCATTTAAAGCTCTATCATGAAATAATGAGCTCACAAAGCGTGCTGCTGATTCCTAGCAGCCATAATGTCAAACGTCCAACACATAGCCCTGACCTCAAACAACATCCACCCTCCACCCCCCGCTCTGCTAAGTTCTCAGTTAAGGTGGGTATAGAAGGAGTGGGGGGTAAGGGGGCCGTGAAGATGGAGGCTGGAAAGGGACAGGGAAGCAGATGGCATCCTATTTGTCCCTGGGGCTGTCATTCCACCAGATTAATGCGACGGCCGGTTAAAGAAAAGAAATGACAGAGACAATCAAGGAAGGGTCTGAGGGAAGACAATAGAGACACGTGCCACTGGGCAGATTTGTCGTTTGGGACACAATAGAGTGATAATTTTTCAATAGATGGGGGGCCAACTGTTTCGGTCGACATGTGCTGCTGTCCTGTGTTTCAAACGATCTCATGTGTTGTTTACTTATGATTCAGCCAATGAGTAAGGCGCGGCTACGGTCACCTGACACAGGGGTGTATTTTTTTTTTCCCAAAAGATTTGGTGTGTCTGTATGAAGTGGAGGGTGGGGGGTAAACTGCTGCAGTGTCCACAGACCCCACAAAGTAACTGAATTTTACATGTTGCCATGGCAACCCCAATTACAGAACCCTGTATGTGTGGAGTGGATTCAAGAGGATTCCTCTCGTTCTCTTCAAGCCCCCGCTCCCATTCAAAGGCATAACTGAAGGTTAATTGATGCTGGTTAAACAAATTATTCTGGTCAGTTTTATTAAAAAAACACAACAAAAACAACAAAAAAAAAAACACTTTTTTTTTTAACTGGAAGATTTTACTCTGAAATGATTTCTTTACTTTTTATGGTTTTTCTAAAAATAATTTAATAAACAAACCAACACTTCTATTTTGGCACATAATGTAAAAGTTATGTGCCAAAACAAACCATGCCCCACCCACATGATGATGTCAAAAGACCCTACCCAGAATTTTAAAAAGTATCAACTTTTATCATTGAGTAAAACTGTCACTGTTAAATTACACTTGTGATTAATCTTCTTATTTTAAATCCTGGCCTGCTAATACTTATCTCCACTCAGCAGCTTTCATCTCCCTCATTCAGACTCTTTAAGTTGTTTTGTCCATGAGGGATAAAGTCTTCCCTCCAGTGTGTAGATTTAAATCCCACTTGTGATCTATATGTGCGTGTTTGAGCTCGCTGCAGTAACTCTGAAAATCCCCCCTCCCCCATCCTCTCCTGAAGACTCCTGACCACCGACCCCTCCCAGCTGAGAGTGGAGGACCTCCCTGGGGACCTGCAGTCCCTGTCGTGGCTCACCTCCGCGGATGTACCCCGGCAGATGGCTGACAGAGGCCACAGTAACGGGCCCTCCCCGAGCAGCCTGCTGGAGCAACAGACAGGTGAGGCTGACAGGGAGGACAGTGAAACACTCAAACACAGCAAAACGTCTCTGACGGGATAAATCAAGTCTGATCAAATCCAAGATTACTGTTGTCATTGATCCACAAATTATTTTTAGAAATATCCTGAAAAATAGTAGAAAAACAATGATTAATGTTTCACTTTTTGTAATTTTCCTCCAATTATTCCCATAAAGATAAATAACAATTAATAACTTTAATGTAGTTTGCTGAAATTTGAACTTCAATAACTTATTTGCTTTAATATTGTGACATTAAACAGCAATTAATTACACTCAAAAAATGAACTCTTGCTTTCACATCATGATAAGTGGTTATATGAACTCCACTGACCTGCCACATCTCTGCTCCTGTGCAGAAATCTCTAAATGGCACATGCCACAACGTTTTTAGACTGAAGGCCTCTCATTAGTTGAAGGAATAACTATTGTCTGCTGACTTTCATGTCAGGTATTTAAATTAAAATAATCTTCTGCTGAGAATAGAGTTGTAGCTGTTTTGGTCAAACTTGGATAATAACATCAAGCACAGTCTCATTCAGTACAAGATTTCACTCTCAGACTTTGTTGTGAATGACTCAACCACCACCACAGCTCAGTATCTGTTAAACTGAGTCACGACCAGTTTTGTGTTTGTGAAAGTCATTTAGCTGTGGTGGCCATCTTGAATGGAACGGACTCTAAAATTGTAATCAGTTGTAGAGGTTTATTTTTTGAAGGTTTAACTGAAGTCTATTCAGCGGAGATATTTTGCTAACGGACAATCCAGGTCACCTCCGAAGTTAATACCAAGATTTTAAGCAAAAATGTCACAATGCGTTGCATCATCCCCAACAAAAAATGTGTTGGGGATGATGCTCAGCTTCTATCACACAAAATGTTAGTACTGTACATCACGAGTAAAACTGACTGAGTTACTGCCATTTTTGTGTTTTCTAATGTCAGTTGGCTGTGGCAGCCATCTTAAATTGGTTTGGCTCCAAGTGGAAACAGGTTGAAAATGTACCTCCATTGATTATTTCCTGAAAGTTTCATTGCAATCTCTCCAGCAGCTCATGACATATTGGCTAACAAAACAGGATTGACTCCAAATTATTATTTGTGAATTTTTAAATAAAGCCCTTGGGCAATCCATTAGTGCTCAGACTATATATTAGAGATTATTCTCAACTACCACATCAAATCTCAGGTCAATCTTTAAAGTTGGCTGAGTTAGCCATCTCAAATTGGTCTCTCTTTGTAGATGTGTACACCCAATGTTTTCTTTCTGTATTAAAAATTGTCTATTGTCTAGACAAGATATTTTTGTAACAGACACATTTACACACAGAGACTTGGGCAAAAACATCATCTGCCTTCACGTTTTGGCACCAAACAATTTTAAAACCACTTATATTGTAGTTTTTGTCTCAAATATCCCAACTTGGTCATAAACTACTGAACCTAATTTCAAGCATCCAAAACTCTGAATGCATGGACACATTATTTTATGAAGCAATAAATATCCAAACCTTTGTGTTCTACTTTTGTTTTTTAGCTCAACTGAGCAACATGACGATACCAACAAGTCAGAGCTCCATGCTCCACCTCCAGAGTAACATCCAGCACAGCCCCCTGGGATTAAGCATCATCAACACCCACAATGGAAGTGTGAGTCCTCACACAACTGCAGAAAAAACAAAGTGATTTAACATGTATAGTTTATTGTAAAATGTCCCTGCGTTTGTTTACAGATGTCTCCGTTCTCCATGAATGGGCTCCCTTCCCCAGGATATCAGTGCCCTACCTCAGTTTATCAGCCCACATCCCAACAGGTGTACTCTTTGGCTCAAAACGGACAGCAGGTACTGCAGAAGAAAGGTTTCATCGGTGAGAAAAGAACAGTTCACGATAAGGTTCTTCATTGTGTTTTTCTTTGTGTCAGTGCTCAGGTGGTGGGCTTTTTAGCAACGTTTCTTTCAGCAACCAAAGTCTTTTCACACAACCTCGTCTGGCTTCACAAGAACAAGAGCTGCAGCCTAAAACATTCCCCAAACCCATCTACTCCTACAGGTGACTACAAACAAATTAAGATATCTATGCAAGTTTCCTCATCATCCACTCTACATGTGAAATGAATTTATTTTTTAATTTCAGCTGTTTGATTGCCATGGCTCTGAAGAACAGCAAAACTGGCAGCCTCCCAGTCAGTGAGATCTATAGCTTTATGAAGGAACACTTTCCTTATTTTAAGGTATGATCTTTTGACATTACAGATAAATACCGGTACTAAAAATAAAAGGTAGATGTAACCTAAAAAAAACTTGGTAATTATTTGTACAGACTGCACCTGATGGATGGAAGAATTCAGTCAGACACAACCTTTCCTTAAACAAATGCTTTGAGAAGGTTGAAAACAAGACGAACAGCTCATCCCGTAAGGGCTGCCTGTGGGCACTGAACCCGGCCAAAATTGACAAGATGGAGGAAGAGATGCAGAAGTGGAAACGCAAGGACCTCCCAGCCATTCGCCGCAGCATGGCCAACCCTGGTCAGAAGTGTACTTTGTCAAACAAAAAGGTCAAACCTCGGTTTTTTTTTTATCTGTCTGACAGTCTATTTTTCTTCAAAACAGATGAGTTGGACAAACTGATCACGGACCGCCCAGAGAGCTGCAGACGGAAGCCTTTAGAGCCCGGTATGACCCAGCTGCCTGGCTGTCCAACCGGGCTCCAGCTAACAGTCCCAGCCCAGATGCAGCCTCAGCCCATAGTCACATTGTCCCTGCCATGTTTCCCCATGCACCAGCACCACCAGCTTCAAGCTCAGCTCCAGGCTCAGGCTCGACTGGGCCCCATGTCCCCTGCTCCAGCCCAGACGCCTCCCCTCCACACCGTCCCCGACCACTCTCACAGTCCGCTCACCCAGCAGTCCAACAAGCCACCTGATGATTTCTACAGCATGCACAGTGACACAAACACAGAGGTAGATGCACTAGACCCAAGCATCATGGATTTTGCCCTTCAAGGTAAGCACAGTTTTAATATCAACTAAATGATGGCTTCTGTGTTTTCCATTTTTCTATAGAAGTGCAGTTGATAAAAGTTGGTTTAAAGTTCAGACTTTTCTTGTTTCATTTACTTCACAGTAATTCTCGAGTACTGGACAGTTTGGCACAGATTAAAGAGAAAACTTTTCAAACAGGGATTGTGCAGAACTGTTGCAAAGATGGTTCACCAAACAAAAGTATAATTTAAGTTTAATCAATATGTTGCTATGGCACAGTTTTGGGTAGAGGGATTGGAAGAGACAGGAACTCAAATGAAGGGGTTTCTGATAGATTAAGTCAGGAGCTGCAGAATTTCCCAGTAAGAAATTAAAAATCTGTTATACACACACACAAAAAAAAAAAAAAAACACTAAATGAACATAATGTGTTAATGGATTTGCTTTACCGTTTAGAAAACTGCAGTGTTGTTGTGTCAGTGCACTAACACCTTGGCCTGTGTGCTCAGGAAATCTGTGGGAGGAAATGAAGGACGACAGCTTTAACCTGGATGCTTTGGGAACGTTCAGTAACTCCCCCCTCCGACTATCAGACTGTGACTTAATGACAACCAGCTTCCCTCCCGTCTCCAGTGGGCTGAGCCTGCCGCTGTCAGACGTGCAGGTGACAGGGCTCTACACCTCGTTTACCTCGCAGGACCCCCTGTCTTCACAGTACATGGGGACCCCGGCCAACAGCAAGCCTATTGCCCTGCTTTAAAAGTTTTGGACCCTGGAGAACCTTTGGAGAAAAAAATTATTTGAGTTGACAAGAAAACGATGGGTAAACAAACTGATGGCTGTAAGAGAAAAATGTTAACACTTAAAATATTTAGTTTTGCCAAGCGAAGACTGGAAGCCTGTTGAAGTACAATGACTCTGCAGAGAGCTCCATGTAATATAGCATCCATGTGTTCTGCGTTTTAAAGCCTCCCCATTATGTAGCTGTCAGTCTCTTGTCTGTTGTGTTGCGTTAGCTGTTGCTGTGATGTTTTATTTATATTTATAAAAAAGGCAGCTGGAGAAAGTGATGACTCCATCAATTTTTTTTTGCTGTATATATAATCGAGTGCTTGAATTTGCCACAGAAAAAGATTTTGGACTGCTTCATCCATCCAAAATGCATTCCTGTAGTCCAGCTTTTTCACATTGCTCTTCTACACTCTGGTTAACAAGCCTGCAGGTAAAACGTCTGCTGTGCTCATCAATAAACAAACATTTTTATATTCAAGTACAAGCATGGTATTTTTTATTAACAAACCTCCCCTGGTAAAACACAAGAAACAGGAAGAGTTCACCAACGTTCACATGAAATGTCATGGCGGATGTTTGATCCGAGGCAAGGCGAATCAACACATTATTCGAAGGACCCCCTTTGGCGAACGGGGTCCACGCTTTACAAACCTGAGTTTCAAGCACTGCTGCTTTACACAGAGCGATGAGGGCAAACGTAAAATAAATGTTTTGAAATGATCACATACAAACTATTTTCATTATAGTCTGCACATTCAGTAGATAAACCAGATAAAGTAGAAAATAAAAAACTTAACATTAAAAGTGAAATGCCAAACTGAACTTGCAATACCCTTTTAAAGTTGTATTTATGACAACAATACTATTGATTATTGCTACTTTTACACAAAAAAAAAAAAAAAAAAAAAAACAGATTTAACATTTTTTTTTAATATTTGTGGCACATATTTATCCATTTTTCTTAAATGTTATTCAAAGAGGTTTCAAAGGAGTTTATAAGCTTATTTGTATTTAATACATTCATTTTTGTTCCATCTTTAACTAAAAATGACAACTACCGGTAGCACCCATAAATCAAGTACTTTCTGAAGTCTGATAAATCTTCATTAGACTGCAAAGGGTTTGTTAAGAAATGTTTAACACTGGTTACTTCTGTGTTTAAATATAGTAAAATAAAATGTGCGGAAACAGCTGAAATGATTTAATGCTCAACTTAAAAGACACTTTCAAACTCGTGATACACAACCCACTACTTTTGTGCATTTTTTTTTTTTACAAACAATACTTAATAAAATCCTGGGTTGTGTTCTTTTAGAAGTTTTACACAATTTACAACCAAAGTGAATAAGTGCTTCTACACTTCAATAGTACAGCAGACTACAATAGTGTATTGTCTTTAACAGTGTAACCTGATAACGTCCTACAGTTTAACTGGTGCTGGTGTTGTCCATAGTGGCGAGCAGATGTGACAGCTTGGCCCTCTGGGAGGGAGAGATGTTCTGACTCATGTGGATGATGCAATCCATGGCGATGTCAGAGTTAGCCTCCACCAAGCTGCACACGATAAGAAGCACATCAAACATTTTCAAATCTGAAAAGGCAGCGTGGCCTCAAAGTCAAAAAGAACAAGTATTCTCAAACTGGGATGCTGATTTAATATGTAAAAAAAAATAAAAAATAATAAAGGTTCAGACTCAGTTAAATTCTAAATGCAACCATGTGTGTCAACATGAGCTGGAGGGTTCAAATTTTAATTTTTAATAAAATTAGGTGTCTAAATGATGAAAAAGACTCTGCAATACATGGTTACTTGGTCCAA
Organism: Simpsonichthys santanae; assembly: GCA_031762415.1. NCBI lineage: Eukaryota > Metazoa > Chordata > Actinopteri > Cyprinodontiformes > Rivulidae > Simpsonichthys > Simpsonichthys santanae. Next base: position 18,627,090 of record JARVLU010001462.1, read on the forward strand.
GTGAACAAACAAGTGCAAAAAATAAACAGACTACATAAGGAGTGTTAGAATAATGTCACAGAGGTAATAAAAACACAACGTAGAGAAACTCAAGTATTTCTAAAGAAGCAGTAGCTTTTGTTTGTGCTGGTTCAAAATACATCGAGAAAACGCCATTGGACTTGCAAAACAAATGGAACTGGGCTAGCAAACTTCTCTTCATTGTTTCCAGCACAAGAAAACTTTGCAAAAAACAAAAGGAAACTTCAATAAAAGGCAAGTAAGAAAGAAATGTGTTACAACTGGATAGGTGTACTTGTGAGTACAGCCTCAAACATTAGACACGAACTCTAACATAAAAAGGTCAGAGCTCATGCTGGTTCAGCTCTTAATTAGTTATCATTTCATTAAAGCAGCTCTTTGTTGTTTATTCAGCAAATATTTTTCAGCTATTGTCTCCCAGGGCCTCATGTATCAAAGAGTGTGCAGTTTTCATACTGAAGGCTGGTGTAGGGACAAGATGAGGAAAGTGCATGTGCATGTTTCTGCTCTCCTTTCCTTCATGCATCTAAATGAACATGGAAGTGAGTGCACGTGAGACTCCTCCCATGACATGCCTCTACTTCAATATGTAAAAAAGATGCAAATATGTCTTGCATGTGAGATTCTCGGTACAAATTGGTGTTTAGATCAGCAAAATAAAAAATAAAAAAATGGAATGTGAGACAGAGACCCTCCTAAATAAGTAGTAGGTTGTAAAAATGCATCCAGGTAGATAAATCTAGCAAGGTAAAATCAGATCCTCTGGATGGATTCTTCAGCCTGAAGAAGTCTTTTGGATAAAAATCAAAACATTTCAACAAAGAAGAATCTGTCCTGAGGACCTGACTTTACCTTGTTAGGTGTAAAACCGTTTGCCACACATGTGAAAGGAGTTGTGTGTGTGTGTGTTGTTGTTACAAGTAAATGAAGTGAACCGTGTTCGGATTTAAACCATAAATGTTCAAACTCACGAAAAAAAAGTGTTGAAGTAAGTTAAGAAAACCAGTCTTTTTTTATGTCCAGAGGACCAGACTTAAGTTTTTTAGATGTACAGTATTTAAGTGAGTTTCAATGTAGTTTAATACTGCGGACTGAAAAGGTTTGTGTGGAGGTAAGCACATTTTCACAGCAGATCAAAAATGTGCACATACTTATGCACACTCTCAAACAACACAAATACATGAGGCCCCTGAGGAATAAATACCATACCATTTTATTTATAGAGCACTTAAAACAGCGACAAGGCCAACCAAAGTGCTGATACAACTTCCATCTACAAATGACATGACTCCAAAACGATTCAAGTTGCTCAGTTATGTAGAAACAGTGGTATACAAATAAACACATATTTACATTTACAAATAATTGCATTAGATAAGTTAATAATTGTGCACAGATTGTATGCGTCTTCACATACCTGCGAATGTGCTTCAAAACGTTTTCTCTTTTTAAGTACTTGATGTTCTCTCGGATGACTGAATGGGTGCCGTCCTCCACGGACAAATGTTTCTCCAGCCACTCGACCACAGCTTGGTTATTATCCCAAAGGTAAGCCTGTGATGGCAGACATTATGTTGAAAACAGATCAGTTTGGTTGTTACCGATGTGTTAAAAAACAACGAGTTACTAAGAAAGTCAAAACGTGTTAATAATGATCAAACAACAAAAAGGAAAATGTTTCGTTGCAAGTTTGAATGTTGTAAAATGAGAAAAACAAGTTATTTAGGCAGAGAAGAGTAGAGAGATCAGTGCCAAAAATATTTAAAAAATATATAAATGTTTGGTCTATAACCTTCGGTCTTGTTTCTCTACAGTGTTTAGACAGATTTTTTTTAATTAGCAGCTGTTTGTGTCCACACACCTTAACTGTTCCCTCAGTTTCAACGAACCACCTCCGCAGCATGGACTGCATGTGTCCATCACTCAGATCCTTGTTGGCCTGCAGAATCTCACGCTTGGCCACCTGCTCCAACAGGAGGCGACGCAGGCGCCAGTAGAAAAAGGTCCGTGCATTTTTCCAGTCTAAAATATCCTTTTGAAAAGATCACATAAAGTACAGGTTTTAAATAGCTTCACTCAGCCCAGATACTAATTCAGTAACACTTTGTTCGATTATAAAGTACAGAAACAAATTTTTTTACTAATTGCTCAATAATTTTTCTGATATTTTTATAAAACCGAAACATTCAAAGAGTCAAAATCAAATAGACTACTCTTATTTTAACTGCATTTTTACTGTAGTTTATTGTTGTCATTGTCTACTGTTATTGTTGTCTGTACTTTATATGTTCTGTTTGGAACAGGTCTCTCTTGTAAATGAGTCCCTGTGGCTCAATGAGGTTAGCCTGTATAAATAAAGGATGAATGAATAACGTCACCTATATTGCATCAAATTGCAAATTATTTCGGAATCAGACTTTTATAATGTATTTAATGCAATTACAGTTGTTAAATTTAAAAAAAGCCAGTTTTTATAATTTTGGAAGCATTTAATTTTTGGAGTAATTTATTGATGGTTCCTAAACATTTGTTCAGTTCAGGTTATGACTTGTTTAGAATATAATTATACTGTAGTGTATAATCTGATTTTTAGCAGTTGACAGCAGGTGAAGTTTGTAGTTTTACATGTTTGCTGGCTTGTTTAACGTTAACTAATCTGAAAATAAGAATTTATCCCACTTTTCAATAACGCTAAACAACAATATGGCTTGCTCTCAAACAGAACGACTAATGATTAACACTAACTAGGAGGTTATTAATATATTAATGGTCACTTTATTGTAGAGTTGGGTCATTCAGTACAAGGAAGTGAATTTTTTTGTTTTACATCTAATTAAATATAGAACACCATTATGTACATTAACAAGTTAACATGCAAAATAATCATAAGTATGATACTTTTACTTCCTATATAATATTTGTTAATAACTAGCTAATAACTACAGCATCCTAATGTAAAGTTTTTTTTTTTTTTTGTTTCTTCATAGTAGCTTGTACAGGTGCATCTCGAAAAATGTGAATATTGTGAAAAAGTTCAATTCTTTTGTCAGTAATTTCAGAAAGTGACTCATTTGTAATATAGATTCATTACACAGAGTGTAAGGCTTCAAGACTTTATTTCTTGAAATTTTGATGATTATACCCTACAAATAAATAAATAAATAAAGTTCAGTGTCTCAGTGTGGGCAGGAGTCAATTCCTGCTGGAAAATGAAATCAGCATCTCCATAAAGCTCATCAGCAGAAGGAAGCATGAAGTCTCTAAAATGTCCTGGTAGACGCTGCATTGACGGTGGACATCAGAAAACAGTGGACCAACACCAGCAGACATGAACCCAAACCATCAATGACTGTAAAAACTTCACACTGGACTTCAAGCAATGTGGATTCTGGGCCTCTCCTCTCTTCCTCCAAACTCTGGAACCTTGATTTCTAAATGACATGAAAATCTAATTTAATCTGAAAAGAGGACATTGCACCACTGAGCAACGGTCCAGTTCTTTGTCTCCTCAGCAGGTAAGATGCTTCTGATGTTGCCTCTGGTTCAGGAGTGGCTCGACTTGAGGAATGAGACATTTGTAGCTCATGTCTAGGAGTTAATCAGCTGATTAGGGTGAGACACCAGGAGTTTACAATATTGAACCTCTTCACAATATTCTAATTTTTGAGACATTGACTTTATTTTCATAATTTGTAAGCCAAAATCATCTGAATTACAAAGTACAAAAAAATAAAATAAAAGCTTGAAATGTTTCACTCTGTTTAATGAATCTATGGAATATATGAGTTTCACTCTCTCAAATGATTTGACAAACAAGCTTGAACTTTCTCACAATATTCTAGTTTTCTGGGATGCACCTGTACATGCAGCGGACACTCACAGTGATGACCCCTTTTTCTTGCATTCTGCCCGGAGTGTCATGGAGGTCAACAAACTGCACTGCCACCTGGTGGTAGATGGGTACCAGATATTCTTCCCTGGCTTTGAGCTTCGCCTCCAGCTCTTTGCCTTCTTTCTGAGACAGCTCTGGAGAAGCTGACCAAAACATTAAATGATTTCAGCAACATAGTAGAAATTAAGAGTTATCCGGACACATAGAAATGTTGTGATTTGAGGAAGATTTTTTTTTACCGAGCTGCTCAACCAGACTGGCATAAACTGAATCCAGCCTTCTCATAGTCTTCAGAAGGTCCTTTCTCCTGAATTTAATTTCCACTGTGCCCTCGGCCTCCAACACACCCCCTCTGAATGTAAAAATATAACAATTGTGAAACAGAAATAACAACAAAGTAACCACACGTACGAAGTGTGCTCCATTCAGGAAATGTAATAACAGTGCATCATGTACCTGCTCTCCCTGTCAGCATAAAGCTCCATACACAGAGGGTTGATGGTGGGATCTATCACGACCCATGATCCTCCTCTCAGCTCAGCCTGTGGTGGTATATACACCAACACCGGCTGATGGAAACCACGTAGGGCATCAACAATATAGGCTCCAAACTTCAGGACTTGGTCATACATATCTGAGGAAAAAAAAAAAACTTACAATGTACTGTACTTGTTTTTGTTTTATATTGTTTTTTTTTTTGCTGAGGCTCAGACAAGCAGGTGAGTTTCCACAATAAGAACTAATATCAGCTGCAGTGATGATCAGGGACAGAATCGTAAGTAAAGACAGACGTATAAAGCAGCTTTTTTTTTATTTGTTTATGTTGCTTCCATAAAAAGTGGACAGTTTGATATTCCCATTTTTAGTTCAGAAAGAATATAGACTTAAGATTATAAAAATGCATAAGTGTGAGGGCTTCAATACTGCACATTATATTTAAGAAACATTTTTATTTAACATAAGTTTCATACCTTTCATTCCCCCAGAGAAGCCCCTCCAGTTGGCAAACACCATGAGAGGCAGGTGTTCACGGTTGAAGTCACAGATCGCCTGAGCAGTTTTAAAAGCAGAATCTGGAAACCACACCTGACCAGCCTGTTGCAAAACCTGGTTACGAACACACAAAACCATGCTAAAGATATAAAAGATGATTTTTCAAAATTAAATCAAGGTTTAATAAATAGCAAATATGTAGAGGGACTCACTTTAGATTCAGAGTCCAGATTTGCAGGATCTGCAGGGATTGTGAGTTTGGCTGTTCGTGTTTCTACTGCAATGACACCAAGTGGAATTCCTCCTAACCTGAACCACGCAACGACAACAGAACAGCAGTGAGCCACTTGTGTTTAGATTCACCAAGTCTACACCTGACAAGTTTCACATCATTTTACCTTGCTCTTCCCACTACGACCGTCTGAGCCCAAGGCTCCATTATCTCCATGAAAGAGCCATGGTCAAAGAATCCACTCTGCCAGGCGCCTCTCAACACTAACAATTCACATGAAAAATAGTTTTATTTGGTTCATTACTGACATTAATTATATGCATAGTTGGGATTGTGTAACTCACTGGGGTGCGGTCTACCAGCGAGCATCCAGCGGGGATCATAGGGGGCTTTTGTTGGAGTAAATTCAATCTCCCTGTCTACTGGATCTGTAGTGGCTATAATGGGAACAGGGGAGTGTACGTTCTGCATGAACAAAACAAAACCTCAGTAAACCAGCTGAAGGCCTGATGAAATGATTGAATATTTAGATTTAGACAGCAAACATCCAACAAAACCTTTGGCATGTATGAGAGCCACTGAAGGATGGTGAAGACTCCCTCAAAATCATCAGGCACAAACGTATGTGAGACTCCATTATTGTGCATGATCTGAACTCCCCCCAGCTGGTTGTTGGAGGTATAGACATCTCTGCCCAGAACCTGCACAGAGACCAGAACTTTAATGAGCAAGGTTAAGAACAAACATTAATCATTGTCAGCATCTTGTGTCTTCAGTACTGAACCAGATTAACTTTCGGTATTTATTGTCTCATTTATTTTTCCTAAGTCAAAAAGGTGGCACTCACATTTGTCTTTTAGTCAGAGTCAGAGAGTCTTTATTGTCATTTGCACCACATGTGGTACATGTGATGAAACGAAATTATGTACACAGGGTCCCAGTTACATCCAACAATAAAATGCAAAAGAAAAACATTACTAAGATCTAAGATGTGAACTAAGTAAAACACCAACTAAAAATACCCTAACCACTAACATCATAGAATAACATTACTCCAAACAGAAAGACACCCAGATCTGATCCACACCATGCGGCCGACTCCACTTATCTCATCTCTCCTTTCACCCGCACACAGAGTCTGAAGCAACGTTCCAATCATTTGTCCACAGTGAGAGGACACAAACACACGGCCTCCTGTCATGTTCCCTTTTCTCATTTACAGAAGCAGAAGAAATGAACAAATCAGAACACAAGAGAACCTCTTATGAGAACATCTGCTTCACGCTCACATCCAATGACCATAAGGGGAGTAGTTCATAAAGAAGCACATAGTAACAGTTTTCAACAAAGACACAGGAAATCAAGTGATGGTTGCTGCCCTTCAATGTTTCTGATGGAAACATTTGATCACACAGCTCCAAGGTTCTAAAAACTAATCCAGACAGACTGACTGACAAAAACAAACAAACAGACAGACAGCTAGAAAGATACTAATTTATTTCAGAAAGAACAGTTGAAGGGCAGCATGGTAGTGCAGTTTGTAGAGCTGCTGCCTATCAGCAAGAAGGTCGCTGGTTCAAATCCCGGTCCGTCGGCCTTTCTGGGTGGAGTTTGCATGCTCTCTCCGTGCTGCGTGGGTTTTCTCCAGGTACTCCAGTTTCTTCCCACAGTCCAAAAACATGCATGTTAGACTGATTGGTAACTAAATTGCCCCTAGGTGTGAGTGAGAGAGTGAATGGTTGTTTGTCTTGTTTGTCTATAAGTCCCTGTGATGGCCTGGAGACCTGTCCAGGGTGTCCACTGCCTCTCGCACAGTGACTGCTGGACATGGGCACCAGTGACCCCCACGACCCAAAAAGGAAGACACGGGTAAAGAGAATGGATGGATAATGGTTGAATTGTATGACCACTGCTCCCCCACTCCACATGTACTCCTGTCACTTGTCATCCCAAGCACCACCAGTAGCTTGATAAAGTCAGTTCTCTAAAGTGTTCAAACTGTGACACGTCTTTGTGAATTGAACAGAACAGAGTAACCACTAGACATCAGCTCTCATGACAGAGAAAGAAAAAATAAACAGCTATAGAGAATGGATGGATGATGAATGGATGGAAGGTTGGATGGAAGCTGGATATTTTCCCAACAGAGCACTTCCCTCTCAGACTGCAGGTCCCTAGAGTTTCCAAAAGTAGAATGGGAGGAAGATCTTTCAGTTATCAGGCTCCTCTCTTGTGGAACCAAATTCCAGTTTCTATCTGTGAGGTTGACACATTGTCCAGTTTTAAGACTAAGCTTAAGACTTTCCTTTTTGATAAATCCTATAGTTAGGGTTGGCTTGGCATGCTGTCAAGTTTAGACTACTGGAGAATAAATTTACATCACTTCCTTAAATGAATTTTTAAAATTGAATATTTTTCATTTGATACTACAGGTTGTCCTCGACCTACGGCAGTCTCTACCTACGGCGCTCCGTACTTACGGCGCCGCCCCCTGTGACGTCATTGCGCCGTTCGTTGTCTTTTTTATGCAGCATTTTATATTTTTTCCGTTTTTTTAGGGTATTTTGTTAGCTAACTGCTTGGAAACACAATATAACACATTAAAACGGCCGTTCGAAGTTGTTTTACATTGAAAAAACGTGTTTAAAAAGACGTTACCGATCGCCATTTTAGTTTCGGTTTCGATTTGCGGCCGTATACGCAGAAATACGGCGCCATGTGCGTTCGGCTCCGACCTACGGCAGAATCGACCTAAGAACGGTCCTTTGGTCCGGAACCCGTTCGTATCTCGGGGACTACCTGTATGTGGAAGAAGAAATTGGACATTTGTTTTATTTATTTGTTTTTAAGATTTGTTACTGCTTTAAAATCCCTTTACTATTTTTTTTGTACCATGAACTGTTATTGTATAGTTGATCAGTACCACTGGTACTTACATTATATTTGTTTAGCGTATATCTTAGATTCTTGTATGCTGTTTCTTTTTATACTGTATATTTTTTGGTATTTCTGGATGTAACCGGCACCTTGAGTACACAATTTCGTTCCACCTCATGTACCACGTGATGCGAATGATAGTGATCTTGAACCTTGGTGCTCTGTAGAAGATCATTTGTAGTAGAGATCAAATTTCCCTTTGGAGACGTATGAATAAAGTTGAAGGTGAAGAATAAAGTACCATTAGTTGGAGATAAGCACATTGCCCAGTGCTTTTAAGTCAGGATTTTAGACTGATATCAGTGAATATTATTGCCAAACTTTGCCTTTCTGCAGCGAGCGATGATCCTAGATTCAAAGAAGCTGGACTGAAATGATCCGTCTCTGACTTTCTGTGGCCTGCCCGGTTCAGGGGCTGAGTGACTGATGGATTTGATGGCACCTCGTAAAAGAATAACAAAATTCTGCAATAAATTGTTTGCTAATGAATATGGACAATGTGACAGAGGAATTTATGACTGTTGGGCTCTCATTTGTTCGAGCGGCATGCTATTGCAAATGACATTAAATGTGTCCAGCTGCAGCTCACATTTATCATACTCAGGGAGTCACGACCTGTCAGAGCAGATTAGAAATGGAGCAGGTCTAGTTTCATTACACCCTTCCTCACTGCTATAGGTCAAGCAAGATTTCAGAAAGGGTAAAGTGGGTGTTTGTGTGTTTGTGTGTTTTGCTACAAACTTCATAAAACTGCACAATCTCATCCTAGAACGCCACCAGACTGGCTGGGCTCCAGAGGATAATTTTACCCTCTCTGTGCTTGATTCTGTTTGTGTGTCTGTGGTAATAAAGTGGGATGAGTGTTGAGTTTTTGTGACATAAATAGCTGGGCAGGTTAAAGCTTCAGCTGAAAGGCAGTGAAGGCTCTAGACACTCCAGCAGTTAGCCACAGCCCGTCGGCAGGGTGACTTTACCGCTGCTCTGTAAAATTTCACAGCTGTTTTTCAGGTGTCATAAAGATTACACTCTAACAACTAACAGGAGCAGACAAACAGTGGTGCCTCATAAACTTTTAATCATTTAACAACCTCTGTAGTGGTAAAACATGACATTTGATGTTAAAATTAAAAGCCTGGAATTCTGGAAAGGAATGCATATCACATCAGAGTTAAAAGTGAAATAATTTCATGGTGTAAAGTGACAGAGTTACAGCTGGTTTGGTCAAACTTTGCAAATGTGTGATGTGTTAACACTCAAGGAATGTCATGTGGACAGCTCAGCTACTACCACACCTAATTTAGCTCATTATCTGTAAAATTAACTGAATTATTGGCATTAATGTCCCTCGTGTCTAAGCAAATAAGTGGAATTGGAAATATCCTCCATCTATGCATGTTGTGAGCAGATAACAAAAAATAAGTAAGGCATCAACTTCCATTTGTGATGTGTGGCTGCATCTACACGTAAGAAATGTTTCTTTTGAAAATTGTGTTGCCATATAAAACTCTGAAATGGCTGCCATCATGAATGTGTCATGATGATGTTAACTATGAAAATAAATGAGGTACTGACTTCCATTTTGGTGAGTGGCTGCATCTAGATAAAAGAAATACTTATACACAGTATAACTCCCACTCACTTGAATAACTTGCACCCAAAAAATAAGATGTACTTGCATTCACTGTTCAATTCCAGTCCAGAAAAACACTCATCTTGAAAACTACAAACATTAATTATCCAAATCCCTCAGCGACGGGGGACATCAGTGTACTGCTTGTTGTCGTGGCTAATGTTTTTTCATTCAACCTTTCAATTCAATCATAAGAGAGAAATACTATTTTTTTTTCTATCTACAACTGATTACATTTGGAAGTCAATCGACCTTTATGTATGACAATAATACAGATATTTACCTAAAATTGGCACAGTAGTCGCTGATCACCGTAGCAAACGAATACTAAAAGCACATCATATGATAGTTTTGCTTTCAGCCTTGGCCAAAACTGTTAAAGTCAACCATGTCGGTCAGCCACCCAAACTTAAGAATAACTGGATGACATTAGCAAATACATAAATGACAGGATTCTGATTACATTACATAATATGTTGGACTAAAATTTGGTGGTAAAAGCTGAGAGTCATTCAAAACAAGTATTTTGAGTTCCAACAGATTGAGTGAGGTTTCACATCATGTGAGAATGTACATAGTTATTTTAAAAGGTTTGACCAAAACAGCTATAATTTTGTCAATACTCAACACAAGATTATCTTAATTTAAAACTGACAAACAGGCAATGTGTATTCAGTTAAAGGACAGTGGCCTTTCTTCTTCTTTTGGCTTTTCCCTCTTCAAGGGTCGCCATAGCAAGTCATCCTCCTCCAGATCACTCGGTCCTCTGCATCCTCTACATCATAGTCTACGGGAATTCCTGCCTGTTGGTCGTTCCATCAACAGAGTAAACAAGACGAGGCTCAGAGTCGATCCTTGATGCACGCCCACCTCCACATTAACGTTATTTGTCACTCCTACAGCACATCTCACCATGTCCTAATGTCTTCATACATACCCCGTATCAGTCTAACATACTTCTCAGCCACTCCACTCATGCAATACCACACCTCCTCCCTTTGCACCCTGTCATATGCTTTTTCTAAATTCACAAAGACACATTGAAGTTCTTTCTGACCCTCTCTGTACTTCATCAGCAGCCTCAAAGCAAAGCTGGCATCTGTGGTGCTCTTTCTTGGCATGAAACCATACTGCTGCTCACAGATAGTCATCTCTTGTCTGTCTTGCTTCCACAACTCTCTCATCGTGTGACTCATCAACTTAATCCCTCTGTACAGTAGTTGCTACAACTCTGTACATCACCATTGTTCTTAAAAATGGGCACAAGCACACTTCTCCATTCCTCAGGCATTTTTTTTTACCCTCAAATATGCCATTGAATATTTGAGCCAAAAACCCTCACTGCCATCTCTTGAAGACATTTCCAAACCTCCACTGGTATATCATCAGGTCCTACTGCCTTCCCTTTTTCATTCTTTTCAGAGCTTTCTGGACTTCACTCATTCATCTTCCCCACTTCCTGGTCCACAGTTTCTATGACCTCTACTCTTCTTTCTCTCATTCTCTTCATTCATTAGCTCCTCAAATGACACCAGCTTTTAATATTCTAAATTAACACATGTAGACAAATTGAGGTGCTGATGATTTGCTGAACAGAAATATTGTGAGCTTAACTCAGGTTGATTTAAAGTTCATTTAGTCCCCTTTTGTAAATCAGGGCATTAAGAAAAATGCAAGAACAACAAATAGACCATTACATTGAATAAAACATAAATTTACATTCTTCATATCTGCATTAGTCAACACAATGAGCCATTCACTTCCTGACACATAAATCTTTGTGTAAAGCATATGAGGCCATGTTGGCTTCCTCCTGTGTTGCAACAATGATTCATCAGTGAGATCTGACAGACGGGTGGAATAATTAAATGTGACATGCTATGTGAATGTGGGTGAAAGAGTGTGACTTCTTTTGCGCTTCAAACTTCTGCATGGCAGATATCAGCAGCAGTCCATCTCCTCTCCCCCTCTTCCACTGCTGTTCGTCAACTGTATGCTTGTGTATAGGAGCCCTTTGAACTGAACGAGCAGAGCAAGACAAACAGGTTTGAAAACTTCTCCTTTAGCAGCCCCAGGTGACTTTACCTCCTTCATATGATCTAAAAGTCTTTCTTGTTCTGCTGCAGTTTCCTTTACTTATTAATCCATCTCCATGTTGCAGCAATGGCTTTGATGCTGCCAACTGTGAAGCCGCCCTGATTCTGTCACCAAACAAGCCATAAATGTGGGGCTTCGGTCTTTATGGCTGGGACACTGAGGACTCTGGAGAACCATGAAGTGTGAGATGCGAGGGTGTTAAAGAGCTCAGGGTCCACACTGACAATTTTCAGGGCAGCATGGGGTCTCTGAAGGATTCCCTGAGACAAAGACGAGGTACATTAACTGACAATTTGTCAGCTAATGTACAGTGCAGCTCTGCCGGGAGCAGATCACTCGCATAGCTCGGCAACTCCCAGCGGCAGGGAGATTTCTGCAATATCACACGCATGCACAGTAACTTTGGTTAGAATGTCACAGCACTGTACATAAGTACATTAGACATTTCTCCTCTGTAATCCTCCCCTGTGGATAGCATAGGCTGCTCCATGTTTGTTATTCATATGTATATAAAGGATGCAACGTTTGGAGGATTAAGAACATGTAGTTAAGCAGAACTGTAGCCAAAAGAAATGTTTTTTTTTTTTAAATCGGTGAGAGAAAAAAAAACTAAGGACAGATTAGCCAGCAGCAGCAGCGCTCACATACAGTGGCCTGTCAACACTCACAAGCTTATGCAACTGTGGAGGATATATATTTGGCACTAACCACCTAGTCTGAACATGCTAATTGTACAAACCGGATTCCAAAAAAGTTGTGACACTAAACAAATCGTGAATAAAAACTGAATGCAATGATGTGGAGGTGCCAACATCTAATATTTTATTCAGAATAGAACAAATCACAGATC
>JARVLU010001462.1:18662228-18674918 GCA_031762415.1 Simpsonichthys santanae
CCCCCCCCCCCCCCCCCCCCCCCCCCCCCCCCGCGGTGGAACATGTGCGTCACGGCCCCCTTCCTCCCAGCTCAGGAGGCAGAGGAAGGCTGTAGAACTTGCAACCAGAGCTGCGATGGATGGATGGGTGGATGGATGGGTGGATGGGTGTGTGGATGGATGGGTGGGTGGATGGATGAATTGATGGGTGGACACATTTTGATTGATGGGTGGATGAATGGATTGATTGATGGATTGATTGATGGATGGATGGATGGGTGGGTGGCGCAAAACCATGGAAGACTTGCGCTCGGTGGGAGCCAGCCAGACACGGGGGAATGTTCCCCATGAGGGGGGTTCTCTGCTGCCGTGCAGCCGTCCCTTCCACCAGGTTGAATCTCTGGGACAGACTGCACGGACCTGACCCGTTTACAAACTTTCTTTCTGCTTCTCGATTACAGTTTGGATCCGCATATTTTACTACCTGCAGTCTGTAATCTACAAAATAGGATTTTCTGTTTGGGGGCAGGAACAACATATAAAAGCCTAGAGGGCCCTCTAGCGGCTGCAACTGGTAATGTTTACTGGTTCATGTCTGAATTAACATTTCGAGTTATGAATATGAAAAAAAAGTATATTAGTGCTTTGGTGAATGTCACATGACTTGAAAATTTATGCAAAAAGATGCGACCTATATGCAGGAAAATATGGTATTTATTTCTTTTTAATAGGACGTCTCTCAGTCGAGCTATTAACTTCATCGTGTTTACCAACGGCGGCACGGTGGCACAGTTTGTAGAGTTGTCACCTCAGCTGTTTTAAATACAACAACATCAATAGATAACCTTGATGGTGACTAAATGAGTCCAGTTGTGATGTGTCCGTGTCCTTGAGTCCAGTGAACTGAGAAAACGTGACTGGATGTAGCATTTGTGTCTGTTTGCTTTTCTAATCTGTAAAAAAAAAACTGCCATCCAGGAGATCAGAGGTCAAAAACTCTCAGACACTAAGTATTTGGGGTACCAGCTAGGAGATAAATGATAATTAAAAAAAAAAATCCTCTCTTATACCAATTCAGCCGCCAATAAGAATTTGCACTTGTTTTTTTCTTTGCAAAGTGCAGCAGCAGGACATGACATGTCCCAGCCAGAGTCCATTATTAAACAGGCTGCTCAGAACAGCTGACATGAGCTGAGTGTGGCTGCTCCATGTGGGCTAAAGGTCAGCACGAGGGAGAGACAGCAAGAGAAACATCCACACAGACATCAAGCACAAATTAAAAAACCTAATCAAACCTGTGCTGGTGTGCAATCTGTGTCAAAAGAAAAGGATTTCCTATTTAGATCATAAACTAAAGGTTTGTTTTGGTTGTGGGAAAAAATGTATTTGTCCTCTAAGCTGATCTGATGGGTAATGTGTCAAATTGTTAAAAAATGAGAATGTTGACACGGCTGTTTACAGTTTGTCATTTAGCTGAGCAATAAAAGAGATAAATAAATACTTTAGCTCCATGCTGACCTCAACCGACAGCTAAATGTGCACAATAACAAAAGGCTTTGAGCTGCAAAGTGACCGATATTCACACAACTCGTCCTTTTTAAATAAACCCCAGTTCAACTTAGCGGAGCGTCATTTCAAACGAAAGCAGCTGTTTGTTGTGAGCGCGAGACGAACCGTTGACTGACATTTTTCTGTCTTCACACAAAGCGCAGCTGAGCTTTCATTGTGAAATGAAAATGCATTTCTTCCTGCCAAACTGGCGAAATGAACGAGCCGTGAATCCAGAGAGCACCGCTGGTAACATCTGTGACGGCCTGAATCATTTTCGACCTGGTGTAGCAGCAAAATGTGGACAAAAACACCTACCGCTGGTCCGCACGGTGTCATCTTGTATCCGCCGACAGCAGCGCCTCCGTCTACTGAGTGCAATAGTAAACATCAGGGAGGAGGGTCTTAAGCTCCGCCCACGGAACTTACAAAGATCAAATGCGTGCAAGATGTTTCACCCAATCAATTGTATTAACTAAAAGTGAAATGGAACGGATGTTTTTAAACAGAGCGTCAATCATATTGTTCATATGTTGGCTAAAATTTTTAAAACACTGAAGTTCCAGCTAAATCCTAAAATAAATAAATAAATAAATAAATAATCTGCTTCAACTTATCCTTTTATGACTAAAATAAAGAAAAAGCTCAATAAAGAAAAATATTATACAGTATTTCAAGTTATTTGCAGGCCTGTCACAAAAGTTTTGCTGGGCGATTGTCTCAGAAATTATTGAGATAAACTATAATATTGTTTGAAATTTGACAATAATTAGTAATTATTGTCAAATTTAAGAAGAAAAGTTGGTTAATTTGTTTTTCTGTGTAGTACCTTTTTTGACCACCGAATGGCAGTATAAGACAAATGAAAATGAGGTTAATCATTTTTATTTATTATGCGATTAATTGATTTATTGTTTATCGTGACAGGCCTAGTTATTTGTCATTGGACTAAACACAATTTTTCCATTGTTACTAAACGAAGTTTATCAAATCACAGTTACTCATTTAGTGTTAGACTGCAGTGTTAAAACATTTAAAAAAAACTCAATTTGGCACTGGAAACTCCGATTATGTGTAGCACAAGCGTAAAAAAGCGGCAAACATATTACATATTTTAGTAATAAAATATACAGTATTTGATACATTTGGTCTAAGAGTGTTGTGTATGATAGACCTTTTCAGACATTTTCATAAAAAAATAAAATAAATCTAAATCATGCAGCGGTATCTCGAAGTCATTTACCGGTAAAATAATTCAAACTTAGCATCTCAAAATAATGACATAGCATTTTGAAATAATGAAATGTTATCTTAAAAATATGGCTTGGTCATAATTTCAAGACAATTTTTAAAATGGGGCAGTGGTGGCGCAGAGGCTAGAGACAGTGGGCCTGTATCACTGTCAAGCCCCGGCACCAACAACATCAAAAAAATGTGGGTGGAAAAGGTGAAATATCCACACCTGCCTCCACCCTCATCCACCCCAGATAGAAGGAAAAAAAAACCTTAAGATAATCACATTAAATTAAGTGTTTAAAAACAAAAATTAAACTAAAACCTGGGGTTTATAACAACTTGAATTCTGAAATGATAGAGACAAGTTTGATAGCAGGGGCTGTATTAATTTTCTTTAAAGATTTGCCAAATAATTAAAACCCATTTTTAAATGCTTTTATAATTAGAAGAGCTTTTGTAAAACGACACTTATGAATGTAGAATTTGGCAAACAATATGATATTATTTATCAAATACTGTACAGTATTCCATTTTTTATTCTTTATCAAAATTTCAAATTTGATTTCTTTCCAGGGGGGGAAAAAAATAATTTGAAGAGACTAAGCCACTTACAATCTCACATTCATAAAACACGTTCTGTTGATTCCAACAAAGATTTACAAAAACAACAATTCTCCATATCAAAATTGAATATTATTTTTAAAAACTTCTGTACAGGGTACATTTCATTTACAATTTTAAAGTGGATTTCTTTAAATTTAGGAGGGGTTGGAATTTTCAAAAATTTTGTTCTGATTGATCTAATTTCTTGTTTGTTAAAGTATTTTTTTTTTATTTATTAATACAGTATGTTCTTTTGGAGGACCCAGGCTAGATCTTATCGTTTAAAATATTTTTAAAAACTATGTTGTTGCATTTTTTTTTTTTTTTAATCTGTCTAAATAAAAGTTGAATTTTGTTTGTTTGTTTGTTTGTTTCCGGTTCAGTCGCCGACTGTGAAAGGATGCGAAGTGACTTATCTTGCTCAAACAAAAAAATCTTTGACGTTTCTGCTCTGGTCTCGCGGCATCTGCGAGAACGCGCCAAAAAACGAGAAAACACAAGTTCAGTCGGTCTTCGCGTCCCGAACCAAACCGACATTCACGATCCAAATAAATATTAAAAGTGGTTTTATTTGTTTAAGTGTAGGCGCTAAATGGATTTGTAACATTTCTACCGCAGCCTTTGAGCCTGAAACCTTTGAAAGAAGATGGTTTTGCAAAACAGCGGACGGTTCAGGGCGGACCTGGGGCAAAGTGGAGGAGATCAGGAGAACCAGTAAGTTTGTAATCATGGCGCTTTCTTTGTGTGGCGTGGGTTACAATAAACTGACGGTGCTGCGATGTGACGCAGGGATGACGGCTCCTCGATGTCGGCCGTCAAGCGGCTCGAGCGCAGCCAGTTCACCGACGACATGGACGCGCGCTTCGGCTTCGACAGGATGAAGGAGCCCGGGGAGAGGACGGGCTGGCTCATCAACATGCACCCTGTGAGCTCTGGATCAGCTTCAGTCACCACATGTTTAATTTATAAAAAAAGCTAGCTTTTTTTATATATTTTTCTACCTGGATTATTGCGCGTGCATCAGTGCACGTGGTTTAACGTGTTGTTGTTGCAGACGGAGATCCTGGATGAAGACAAGAGGATGATCAGTGCTGTGGATTATTACTTCATCCAGGAGGATGGGAGCAGATTCAAGGTGGGCTCACGTCACGTCACACATCTGGATGTTTGCAGCTGTTAACACGATTTTTCCAATCGTTCTGCTCTGCAGGTGGCTCTTCCCT
This sequence comes from Simpsonichthys santanae, assembly GCA_031762415.1. Classification (NCBI taxonomy): domain Eukaryota; kingdom Metazoa; phylum Chordata; class Actinopteri; order Cyprinodontiformes; family Rivulidae; genus Simpsonichthys; species Simpsonichthys santanae. The sequence continues at coordinate 18,666,818 of JARVLU010001462.1, forward strand.
TCAAGCCTTACTTCTATGTTGCTACTAAAAAGGTGAGTTTTATTATGATTATGTTTTGTTTCGATCCTACAAGTGGTCAAGCTAATCGCTCACGTTCGTTGTTGCCAGAACTGCGAGCGAGAGGTCGTGTCATATTTATCGAGGAAGTTTCAAGGGAAAGTGGCAAAGCTTGAAAATCTTCCAAAGGAGGATCTGGATCTGGTGAGTGCCTTTCCTAAATGACGCCTCGCTGGCTGTGCGACGTCTAAACGCGACGCCCTGCTCCCCGCAGCCGAACCACCTGGTTGGCCTGAAGAGGAGCTACATCAAGCTGTCCTTCAACACCGTGGACGAGCTCGTCAAAGTCAAGCGCGAGATTGCGCCGGCCGTGCGCAAAAACAAGGAGCGGGAGCAGTCCAACGACGCCTACACGTCCATGCTGTCGAGGTAAGCGGCGGGGCAGGTCCCTGAAGGCCTCGCGCTGTCACACACATCCAGCTGTTGACGTGTCTTTGTTTTCAGTGCTCTGTCGGGAGGCAGCGTGACCTCGGCGGGCGAAGACGGGACGTCCAAGAGCATCGCGGATCAGCTGGACAACATCGTGGACATGAGGGAGTACGACGTGCCGTACCACGTCCGCCTGTCCATCGACCTCAAGATCCATGTGGTAAGAGCGTTCTTCTTTGGTTTGATTGAGACGGCCAGATGTTCCCACATGTGCTGCTGTAACGTGGATCTTCTCCGTTGGTCAGGCTCACTGGTACAACGTCCGATACCGAGGCAGCACTTATCCGCCGGAGATCGTGCGCAGGGATGACCTTGTGGAGCGACCGGTTCGTATACATTTAGATTAGCAGATCTGTCGTTCATTCATAGGGATTACATCATGCCAGATTGACTCCTCCCCCAAACCGATCCACCACCGTCTGTTTTTACAATGTTCACGTGAACTATTGGACTATATCTCATAAACACTGGGTGGATTTTAAGGAGATATTTTTATTTTTATTTTTAGAAAACAACCATTCGTTGCATTTATACAACAGAGAAAGCTTTGAATTTAAGATGGCCGCCGCAGCGAAGCGGCGTCAGAGAACATAGAAACGCCTCCCACTCAGTGAACGTTAACAGATGCGGATCTGAACTCTGGTTTGATTGTAGCTTGTAGTTGTACCCAACTCGTGTTTGAAAGTCACAACAGGCTGTGCAATATTTGTTAAAAAAAACAATAGCCATTAACTATTGGAATCAACTGCGTCTGTCTGTTAGCAAAATATCTCATGAACCAGTGGATGAATCATAATGAAATTCTCAGAAGTTCATCACTGCCTGTGTAGCTACAAATTGTTCACATTTGGAGTCAGCTCAGTTCAAGATGGCTGCTACAGCTAATCAATATGAGCAAACACAAAATCGCCTATACTGATGCCAGGCCTTTAATATTCACACTCTGTTCTTTTAGGACCCCGTTGTTTTGGCGTTCGACATCGAGACAACCAAACTTCCCCTGAAGTTCCCCGACGCAGAGACGGATCAGATCATGATGATCTCCTACATGATCGACGGACAGGTGCGCTTGGCGTGCGAGGCGCTCTCTCTCTCTCTCTCTCGTTGTCGTGCCGCCGTCGGCTTCACCGCTCTTCGTTGTTCCTCCAGGGCTTTTTGATCACCAACAGGGAGATCGTCTCGGAGAGCATCGAGGACTTTGAGTTCACGCCCAAGCCCGAATACGAAGGGCCTTTCACCGTTTTCAACGAGGACGACGAGGTTTGTAGCTCTGCGGCAGCGTGCGTGTGTGTGTGTGTGTGTGTGTGTGTGTGTCTGGATGTGGTCGGTGTGATAACGGATGACTGGTTGCAGGCGGCGCTCATTCAGAGGTGGTTTGACCACGTGCAAGAAACAAAGCCGAACATCTTCGTGACCTACAATGGAGACTTCTTTGACTGGTGGGCTCCAACGCTGCAACGTGTAGGCCTTTAAAGAACGCTCTGCTTTTATTTAGTCACGCCGTTTTCGTTTTCTTTAGGCCTTTTGTGGAAACGCGGGCGGCGCTGCATGGGCTGAGCATGCACAGGGAAATCGGTTTCCAGAAGGACAGCCAGGGGGAGTACAAGTCTAGTCAGGCCATCCATATGGACTGCCTGAGGTGGGAACAGGTCGCCCTCTTTATTAAACGATAAGGGGCTGGTTAGATGGATGGATGGCTAACACGACCTCTTCGGCTTCTTTCTTTGCATCAGGTGGGTGAAGAGGGACAGCTACCTGCCCGTGGGGAGTCACAATCTGAAGGCAGCAGCCAAGGCCAAGCTGGGCTACGACCCGGTGGAGCTGGACCCAGAGGAGATGTGCCGCATGGCGACTGAAGAACCACAGGTCCAGAGAGAGATTTTCACTTTGATGTCACAGTGGAGAAAAATAAATAAACTAACATTGTTTAAAATGTCCTTTGTCTTCCTCAGACTTTAGCCACCTACTCTGTGTCGGACGCCGTGGCCACGTATTACCTGTACATGAAATATGTTCACCCCTTCATCTTTGCTCTGTGCACCATCATCCCCATGGAGCCCGATGAGGTTTGGTTCAGGCCTTTGCTTTAACAGACTTACACCTAAAAAAAAAAAACAAGTATTTCATTGTATTGTTGTTGTTGTTGTTGTTGTTGTTGTTGTTGTGATCCTGTTTTTTATTCTGGGTTCTTTAAACTATCCCGTACGTTTATCTGCGTCTTTCTCGTTCCACAATTTTTGTCTTATTTCAACAATTCATAAATCAAAACATTCAGCTTGTTCAGGACAATCCTGCTTTGAAAAAGGTTTGTAGGTTTTGCTATTGGCACAACTTTAGCTTTTTGAAATATTCAGCTTTTTCTGCCATTTTTTTCTCATAGAAAATGAATTGAGCTCATTTTACATCCTTCAGATCTTTAGATGTGTTTACAAACTTTTACTGCTCCTTTCACATTTTGTTCTGCTTCAGCTTCTTTTAGATTCCCTCTGCAAATAAAAAAAAAATTCAGCTAATTTCAGCTGTTTTTTTTTCTCCAGCTGTTTTGTGCACCTTTGCAAACTACATTTTTGTGCTTCTAATTTCTTTCTACTAATTTCAGCTTATGCTCCTTTCAGCTTAATTCTGCTAGTTTCAGCTACTATTTTGCTGTTTTACACTAATTTGAGCTTTTCCAGCTAATTCCACATTCTTTGCACTCATTTAAACTTTTGTCAGCCCAATTCAGCAAAAATGTGCTCGCTCCACTTCATTCTGGTCATTTAAGCTTCTGTCTGCTTTTTAGCTTCTATTTAGCTGTTGTTGTTTTGTGTGTGTTTGTGTTTTTCTGCTTCTTTTAACCTAACTGGGCACAGTTATGCTCTTTCAACTTCCTTCTGGTAATTTAAGCTTCTTCCTGCCTTTTCAGCTATTTTTTGCTAAATTCTGCCTTTTTTTTTTCCTAAGCAAATTTACTTGTTTATGTGCTCATTTCTGCTTATTTAAACCAAAGTCAACACGTGTTCTTTCTGCTTTCTTCGGACTTAGGCTTGTTCTTCTATTTCAGCTACATTTCAGCATGTTTTTAGCTAATTTTAGCTGTTTTTCAGCAAGTTCCTCAGCTTCACGCTGCATTTTCTCAGGAGCTGCAGTTCCTCCAGTTCTTCTTTGTCGCCGTGTGGCTTCAGGTGCTGCGTAAAGGCTCGGGGACGCTGTGCGAAGCCCTGCTCATGGTGCAGGCCTTCCACGCCAACATCGTGTTCCCCAACAAGCAGGAGCAGGTTTTCAACAAGCTCACGGACGACGGCCACGTCATGGACTCCGAGACGTACGTGGGCGGACATGTGGAGGCGCTGGAGTCCGGCGTGTTTCGCAGTGACATCCCCTGTCGCTTTAAAATGGTAGGACGAGGCGCGGCCTCCTCCTCTCCGCGCCAGCTCTTCGTCGATTTTGTTCTAAAACCGACCGCTCGATGTGTTGGCAGAACCCGGCTGCGTTCGACTTCCTGCTTCAAAGGGTCGAGAGGACGATGCGTCATGCCGTCGAGGAGGAGGAGAAGCTCCCTCTGGAGCAAGTGACCAACTTTAACGAGGTTTGCTCGTGTTTCTCTTGTCCGGTGACTCAAGTCTGTCGTCAGGGCGTCGTTTCACAGCTGCTGTTCCGTCAGGTGTGTGAGGAGATCAAGAAGAAGCTGACGTCCTTGAAGGAGGTTCCAAACAGGATTGAATGTCCCCTCATCTACCATCTGGACGTCGGAGCCATGTACCCCAATATTATCCTCACCAACCGCCTGCAGGTAAAACAAAACGAGCGACTGTGTGCACGACAGGAGAGCGCGTGGCTTAACGTCTTTTACTCGTCATTCCCAGCCGTCAGCTATGGTTGACGAGGCCACGTGCGCTGCGTGTGACTTCAACAAGCCCGGCGCCTCCTGTCAGAGGAGGATGACTTGGCAGTGGAGGGGAGAAATCAGTAAGTTCTGAGTTGATGGAAGTGCCGGCCGCTCGCTTGACTCCGACTAACGATGGATCTCCCTCAGTGCCTGCGAGTCGCAGCGAGTTCCACCGCATCCAGCAGCAGCTCGAGTCTGAGAAGTTCCCCCCGCTGTTCCCCAACGGGCCGGCCCGGGCCTTCCACACCCTGAACAGGGAGGAGCAGGCCAAGCACGAGAAGAAACGTCTGGCAGGTACCGCTTCTGCTTGGGTTACCGTGTTTTCCAGGGTATAAGTCGCATCAGACAAGAAAAACATTGTGAAGAGGAAAACAGTCGTATATATATAAGTCACATTTATTTTGCATCACCGCTGATCCGTCGCGTTTATTCAATTCAATTCAAAATTACTTTATTAATCCCAAAGGGAAATTATTTGTTGTTGTAACTCGTTATCCTCGTTTCAGTAAGAGATGTTATAGATATTGAAGGCTGTAGGCAGGAAGGATCTCTTGTAATAATAATAATAATGTCACACAATGTCATCAATGTATGTTTCCATACAAGGATGAAATTAGTCTCTGCATTTAACCCATCCACCACCAGGTGGTGCAGTAAGTGGTTTGCCAAAATGTTAATCCACACCAGCTTTGTGGAAACTGTATAAATGAACTCGCAGACACATTTTGTTATCTCTCCTCACCCCCACCCCTCTCAGGAGATCTGTCTGTGCGACCCGCCAGTGGTGATGGCTCTGGTGGATGGTCCGACAGGGGAAAACGACAACATGATCTGCGTGGCCTACAGACATCAGTTTGACCTGATCAATGAGAGCACCGGGGATGCCTATCGGCTCCATCACGTAGACGCCAACAGGGTGAGGAATACGCTTTGCTCAGGCACTGTTTTTCTGTTTTCATGTAAAACCTGTGGACTAGAGCTGCGATTTTTGACCCTAGCCCCCAGCCCGATCTGAAATTTCGGCTGGGTTGGGCCAAATTTATGTGCTTGATGGGCGGGCCATGTCGGGCTCGGGTTTTTATTGTGATTTTAATTGCGTGTGTGGCCCTGCCTGCCCTTTGCTCTTATCACACACCTGAGGATTTGCAATTGACCCACAACAAGCAACATAATGGAGCTGGAACATCTTAAACAAAAGCTAAAAACAGGAGAGCTCTACAAAGCTAGCACAGTGGAACCTGCTGATGTGTGTCAGGTCAGGTGCATGCTCAGGTCCAACCAACGGTTAAGAGGTTAAAAAAAAAAGATTGCGTTAAGATTCAGATGGACAACCGGATCATCGCTTGCGCGCATTTTCTGACCAGCAGGTTGAAAGAAGTAAAAGAAAAGTTGTTTTAAACTCCAGGTGGACAAGCGGATAATCGGCCGTGCGCATCTCACTCCACACCCTGCTGTCATCTGCAGCGAAATAAGTTGCAGCATCAGAAGCACAAAAGCCGAAGCAAGCAGCGCGTTCAATTAAAATAGCTTTGTTCTATCCATCCATCATCTCCCGCTTGTTCCGAAGTCGGGTCGCGGGGGCAGCAGCTTGAGCAGGGAAGCCCAGCCATTTTTTTTCCATAGCCACCTCTTCCAGCTCTTCAGGGAGGATTCCAAGGCATTCCCAGGCCAACCGAGAGACATAGTCTCTCCAGCGTGTCCTGGGTCTTTCTCGGGGTCTCCTCCCAGTCGGACATGCCCAAAGCACCTCCCTAGGGAGGCATCCAGGGAGCATCCTCACCAGATGCCCAAACCACCTCAACTGGCTCCTCTCAATGTGGAGGAGCAGCGGTTCCACTCTGAGTCTCTATTTTTTCAAATAATTTTGCACTAGAAATATTTTGGTTCATTTGTATAATAGCCTATCTTTAGAGTTGAGGTTTTTAGGCTATTTGTTTTGCAGCTATGTTAATATGTTCATTTGGTGACATGTTCATAAACAAGAAATATTATATCTTCTATTCGTTACATTTTTAAAACTATCATGTCAAACTGGTTTGCTTACAAAAGCAGTAAAAGCTTCTTTTTTTTTTTTTTTTTCCGGGTCTGAAAAAAAAAAAACAGCCTGTAACAGTTACAGTTAATTTATCGGCTCAGGTTGGGCTCAGACAAAATGGCTACGGGCTGGGGCCGGGTCAGGTTGGATTTTTTAGGCTCGAATGCAACTCTACTTCAGACTCCATTAGCTGCTTTAATTACCTGCTGATTATATGGCTCGATCAACACATTTTCTTTCAGAGGCAGGAGACATGACAGTAGGATGATCAGCTGTTCTCTTAAAACATTACATATGTTGCAAAAAGTTCAGATAGCGTTACAGAAATGTAACCTGGCGTTATGTTTTAAACCCTTCTCTCCTGTCTAACCTTTTGTACAAGCGATTTCTTTAAAGTGACTCGTCTTTGCCTGCAGGTAAACTTTGTAGCAGCCATCGATGTTTACGAAGACGGCGAGGCAGGTCTGCTCTTGTGCTACAACTGTGAGTGTCCCTTTGACTTTTGACATTTTTTTTAAATGTTATATGATTCGGTTTTGTGTCTCCACTGTCGAAGCCAGTGACGTGCAGTGAGGTTTGTGACAGATGAGGCACTGACTTATCTGGAATCAGATACTCACATATATGAACCTAAAATAGAAGTTTAAATTTCTATTTACCGGTAGCCTTTTTTTCCCTCTCTCTAATACCTTCTGTTTCGACTGAAAATCTAGTTTAGAAAAATACTTCAGTTTTGAGATATGATCTTCCATTTTGTCCAAACAAATTCAAACGAGTGTACGGTTTGCTACACCCCTGCCACTCTGCGTAATAGAAGAACACACAACGACTGCACTTGTTTCATTGTAACTATGGGGCAACACTGCTCCCTATCTGTGTGGCAAGGTACTTTCAGCCTCACCCTGTGTATTTTCAGCATGCATTTATGACCGATCACAAAGAAAAAAATGTGTCTCATACATTCATTCAATGTATTAGACCGACTGTAGAACATCAACATGTGTAGCACATGTGTAAGCAAACATATGCAGGTAGTCCTCGACTTACGACAAAGATCCGTTCTCACGCGTCTTAAACCCGTTTTTTTTTTTTCGACGTAAGACAAAACCAACGTACATACTGTATTTCCAAGCAGTTAGCTAACACAGTCCCCTACATAATTATCAATTATTATTACGTTTGGGAGCCATAATGAAGGTCAAAAACAGTTAATGGCCTACTGGGATGCTGGTGACACCGTCCTCCTCGGTCCAGAGCGGCATACAGTACAGTTTTCCTCCACCACTGCACCGCGTACCGTGTGTCCGACCGCAGCCTCTTCTGCACGGACTCGGTCCATCCGAACCCCTCGGTCCATCCGAACCCGGCCTCGCGCTCGCTGGAGCTCTGACACTAGCAGAGTTCATCGAGCGCTCCCAACTCGTGTGTCCGACCGCAGCTGTACAGTACCTGTATCCCTCCGCCGGTTCACGCTTTCTCTTTTTTCTTTAAAATCCAATCCACCTCGGTCAGGAGTGATTACAGCTAAGTCCACCCAACGTAGTTTATTAGAACAAACAAGCTGCTATTTTTACAAGCTGCAGGCAGCTCATGCCACTCCTGAATGAACTCCTGGAGCTGGCTTCCCACAACAAAATGGACGCAAGAGAGTGGGAGGAGTCTACAGGGTCTTAAAGGGACCCCACACGCAAAATAAACGCATGGATTCCTGC
>JARVLU010001462.1:18691053-18702706 GCA_031762415.1 Simpsonichthys santanae
TAGATAGATAGATAGATAGATAGATAGATAGATAGATAGATAGATAGATAGATAGATAGATAGATAGATAGATATTTATATGTATAGTACTGTAGTATATATAGTTAAAATAGCAGTAAGTATTCAGAAGTAGTTTTATGGCAAAAAGTACAGAAGCAGGAAAACAATAGTGTTGATACTGAATCAGCGTTTACACAATAACATATTTTATTATTGGACTGACTGCAGTATAAGAGTATAGCTTGTATTGACTCGTAAAACTTTCTCAGTTTTATTTCTGCTGGAGCTTCTGGAGAGAACTAGCATTCTGTACATGTGAGTATACTCGAGGCTCAATGGGATTAACCTGCCTAAATAAAGGTTGAATGAATACTGTAACCTGACGGTAGACATAAGCAGGTTCTGTAGCAGATGGAAGTCCAATAAATAATGTGAGGATGCAATGTGCTTTTTATGCACTTCCATTCAGAACTTCAGGAGTTATCTTTCAGGTTTTGTCTCCACGGAGAAGTGGCCCTCGTTCAGTTTGTCCCCATTAACAACATCATGGTGTCGTGTGACCCCCGTCGCTCTGGGGTGCTGATGCTGCCACCGTCAGTCAGATGGACGCTGGGAGCATCAGAGCGGGACGCCGTCTGACAGGTCTGAGTGGTTCGAGCCGTAGCTGCTGATGTAGCTGAGCTCAGTTCGTATGGTTTCTGTTGGTTCCTTAATCACCTGAAAAAGACATTTCACTGATAATTATGTTCTAAACAACATGTAAAACCTCAACACAGAAGTCATAAAGTACAGAGAGAGGTTCTGCTAGGAACTACTAGAACATTTTGAGACTACGATGTCATTTTCTGCATATTGAACGAAAATGTTCAAGTTTATCAGGCGCCTTTCTTCATGTAGGAGAATAGTAAAATAAATAAGGCTTTCATTGCAAGCTCATCTCATAGCCCTTCATTTTTAAAGCATGAAAACTTTATTAATCTGTTCGACTTTACTCACTTCATCGAACTTTCTCTCACTGTACACTTCATTCCTGTCAATGAATGTGAGCATGATCCAGTCACAGATAATCGTACACTGGAGGGGAAGAAATTAAATAAAAAAATGAACAGTTAGTTCGGTTAGAGGATGTTTTTTTAAAGAGCTGTAATAAAAAATGTAAGTAATTCTAACTTACAATCCCTACAGAGGTCATAGCGGTCACCAAGCTGATGATGGTTGGAACGGTGCTAAATTTTCCAGCCTGCACAAAAAACGACATGCAGTAAGAAGTAAATCCACAGCAAATGGAAAATGAACAGTATTTTTTAAAAGCACTACCTGTCCATGGACTATGACATCTAGACGGATGCCATAAGCTTTGATGAGTGTTCGAGATTCTACACCATCGTTACTGTAATATTTGGCAAACCTGGGCATGGAAAACACACGTTTGATGATATAATTCATCGTCTGATGAAGTAAAGAGTGTTGTCAAGAACCTGGACAGTGTTTGGTGCTGACCTGTAGTAGTATCCAGTGTTACCCAGATCCTTTCGGAGGTCAAGACGCCGGAATGAATATGTTGGTTTGCAGTGCGAAGGATCCAGATCCAGGTTACAATCCCAGTTGATGAAAACTCCAATCACTCCTCCCTGAGTGCAAACAGAATTAAAATAATAATAATAATAATAATAGGCCAGTGACATTGTGGTGGTGGAGATGGACTCAAAGACGGAGGATGCTGTCCAAGTTCCATATCGTTCTGGATAATGTCACCCATCCCATTGTGCTGGAGGATGGGTGGCATCTCATAAACACAGAAGCGCATTTATTGCAAGACTGAGACCATCAAAATACACCACAGAGCGCCACAGGAAGTCATTTCTGCCTGTGGCCGTCTAACTATACGACTCCTCCCTCTGGGTGTCAGAGACTCTGTTGCACTGGATTATACCTCGTCAGCAGTGGTGTAGTCTACGTGATACGCAGACATACAGAGTATACCCACTAGAAAAACATAAGAATTTCAGTATATACACTTTAAAGTGCCCAATGATGCACAACATATCATTAGGCACGTGTCATTGATACATTAAACGGCAGTTAAATGCTTCTGTAACAATCTGTATGCAGCACTTGTTTATTACATTTGTTTATCCAGTGAATTATTGTACTTATTAATACTTAATACTTGAACATGTTTTGCTCTGATACTGTTTTATAAGTTCTATAAAATGTTATTAATGCCAAGCCATCTGTTGTACAAAGTTTGTTGTGTACTTATTGAAATATATGCATCAGGGAAATTTGGAAATGTTCAATATACGTACTTAAAAATCAAAATAAATTAAGGATTACATTGTACTAACCAGTGTACTTTGGTTTCTAAGCACAAAATACCCACTGCAAAAATGTAGACTACACCACTGCTTGTCAGCAACTGCACCAGAGCTTCACGTACTTGAACGTATAGGACACACATATTGTTTAAAATATATTGTATATATTTTGTATTTGTTATTTTTAATCTTTTTTAAAATCTTTATTATTTATATTTTCACTCAGGTGTTGATATACACTTTGAAATTCTTGTATGTTTACATTTTTAGAACCTTGCATGGAGCAACTGTAACAAAGTCAATACAATCTGATTCTGATCATAATCATGTTGACTTTGTTAATCCCCAATAGGGAATTTAATTCTGGAGGGTTAAGGGCCTTGCTCAGGAGCCCACAGTGGGAGGCAGATATGGGTTCTTCACCGTTCCAACATAAATGTATGTGCCGGTCTGGGCCTGTGCAGTGAGGTATTTATTATTTCATTCTTCAATCCACGTGTTTTAAGATATCAAAATGATGGCACAGTACCATTTTTATGAGATTTTAAAATGCCTTTTGCCATTTTAGAAATTGCCTTGATTGATAAATAAAAATCTGTACAAGTCTAAATCTGCAAAATAAATTATTTCTTGTTGGCATCGAGGAGGATAAATAACTGATTAAAAGGATTGTTTGTTGACTAGGGGTAATATTTTGCTTTTTATTTAAAATAATGTTTAAAGTACTGTAGTTATATTCACCACAAAAACAGTGAAAGTAAAACAGGACTTTTTTTGAGAACAGTTACCTGTACATATTTAGATATTTAGACAACAGGAAGCGCAGGACTCGTGTCTGTGTTTTACCTCCGCTTCCAAAAAACTGAAATCACCTCTGGACCAGTTCATCAATCGGTCAATCTTCATATGTTCATTACAGTTTACAACCTGTTACGTCTAAATGTTGTAAACTGAACTAAACCAGTTCTTTCTTTCAAACGACGAGTTCTTTCAAACGACAGTTCATCATCTTGAGAAAGACGAACCTGTGGCGGACACAAATGTATATACTGTACAGTATTTCACGTCAGAATGTGCTCTTATTGTGAAAGGGACAGAATATAAAGCGAGCAGTTCAACGGTTGTATTTCATTTGTTTCTCCTGAGCTTGATGTTGGAAGACGTTGAGAATAAATTGAGACTCAAGGTATTTTTTATCTCTTTCTGCCGACTTCCACAACATCTTTACCCCATGAATGAAATATAATTCCAGGTTTCCAGATGTGCTTTGCTCAAACTCTTGCTTTTTCTTTAACACAGTTTGTTTCCACTCCTGATTTTCTTATCTCAGTTCTTATCTCTGTTTAAGAAGAATCACCAGTTGAAGAAATCTTTTTGTGTCAGTGTTATCTGGAGCTTGGTTTGCTGCACTGCCTCCAGCTCAAAGCTTGTCTGAGTCCTCCTCCTCTACACCACCTTGTGACAATTATTTATCCATTTAGATTTTATTTTACCTGGCCTGTTACAATTTAAAAGAAAATGATTTGTAAATGTCTATAATGTTAGAAGTTGGTCTCAGTCATGAAGAGTCTGAGATGTTCTGCGGTGATGGCCTCGTACTCACAGTTCTGCAGAGCTCACTGAAATTCTCCCGTGCTTGATTTGCGATGTAACCCAGACGGAAGTTTGGGCAGTAGGGATCTGTCTCCCCGTGATAGTGACACTTTTTAAGGTATTTATGCTTCTTTGACCCTTTTGAAGCATATTTTGCATTCACCCTGCAAAAGAATAAAACATCACCAATGTCAGTAAATGACCATGAGCACTGGCTTTTGTTTGATCATGCTTTACCTCAGCACTTTAAATTTGGGGAAGTGGATGGAGTTCCTGATGTACACTGTGAAGTTGATGGCCTCTACTAATGGTGGTTCTCTGTTAAAGACAATATATAATACTTTATCCAGGGAAGACACATCTGGGGTGTTCTAGACTTGAAGCGGGTCTGCTGAGATCAATCCTGTCTGCTTGGCCTCCTTGCAACTGGATATGTTTTTTCCTGCTTCCCTGAATGTTTCCAAGACCAAGCGGTATTAATTTATGTCTATTCACAAGATTAATGATTTGCTTTTGCTATTAAACAAGATTATAGTTAGAATCAAATCTCAGGAAACATTATGTCATACTATCAACTAACTACAGTAAACTGCTTCATTTATTTATTTATTTACAGTAATTATTATTTCAAATTTTATCTTTAAGTTGACTTTTTATCATAATAGATGAGGCCTTTGGTAAATTACTGGATGATCTATGGAAACCTGACTTCATTTTTACCACCTAGCAGTTGAAGATAATGAACCTCCCGACTCACCGTACCACGGCGAAGGCTTCAATCGGACACCAAGTTTGGATCTCACACGTTTTGAAAGTGTGGTTGTAGTACTGAACACACCTGCCAGTCCTTCGGCCTGTAATGAGGTGTTTAAATAAGGTTGACACTCACAAGAAACTTGAAGAAAGATGACATAAATGGAAGCCATTATAATACCATTTCCTTCTAAATCAGCCTCCCCTTGAACACAGTCAGAGTCCGTTGTACAGTTTGCATTGGCAACGTCAAAATGCTGAAAACAAGCAAAATAAGATAAATGTTAAAGGAAGATGCAATTTTCTATACTGTTCATTCAGTTGACCTCTCACCTCAGCACAGGTGCCTTGTTTCTGATTGTAAGTGAATTCTCTCCTTAGTAGTGTACTGATCACATCAACACCCTGCACAGAAAAGGTCAACAATCCTCATTTCTATAAACCCTATAGTAAATGTGATTTTTGCCGAGTTGATGCCCTGCAGATTGTGTTCTCAGCCCACCTCTGAGGGTCGAGCGTACTCCACAGTGTCCAGGATATCATCATCGTGCACTGCAGTTCCTTTCATGCAAGTGTAAACGGAGCTCTCTGGATGGGTTTCACTCTCCTGGTACGCTTTCTGACTTATGAAAACATACCTGACGACAGAGCAGACAGACGCAATATCACATTTTCTATCATGATGTGAGACATTATTGGAGGCATCATGTTGTCTTGGATCTGGTTACCCTGCAGTGCTGAAGTTAAAAAACCAACAATAATATGCCTGAAACAAATCCAAGAAATGGCTTCTGCTCTTTTGAGATGTATTATAAAATCTGCACAAACTAATTTATCTTTTCAAAAATTTTTATCACTATTTGATTATTACAAATTAAACTGAAGTTCATTTTTGTTCTAATTCATCCAATATGATTTTTACTTCATTGTTGCTTTAAACTGGTGGCAAAAAAAAATCAAACCTTTACAATCTTTTTTTCTGTATCTGGTCATGCAAACAGACAAACGTGCTCGTTACTTACCAGGTGAAATAGGTGATCACAAGAAACTGAACAGCTCTGTAGATAACTCCAAGAGTCCTGTTCTTAACAACCATCATCTTAGGAGTCTCATAGGAGTCCCAGAAACCGTCAAAGTACTCCTTCAGAAAGTCACGCAGCCCCATGATGACAGTATAAAATGCTTCACTCATTTCCAGAAATGGTCTTGTTTTGTTCCTAGTATGCTTCTACCTCCAGGGCTCTATTGTTCCCCTTTGTGACCATTTGATACTGCGCTCATCCCGTCTATGATTTCCTCCAGCATCATTGCCATCAGTGAGTGAGAGGAGTGGGAAACGGGGTGGGGCTCAGGCACAGACTAAGAGTGTTGTGGTGTTTATGATGGACCCATTAAGGCTTTGAATTAAGTGTTAACAATCTTGATCAGAAGGTTGGTGACCTTTGTTAATACTAGAACAGAAGCACAAGTTTTAGTGTTTCTAGATTTGTCTTTTTCATTTTGACGCCAACTATGAGATATGTGCAATACAGTATATAAATAAATAAATTATTTAATTAAAAACTAAATAATGAAGCATGCTGCCTTTTAGACATTTTAAAATGCTGTGATAATTGATTTTCTAGTTCATCTATGAAGGAAAAACTTTGTCTTTTTGTCAATACTTTGAAAAAAAATGTACTAAACATATAAGGATAATATTACTCAAGTCTAAAATCGAGAAATAAGTTCATAGTGATTGTCATTCACAGAAACATGTCATATGCTTCTTTGAAACGTATTTGTTCTTGTAATTTCATAATTTCTATTATGTTGCTTTGCCAAAACTGGACTGGGTGCCAGTTCTTTGTAGCTGCATAAACATTAACAAATGACTAGAATACTGTATTTGGATTAATAAATAGCCTAGTCTTACAAGAATTTCATTTTCAATTTCATAATTACTTAAAAATACAAGTAGATGTTACTTAATTTATGTAACCAAAAGGAAAAACAAAATACAGTACATGCAAGAACCAGGTTGTTTCTGGTACAATATTTTTTCCACACAAACTAAACATTTACGCTCTATTAACACATACTGTTACACAAGGGCATTCTGTTTTCATAAATTCCGAGCTTAGTTCTTGATAAATATCAAAGAAGAAAGCAAATTCCCTTTCGTTTAAGTTTTTTATTATTTTTTATTTTTTTTACTTTATAACAAATGAGAACAGCGTAATAAGCAAATTAACAAAACAATGCTATTAGTGCCTCATTGAAGACCATGTACTGTATTGACATGTATCATTTATTTACGCAATGATTAATAGCTTTTATGTTTGTCATTTTGTTTTCTCTTTTTTGTTTAATGTCAAAAACTAAGTACAGTACTCTAAATAATAATAATAATAATAATAATAATAATAATTTTAAAAAAAGAGGGGGGCGGGGGGGGGGGGGATTGTGTACAGGCAGACAAACGGTCCGCCCCGGGGTCCTGATTACGTTCCCATTCTCTTGCGCATGTCAAACAACACGTGCAGCTTGGTGGCTGTTTTCAGTTTGTAGCGGAACAGTTTTTCGACATTTTTTAAAATTGTGCGGAGAGTCATAAGTCAGTTTTAAATGGGGGGACTTCCGAAGAAAAAGGTAAAAGTTGACGAGTTGTTTATGTCGGACTGAAACATTGAACATTGACCGCTGTCTGAATAGTAACTGACAGTTAGCTACATGCTAACGTTTTCTATTTAACACGCGCTCTCTGGATGCAGACTAAAGTACAGTATTTTTGTGAACTTGAATACTAAGAATACGGGCGTATGAGTTTAACATGAAGGTGTGTGTCTTGCTTTTAAGTTCGAGAGGGGCTCTGCCACCAACTACATAACCAGAAACCGAGCACGAAAGAAGTTGATGCTGAGCCTCCCTGACTTCAGGTAACGTTCTCTCTTTTTTTTTTCTTTTTTTTTTGTCACTAGTTGTAAAATACATGTTTCTACAGCATTTATTTCTTATTTTACTTCTCTAGTTTCAGCTCAATCATTCCCCACATGATGGGTACCGTTGTTAAATACTTATACAACGTATTTGCTGGTTTAAATTATGTTGTTCTGTTCTTTATGTATGTTAATTCTCTTAAACATTTTTATTTCTGGTGTATAGCACATTGTGTTACACTAGTTGTATGATTGGTGCTCTATACTCGTTTGATTGTAGCTCGTTGCAGGTAGTTGTCACAGATTTGAGCCCCATCTATGATCACCTTCTTAGGACATTAATGATTGATAACTACCGGTACTAAATTGTTAATATTGTAAAAAACAAACAAAAAACAAAAGAACGTTAAATATATGTATACATAAAGTAATTTTCTGGGGGGGAAAAAACTGCACACGCCATTCTCAAATGTCACTATTTCAACTTTTAGTATGCACCAACACTGATCATCTGAAAAAGATTTGTATGACATACAATATGCCAACATATATCAATGTAGCATGTATCCTTATTATGGTGGCTAGTTATTATCTGATGTTGTACAAAATAATTAATTATTAGGAATGATTAATGCATGTATGTATCTTAGGCTACAGTATTTTTTTCTGTCATCTCTTAATCACTATAATGCCACTTTAACTGGTATCTGTGCTGCCAATTATCTATGATGCAGATCTCATGCTGCTGTATTCATTCATGCCCATTTACTAACTACAGACTCATGTTCAGTCTGCTGTTTAATATACCATATTATTTTACATCATTAGTGTTTGGCATATATCTTACATCTTTTAGCGTATTATTTGGCGTTTAGTGTATACTGTATTTTAAATCCTTATACACCGTTTCTTTTTATACTTTATATTTAGCTATTTTTGGGTGTCACTGTGACCTTGACTACACAATTTCGTTCCGCCTCATGTACCACATGTGATGCGAATGACAATAACGATACTTGAACTTCAACTTAATGTGACTGATTTATGGTATCTTGATGGATTTGTGTGACTGAAATATTTCTTGAACTATCAGGATTCATTCAGATATTTGTGTTCATGAAATGCTGGGAATCTTGTGCCCGGGTTTTGTACTGTTGTGTCCTTCTATAAAAAAAAAAATATGTCTCTTGCTTCCTGAACTCAACTTTTTACATTTTTTGTGGAAGTGCTCTCCACTTCTGATGACTAACATAAGATCTATGACCTCATCTCTCATTACAATGCAGAGTTATTTGAATTTAATTTGTCAATTAACATTTGTTATTGTTTATCACTTCATTACTTATTTTGTTAAACTGTCTGCTGCTGCTTTCATTATGTGACTGTATTGTACATTATTTGTGTTTGTTATTCTATATTTCCATCCCTAACTGGCTAGATTTTGACTGGAAGCTTCCACATTGAAGATAAATCTTTCTTTATTACTTTCTGATATTTAGGCGGCTGTGCATCCTTAAAGGTATTTATCCGCACGAACCAAAACATAAGAAGAAGGTGAACAAGGGCTCCACAGCTCCAAGGACCTTCTACCTGCTCAAAGACATCCGCTTTCTACTACATGAGCCAATCGTCAACAAGTTCAGAGCATATAAGGTATGTGACACCAGTTTATCGTGCCTAAATTTACTTAACACTCATTCTTGTTATCCCAGGTTTAGTTGTCTTTTGTCACTGCATTTTTATATAGTTTAAGTCAGAAGTTTGCAATTTTCAGTTCAGTTTAATTCATTTCAGTGTACAGTATTTATATTGTGCCAAGTCCCAACAGAAGTTGTCTTGGGGCACTGTACAAAATATTCACATACACATACAATGTCTTTGTTTGGATTTTGTTCAATACAGATTTTCAAGCTTAATTTATTTGATTTTTTTTTCTTCCAAAAATGCTTCTTTCAACAGATATTTGTACGTAAACTAAGGAAAGCTTATGGAAAAACAGAGTGGTCTGCTGTGGAAAGACTTAAAAGCAACAAGCCAACATATAAACTGGACCACATTGTCAAAGAAAGGTGAGGCAATTTAACTTTTCGCTTGGCGTAAGAGTAGAGCTGAGCATGTAGAATGTTTACACTGTGTCCCCTTTCAGTTGAAGTCTGATCGTATTGATATGAGCAAATGGCCAACTACCAACACTAGAAAATGCTTTTAACCAGAACAATGTCATATCAGTCATTTTTAAAAGTACAACATTAAAAACAGATTTTATATTGTTCTGAACTGGCACAGCATGAGCATCAAGTGCAACAGTAGTAAGTGGTTGTGCTGCCCTTGACCATACTGATTATTTTTGTAGTTGTCTGTTTTAAGCACAGATGTGTCTTGAAAGCAGTAAACCAGATATGTGACTGATAGACAAAAGTAAACCCAAAGAGTTTTAATTATGTCAAACTACAAATTGCTGTAATACTTTTATATTTATACATTTTAGCAGAAGTACAATGCTGATACCAGGTTTTTTCAACAGATGGCAGAGTTGTAACATTTTTCTGGGATACAACTTGAACCTCTTTATCATTAGTTTGAGATGTTGTATGAATACCCATTTCTTTAACTTGATTTCCTACTTCAAGATTGAACATCCACTGTGTGAAGCACTGCTTGACATTTCAATCATATTAGGACTGGCATAGATGGTTTTTATTTTGCCCTGTCATGTTTTAAAAGCTGCTATAAAATAAAAAAAATATTTGTAGAAGCTAAAATGAAAACTTATGAAAGATTTTTTTTCCTTACACTATTGTTTAGGTTATTGTTTATTGTATAGGACAGAACAATTGGTGAAGATATCCATAGTGTTGTCAGCTGCTTGATTATGCAAGTGTTTTGTAATAAAAAGAATTGCTGTTTTGTGTTAAAATGTTTTTCTGGCCTTGTAATGTTTCCTTTTTGTGGCAGGTACCCCACCTTCATTGATGCCCTTCGAGACATTGATGATGCTCTCTGCATGTGCTTCCTCTTCTCCACATTCGCCAGAACAGGAAAATGTCATGTGCAGACAATTCAGCTGTGCAGACGTCTTACTGTAGAGTGGATGAACTATGTGGTTGCATCTCGTGCTCTTCGAAAAGTGAGTTTCATACTGCTCAGCAAATGAAAAAAGTATTTGTCACAAGGATAAAGTATAACTTTGTGTTTATTGGTTGTCATTTTATAATGTGCTAAACACTTTGCCTTTTCCTGACAGGTTTTCCTCTCCATCAAGGGAATTTATTACCAAGCAGAGGTGATGGGGCAGCTCATTACGTGGCTGGTGCCATATCAGTTCTCCCATGATGTAAGTGTAGATTGATGGTGGCAGTCAGTGGGGATTATGCTGTAATGCAGGTATAATTGTGGGATTACATTGAATGTTGGTGCAGTCATTTAACGATCTAAATCAACATTAATTAACAGTCCCGCTCATAATAAACTGCAAGCAGTACTAAAGCTGCCCTAGGCTGTTTCTTGCTTTAATTGTCTTTATTTACAACACAATATTTAAATTAAATTAGTTTCTAATCACCTTGACCTTTAAGAAACATCAATATTCAGTCTTTTTTCCACCTAATTACTTCCTAAAAACTTCCAGTTTGTCCTTTTTACTATTTTGGTATTGTATTTACAAGTCTTATCAATAAAAAGCCCACCTGAGCAGACAATGGATGAGAAGCAGGGTACACTCTGGACGGTCTGCCTGTCCCTCACAGATGCATCACAAACAGTTATACACACACAAAAGCTTGAGATAGGTTGAGAATTTCAAGTTAACCTAACATGCATGTTTTGGAACTTTGAGAGGAAATCATCTGTGCACATGCACAGGTAGAACTTATGGATGCTATACTTATTACCAACTGAAGGTGGTTCTTTACCACCTGCTTAAATAATAAGGCTGTCTGTATAAAATATAGATTTTATGTTTGAAGGAAATTTTATAAAAACAATTTGTTTCCAATTTTAATAATAATAATAATAAACTTTATTTGTATAGCACCTTCCTACAATGCCTTGCATTGGCCAAGGTGCTTAACA
>JARVLU010001462.1:18707051-18717837 GCA_031762415.1 Simpsonichthys santanae
GTGTTTAAAAAGACGTGACCGATCGCCATTTTAGTTTCGGTTTCGATTTGCGGCCGTATTCGCGGACTTACGGCTCCTGGTGCATTTGGTTCCGACCTACGGCAGAATCAAGCTACAAACGGTCCTTAGGTCCGGAACCCATTCGTAGGTCGAGGACTACCTGTACTTGGAATTTTATATTTTGTAATATTTATATTATTTGGTGGTTTGTTTAAAGTAGTATATTTAATAGCAGTTAGCTCAGAGCGTGTGACTCACCTGATGTGTTGAACCCATAATTTAAGCATGACTCTTGGTATCCTGATGCATGTGCTCTATAATCCAGGTAGGAAAAAAAGTTAAGTCAGGTCCTCTGGACATTAAAAAAAAAAGACTTGGTATTTTTCTTTTAAATGTATCTATTTTTGGGTGTTAGTTGTGGAGACTTCTGCTGTCTCATCATCAGGACTTTAGCGGTAAAAAACAAACAAAACTCTTTTTAGCCTCGTTAGTTTGTTTGCCTAATTTTGCTAAAGTTAGTTTGAGAGTTTACCAGTGAAACAAAACAGCAGCAGAGTCGAGCAAGCACTAAAATTGTGTTAACAGAAGTGATTGATTTTCAAACTAAAGTGCAGGTTAACAGAAATGGAAACAGTTTTTTAATGTTTATTTTATTTTTTATTTTTTTTTGTTCCGTCTTGGTGGCCCGGTACTGGTCTGCGTCCCAGCTGTTGGGGACCCTTGATCTGCAGCAGCCCACCCCCCCACCCCACCCATTCTGCTCTGTTTAAATATGTACAGATATGTTCAGCTACAGCCACTGTGTGTAACATGACACTGCATGTTTGTTTGCCTGATCAGTTTTTAATGGGAGGAAAAAAGTATTTTTGGAGAAGTTAATTCTATCAACCGTCTGATTGTTATGTGGCAGTTCATCTCCTGATTGTATAAACTGCTGTGTGGTGCAGATGGTGTCCTCAACTGAGAACGTGTTTTTTAAAGTTCATATCAAATTCATCACTGATCAGTAATAAAGCTTTTCCCCATTCTGACTCTTCTGTTTCCAGGTGTTTTGGTGGCCAGGTGTCCTGGGACAAGTCTGTTTGCATTGGGAGCACGTATGACGTGACAGATGAGACTATCACACATCAGATTGTTGACAGACCCAATGTTGACAAACAGTACATAAACAGGTGAATAAAATTAATTCAACCTTTATTTATACAGGCTAGCCTCAGTGAGCCACGAGGACTCTTTTACAAGAGGGACCTGTTCCAGACAGAACATATAAAGTACAAACAACAATAACAGTTGTTTTCGTTATTTCTGATATTTTGTTCATGTTTCAAGCACCAGTACTACTGCTTTTCTCATTAAACATCCTGAATACAGGAAGTCTGGCATGTTTCTGACAAATTTCTTCATAGTTAATAATTTAACTTTTCACATTGGCCATGTTTGTTTTATGGTTGACATACACATCTTACTAATGTTTTATAAAAGAAACTGGAAAATTCCTCACCAATGAAAATATATCCTGATTATTTTATACTTGGTTATTTAAGTCTTTTTATTGTCGTTCCAGGTACTACATACAGCCCCAGTGGGTTTACGATTGTGTCAATGCCAAAATACTCTTGCCCGTGGAGGACTATTTCCTTGGAGTGGCTCTGCCGCCTCACCTGTCTCCATTTGTGGAGGAGAAGGAAGGAGACTATGTGCCCCCAGAGAAGCTGAAGATAATGGCCTTACAGCGAGGAGAAAAACCCGGTGCGGCTTGGGCATTCTGTTTTCTTAGAATGAATTACAAAGTACTGCGCTTTGTAGTTTTAAAAGTGGCAATAATTGAATTATGTTTAGTTCTAGTTCCTGGATTACACCCGGGATGATTATTTTGGTAATTGTAGCAGCATTTCCACTGCAGAAACATTTTCCAGGAACTGGAGTCTCTTCAGGGGACTATTTTCCTCACACCCTTTTCACAGCGCAAACCAGGGTCTGAAGAAATTAACAGCAACACATTTTACTTTAACACTTTAAATTTACATCCTGGTGTTGCTTTGTTGACTGAAGTTTGACGTCAGGACTGTTCAAAACTCCCAACATGCAGATTTAATATGTCTAATCAACCAGAACCTTTAACCCTCAGATGAAATGCAAACGATCCCAAGCTGAAATTGTGAAGTTCATCTCAAAACCTTTGAACTGTTCTAAAAGGCCAAAATCAATCAATTAGATTTGTGTGTCAAATTTGTTTATTTTGTTTTTAAATGTTGGAATATTTCTGTTCCACCCAATGTAAAAAAAAATGCCTAATATGATTTAAATATTATTTAGTGTTTTGCAACATTTTATATATATATATATATATATATTTTTTTTTTTTCCTCTGTTAAAACTCAAGAACTGGGACAAGATGATGATGAGGAGGATGATGATGAGGAGGACGATGGTGATGAAGAGGAGGAGGAAGAAGAGGAGGAGGAAGCGGAAGAGAAGAGCCTCAAAAAGATGGAAAAACAAAGATCCCAGGGCAAGGTAAGAGATATCCGGCCTTTGTTTTGTTGTCTGTCTTTGCTGTTAGCGTCTGACGCAGCTGCTCTTTTCAGTCTTTGCAAGTTAAAGTGACACCTGGAAAAGTGAAGGCAGAAAATCCATCACGCCTCAAGGAGGAGGAGAAGGCAGAAGAGAAACGTCTTGCCATCATGATGATGAAGAAAAGGGAAAAGTACCTGTATGACAAGATCATGTTTGGAAAGAAAAGAAAAATCAGAGAGGTGCGTTTTATTTACTTTTAGTATCGATGTGAAATTTCATACAGATAAGATTTAGCTGTGTGAAAAGGACTCATTCTTTCATTTTTAAAAGTCTTTGTGTACTTTACTGTCAATAAACCTTTAAGTATGTCATAGTACTATTTAGCTGATGTTAATGAAACACAGACGCCTAAAGATGACGGTTGACTTCCCTGACCTTAAAAATGTTTGTGTGGCTGGTGTTGACTCTTCATTAACTGCGATCAATCTTTCCTTACAGGCTAACAAGCTCGCTTCCAAAAGGAAAGCTCATGACGATGCTGAGAAAGCAAAGAAGAAGGCCAGAAAATAACTTTTCTCATGACGTTCCCCTCAAACGAACTTTATGTATAAAATTTGATGAGTGTTTCAGGCTGATGTGAGAGAAAATGTCTCTGCATCGCAGAGCTTTGAGCTCCACATAAAATTCATACAGAAACACAAGACATTTTATGTGCTAGCTGTGTAATTATTACTGTTAAATCCCCTGTTCTACATTATTAAACATCTTTCACTTCATTTTATTACGTGCTTTAAATTGTTTTGCATTTTAATGTTTATATAAATTTGCACTTTCATATTAAACAGTTAAAGGAAGTTTTTGCTACTATTGTAGCAGCTTATTCAGGAAGAATTATTTATGAGTCAAACGAGTTATCAGATTTTTCATGGGCTTCACTTCTGACCTTGGTTGAGGTTAATAGAAAGGATGCAAACTGTAGGTGTTGATGACGAACAGAGCTTGGCCTCTGGCCTCTGATGGTGGTGCTGATGTTGTGGGCTAAAGGCCAGCTCAGTCATTCTCCCTACTCAGTTTGGCATCCAGTACCCCCTTCCACCCCTCTGTTTTCACCCGGATCTGCATTCCGCACATTTCCACCCAGATCGGGTCTCTTCCTGGCACTTCGGGAGCCCAAAGGTGAAGAAGACGCACCCATCCTGACAAAAGCAGCAGTGTTGTATGCAGCTTAGATCAAGTGAGCCTTCTAGGAATCTGGGTGTCAGTGTAAAGAGAGGGAGATTAAGTTCATGTGGATTAGGCTGGGTGAGGCGTCGATTTGGGCCACACGTCGCTACATCCTGCAGCACAGAGCCTAATGGACTCCAGAGGAATGTGAATTTCATCACCGCTTAAATTTTCTGCTGCGTTGCTGAAGAGAAAATTTTAAACCAAATTACAAAAAAGAACCACGTCCTGATTTGTTTAGCGCAAAAACATGGACTTGTTTTGTTTTAAAGAAAACATGCACAACCTTACAGACCGGGATTATTTGTTTAGTTAATGTGACTTAATCTGTTCAGATTTTTAAAGCCTTTTTGTGTACATTCATCCTGTCACATCTATAGGTCCAGCTTGCTTAAAGAGCATTTCAGACAAAAGACAGAGCAGTCTTCATCAGCTGGAACAATTAGAGCTTTTGTGCTGTGCATTTCTGCATTTGTTCTTTTTCATGCCCTCCCCCCGACTATCAGCATGCAGCTCAAACTTCAGCGTCCGCCCTCAATAGGCCTTCTATGTGGACACAGAATAGAGACTATACAGCCTCTTCTCCTTTCTGCTCTCCCGGTCTTTCACTCAGCGAGCAGTGCATGTCCCCTGACAGAGGGCCTGACGTCACAGGTGGCTACATGAACCTCCCTGCAGTGCTTTATTCAGCGAGATCAGTTCTGGAATTGAAAGTTGAGGGGAGGAGGCATCAGGTGTGCACGCACACAGTCAGGGGAGGAAAAGGGAGAAGAGGAACAACGTGCAGATGAATGAGATCCGCAGCATTGGACATGTGATAAGAGGAGCACTGACTGTGCCTGCTCTAACAGCATGTCAAGATCACGCACACGAGATTAACTGGCTTGGATGGGCTGAAGCTACATGGGCAAACTGCTGCAGAAGGGCAGAAGACTCCTCTAGTAGTTTCTGTCTGGATGAACGCATGAAGGTGAGAATCTTTTAAGTTTTCATACTTTGTTTTCCTGTAAGGCTAAAACTTATTGCTGGAAAAAAATGTAAGGACTGATTAAAATAGTTTTATTCATGTAAAACAAGGAATAATCGATGGTTTCTTAAAAATATTTTTTTATGAAAATAAGGGGAAATTGTTTTAGTTATAGGTGCAGGCATGCAGAAGCTCAATCATTTGATGTTATGCAGTGTTATTACAAAAAGTGGATAAAAGTATTTACATTTGGATCAACATTTAAGCTACAAGGCTCCTTTAAAAAATGTATTTAAATTAAAAAATCTTAAAATTCTAAACATGTTCATGAGATAAAATGTCCCTCCATTACATTTGCAGACAAACCCCAATTTATCAAGCTTGGTCCTAAACCGTCAGATTGCAGAACTCCTTTCATAAAGTCCAGACAAAGCAAAGAAATTGGTTGTGTTTGAACAAAACTAGTAGATAAGATAAAAAATAGTAAACACGAAAGGTAACTCAGTCACATATTTTCATTCATTCAACCTTTATTTAGGCAGGTTAATCTCATTGAGCCTCGAGGACTCATTTGCAAGAGAGACCTGGCTACAAACTAAGGATGATGACAATACAGCAAAAGTTTTTCCTTAAACAATAGACAATCATAAAAGAGAAGTACAGCATTTTATTTATTTTTTTTGTAGAGCAGCTTTTACTTAAAATTGATCCAAATCAAAAACAATTATCAGAACCGAAATAGGTTTGAAAGTTTTTTTTTTTTTTTTTTAACTAAGCAAAAGTTATCTGAAAGTCTATTGTTCCTCAAAGGAATGCACAGTCCGCTCCCTTTCATGTCATAATTTTACACTAAGATCATTTGATCTTGCAAAATGACGTTATAGCCATTTGTTTCAAACTGAAAATAACACGAGCAATCTCATGTAATGCACCTACGATCTGCTAGCACTCGGAGTAAGTGTTAAAAATGACTGTCTGCTACTACCACACTAAAGTTTATCAGTATTTGTCAAATTCACTAAGCTACAGCTTTGTGTAGGCTAAAGTTGATCAGCTGCATCATTGGATTTGACTCATCAGTTGTAGATGTCAAGTCAATGATTACTTTCTAGGAGTTTTATTGAAATCCAGTGAGATAATTTCCTAACAGACAAAAAGGGTTGACTTCAACAATCAATGCCAAGGTGTGAAGCAAATATTTTGGACTACAGTACATGTTATGTTCAAAATATGTGTTGGGTGTTGGAGTCCGATTTCCTTAATTTTAGGAAATCGGCCGATGCATGAGAAACCGATTTTACGGATTTTTTTTTAGTTTTAACAACAAGTGTCTGCACTTCATTTATATTTTCAAGCACTACCTCATGGCCAAGTTTATGTTTCTAGGATATTGTTCAAGGGTATGTTAGGGGTATCAGCTACACCAGATTTTAACCTCAAATCTATAAAACTGACTGAGTTATAAACATTTTGCATGACCTGAGACTACTTTGAGGTAGCGGCCATTTTGAATCATGTTTACTCCAAATACTGATCAGTTGTAGTTGTGATCAATTCTGTTCAGTGGTTCATGAGAAGTATCACTAACGATACAAGCGATGCACACAGACGGGTAAAAACACTAGCAGTCTTTTTCCTCTGGTGTCGAGACAGGGGATTGTAAAGTTGACCATGAACAAATAAATTGTAGCTTCAGACATCAACTAAAAAAAGCACATTTCAGGCCTTCAAATAATAAAATACACGGTTAATGATCCTAAATTAAATTGAACTTTAAAAGAAATGTCTGAACATTTAAAAAAAATCCCACAACCTCAAAATAATTTTCCAACTAGACGAAGACGAAAGGATCACTGTAAAAGAACACAATTATTTAGCTACAACAGAAACGCAGTGATAACACATGATGTGGTTGATGTGTGCACATTATCAGCCAGAGCCACTAACAGCGGTGTGTAATTATGAGTTGTGTGCTATTTGCTTTGACTCATGCTCACAGCAACACACGACAGATAATTTAGTGCAGCCACCACGTCTCCATCACTGACTCGAGGCTCAAAACGTTCTGTTTCAGTTGTGATGTGTGACATGCTGCAGCGTTTCAGCCTGCTTGTTCACACACAGTACGAGTGCCTCGATTTAACGTTTTGTTACGTTGATGTGTAGTCAAAAACTACTGAATTGCAGTTTTAAGGTACTTTTATATTCAGTTACATGTGCTGCTTGTTTGCTCTGCTTTTCATTTAGAAGAAGTGATACTGCAGCACTTCAAAACTATTGTAGTTAGTGCAAAAGGGGATCATAAAGAAATTTTACAAAGTACACAGCTTAATTATGAATAAAACAGCTGTTCTGAACTTTTTAGTTTTTTTTTTTTTTTTTTTCAGGTCTGTGTTCTTTATTGGGTCAAAATCTGTTGACATTCATTCTATTACACTTTGGATGAGCCAAGTTTCCAGGTTTGGTCTACCTGAATACCACTTGATGCAATTTACTGCACAGCAGGACATTTTAAGATTTTGTCTGCCGGAAATGTAATTATGCAATTACTGATGCAGTGGAGACATTTTTGTCCTTTTTTTCCTCATTTTGTTTTAATACAAATTTAAAATGTAAACACTTATCAGCTCTGGTTGAAACATTTGACACAACTCCTATTTAAAATAAAAACTGGTCATCAGTTCTATAAATCAGTTATTTCTTTTAGAAAAACAGAGTGAAATGCCTCTCCAACCAATGGACAGTGCATTTCCTGCGTCACAGCTCTGCTTTGAGTAACGTGGGGTCACACTGAGCTGCAAATTTCAGGTTACTTTTAGCTGAGAGAGCAGGTAGCTCGTATTACCACAGTCTGCAGGAGAGGACACTGTATTATTTTCCTCTGTGGTGCATAATTTATTCTTTAGAGGAGCACAGAACACAAGGTTAATCATTTCAGGTCACGGTAATTACATTTTTGGGGTTCACTATAACATTTTAGTGTCAAATATTTTGGCAGTGAAGGTGAAGTTCTACTCAGCCTTTAGGCCCATCTATTGTGCATACAGTGCATTTGTTTTAAGAGATGTGAAAAGTAAAAAATATCCAGAAAGGAGGCTCACAAATAGTCATTCATGTTCTAAATCTAAAAGTCAAAAGTTATACACTACATTTTGATATTGTAAAGCTGAACCATGGTCTAATTTAAATCAGGTCCTCTGCAGGTTGTTACAATGCAGTTTTTTTTTTTTTTTTTTTTTTTATCTGTGGCTTTAGAAACCAGAGAACCAAGATTGCAATCTATATGGAGTCACTTTCAATTAAATTCCCAAGAAACTGTGTAAATAATTCATTCAAAGTCTCGCCACTTATCTTTTCATACACAATGTCTTTTAAATTGCTTTTTTTTTCTTTTGGTTTGTTTTAGCTTGAGAATACAATGAAATGGCATGTATGGTTTCTAAAAGCAGTGATGAAGAAGATATCTATTATGTGTCTTTAAGGTAATCTTTCATTCTGCTGGATAATGACAGAAAAGAAAGGAAAGCGATGGAGGTCCATGTGCAAAGGCCTGATCCTGGGGGCTCTTCTGACCAGCAGCATGATTCTTGTTTACTGCCTCTCCAACCCGCATTTCCACTTCGATCTGCCTGAGTAAGACCTAGAGCGCTTGTACTCACACATTTTAGACAAAGTATTTTAACACCCTGCGACTTTGCAAGTTTTCCCACTTAGAAATCATGGAGGGGTCTGAAATGTTCATCTTAGGTGCATGTCAACTGTGAGAGACATGATCTAAAAAAAAAAAAAATCCAGAAATTACAATGTATGATTTTTTAAATAATTTATTTGTTTGTTACTGCTGCAAATAAGTTTTTGAATTCTGGCCCTCAAAACCTGTTAGTCCGCCGCTAAAAAGTCCACTCCACTCCACTTATTATTCTAAATTAGAAGCACCTGTTTGAGGTTGTTAGCTGTATAAAGACACCTGTCCACCCCACACAATCAGTAAAACTTCAACTACTAACATAAGACCAAAGAGCTGTCCAAAGACACCAGAGACAAAATTGTAGACTTCCACAGGGCTGGAAAGGTCTACAGAGCAATTGCAACGCAGCTTGGTGAAAAAAGATCAACTGTTGGAGCAAATATTAAAAAATGGAAGAAGCTAAGCAAGACTGTCAACCTCCCTCGGACTGGGGCTCCATGCAAGATCTCACCTCGTGGCATATCATTGATCCTAAGAATGGTGAGGAATCAGCCCAGAACTACACGGGAGGAGCTGGTCAGTGACCTGAAGAGAGCTGGCACCACTGTTTCCAAGAGGAGCCATGGGAGAAAGTTATGTGCTCAGATGAGACCAAAATAGAACTTTTTGGCTATAATTCCACTCGCTGTGTTTGAAGGACGAAGAATGTTGAGTACCATCCCAAAAACACCATCCCTAAAGCATGGGGGTGGAAGCATCATGCTTTGGGGTTGTTTTTCTGCACATGGGACAGGACAACTGCACTGTATTAAGGAAAGGATGAACAGGGCCATGTATTGGGAGATTTTGGGGAACAACCTCCTTCCCTCATTTAGCATTGAAGATGGGTCGTGGCTGGGTCTTCAACATGACAATGATCCAAAGCACACAGCCAGGAGAACCAAGGAGTGGCTCCACAAGAAGCATATCAAGGTTCTGGAGTGGCCTAGCCAGTCTCCAGACACAAACCCTATAGAAAATCTTTGGAAGGAGCTCAAACTCCATGTTTCTCAGCAACAGCCCAGTAACCTGGCTGATCTAGAGAAGATCTGTGTGGAGGAATGGTCCAAAATCCTGCTGCTGCAGTTTGTGCACACCTGGTGAAAAACTACAGGAAACGTTTGACCTCTGTAACTGCAAACAAAGTCTACTGTACCAAATATTAACATTGATTTTCACAGGTGTTCAATACTTATTTGCAGCAGTAACACACAAATTATTACAAAATCATACATTGTGATTTCTAGATTTTATTTTATTTATTTATTTTAGATTATGTCTCTCACTGTGGACATGCACCTAAGACGGAAATTTCAGACCCCTCCATGATTTCTATGTGGGGGAACATTTAAAGTCGCAGAGTGTTCAAATACTTATTTTCCTCACTAAATATATAATGTGTGTGTGTGTGTGGGGGGGGGGGGGGGGTAACCTTGTTTAATGGGGTAACGCATCTTGGATGGGGACAGCCAGTTAGTTCAGTACATGAACAGTTTTACCAGATGTTGATTAATTAGCTTCCTTCTTAGTGTTTTACAACTTTACCTGAATACCAACATTGCCTAAATATTAGTTTGTTCAAGATAATTCCATAAATGGAATTTTAAATGAGTAAATGCATTGCAAGAAGAAGAAAAAATCTAGAAAAAAAATAGGATTGAGGGTTGCAACTTTAAATGTGGAGCTGAGAACTGGCTGACATGATGCAGAGAAGGAAGGTAGAAGTTTTAGGTGTCTGAGAGACTAAATGAAAGGGTAGCAAGGCTTGTAGCATTGGAGCAGGGTTCAAACTGTTTTACCATGGTGTGGATAGAAAGAGAAGTGGAGTAGGGGTGGTCCTGAAGGAGGAGTTGGCAAAAAATGTAATAGAGGTGAACAGAGTGTCAGATAGGGTGATGTGCCTGAAGGTAGAAGAAGATGTTAAATGTTGTCATTGGTTATGCTCCACAGTTTGGATGTGATGTGGAGGAGGAAGACACATTTTGGAAGGATCTGAATGAAGTGAGAGAGAGTATTCCCAGGAAGGAGAGTGGTGATCAGAACAGACCTGAATGGACATGTTGATGAAGGAAACAGAAGGGATGAGGAAGTGATGGGTAGGTTTGGTGTCAAGGAAAGAAACCAAGAAGGACAGATGTCAGTGGATTTTGCCAAGAGAATGGAAATGGCTGTAGTCAGCACTTGTTTCCAAAAGAGGGAGGAGGAGTGACCTATAAGAGTGGAGGAAGGAGTGCGCAGGTTGACTACATTCTGTGTAGAAGAGGAAACCTGAGGGAGATTGGAGAATGTAACGTTGTGGCAGGGGAGAGCGTGGCCAGACAGCATTGGATGGTTGTGTGTAGAATGACTGT
>JARVLU010001462.1:18717937-18728529 GCA_031762415.1 Simpsonichthys santanae
GTTTTTTGAGGGTACTGTGTTAGCTAACTGCTTGGAAATACAGTACTGTACATGGTTAAGGTACAGAATGTACACTGTTGTTGTCTTTCGTTGAAAAAAAAAACGTGTTTAAAACAGCGTTTACCATGCATTTTCCGACTTACGGCAAAAATGCGGAGTTACGGCCGCCACGTGAAGTGAGCTCCAACTTACGGCAAAATCAGGTTACGAACGGTCTGTAGGAACGGAACCCGTTCGTAAGTCGAGGACTACCTGTACATATTTAGACAAAATAAATTATCTGTTTGACCCCTAAAGGGTGGGAAACACGATGATGTTTAGATTGACAGCACAACTACTGCAACGTTGTCCCTAATCCACAACTCTACATGTTGATTCCTCAAGGCATAAACATTTTTCCTGTCAAAGTATTTCCTTCCTAAACCAGTCAAGTCATTTCACAGCGCCTGAAAGATCGAGATTCTTGTCGTATTCTGTCTGGGCCGACTTGTATGCCTGTCTGAAATGGCTGCTGAGTGCCACTGAAGGATGCCTTTCAACAGACAGGGGGATTTCCAGTTGCTCGAGATGAAATAGTCCCTGGGAGGGGAAGTAGTGTGGCTAGATGAGAGGAAAGAAAACCAGTAAGAAGGGAGCAGTGCCCAGAAGGGCCAGGTTTCTCAGTAAACAAGGGGGATATGGTCTGTGCTGTGGCTCTCGACACATCCATCTTGACCCGAGGTAGGCGAGAGATTGGTTTTCATTGAAAAGTAACCCAATGTCAAAACATCACGAGACATGTAATGGGAACACCACCAAGAAATGGCTTTAATTAATTGGCTGATAATTGATCATTGCTTTGTGACTGGCAGATGTTGTGATAATCATGACTGTTTTTCTTTTCATGTGGGATGATCATGTGTGTCCTAAAACAACTGCACAGACTTAGCCAAAGTGTTTTTTTTTTTTTTTCTAGTAGTTTTAATGAAAAAGACTCCAAATGCTGGTGCAACTTGAACTGTCCACTATCATGTCCAAAATCTTCCACAAAAATCCAAACCACAGCAGTTTGACTGTCGGCCAAGATTAGCTGTTAGTTGGGAAACGGGCTGAGATGAGTTCACATTGGTTCAGTGAAAAACAGTAACATCTGATGCATTTTGATTATATGTGTGCACATCAGGGTACAGGATTAACTATTCATGGGCATGTATTTATTTACAACATTGCATTTGGAAAGGTGCTGACAGGCTGCACAGCTGTGCAGCTGTTAGAGCAGAACAGTGAGAAGGCCACAGGTTTGCCTCCCGGTCTTTCTCTGTGGAGTTTGCGTGTTCCCTCCGTGCATGCGTGGGTTTACTTTGGGTACTCCGGTTTCCTCCCACAGACTAAAACATGCATGTTAGCTTCACTGGTAACCCTAAATTGTCTCTGTGTGCGTGAGAGAGTGAATAGTTTGCTTCTATGTGGCCCTGTGATGGACTTGTCCGGGGATTACCTCACCTCTCACACAGTGCTGCTGCAGATGGACACCAGCTCTTTGTGACCTGGGCAGGAAAAGCGAGTGTGCACGTTTTAGACACTCATAAGGATGGATGGAGGTTAATGATAACTGAGACCTTGCTGTATGAAATCTTGAGTATTTACTTATTTATTTTTTCTTTCAGCTGCTCCCTTCTTCAGGGGTCGTCACAGCGAGTCGCACAAAGACTTGTCAGTTATTTTTACGCTGGATGTCCTTCTTGATGCAACCACAGACCACCGAGCTACCACAGCCCTCTGTGTAGAGCATAGAGCTGCTTTCGAGGGCATCAGGAGTAACGGATGGAGGGGGGTAAGGGCTTTGCTCAAGGGCCCAGAGTGGGGCAAATGAGGGTGGAGGGAGGTGTGGGTGCTTCAACTTTCCCACCCAGATTTTGATGTTGTGGTACCAGGAGGTGAACCAGCAATCTTCCGAGCACAGGCCCACCGTCTCTACCCTCGAGTACGTATAATGTGTAAAAACTCACCCACTACAAATGTTTAAGCATTGTTTAACTTTTGTTTAGTTAGTTTTCATTAATTATCTTTGCGTGTTTTAAACAGCAGATTTGACTTTTGCCACACTAAATCTTTTACACTACTGTTTTCCTTTGTTGCCTTCAAAAACAATCAGCCTGTGATAAAAATAAGTTTCCTTCTCCCTCTTGCCTATCTTTCCATGATTTGTCAAGAAGACTTGGACACCAACCAGCTCTGAACCCTGGAAACGAGAGTGTTTTTACTGGCTCAGACGGCGTCCAGAAGATATTAGCTGTGTAGGAAATGTGCTGAATATTACAGACTCCACAACTCTGAGCCAAGAAAGACAGTTGGTGTAAAACCCCAAACTGCTGTACGGCTGCTATCTCTCAAAATGTCAAAGCTTTGGTTTCTAAGTCTGTGCTGCAGGGCCTTTAGGTTGGACCTGGAAGGCAAGCAGGCAAGCAGACTGTGGCTGTCCAGCTGGTTGAGTCATAGTGGCAATTTAATGTGACTTAGGACTTCAGGGTCGCCTTTGATACTCAGCCCAGTCTAAAGAAAGGTAGCAGGATCAGGCTCATTTGAGTTTGGCCTGAACATTTTACCATAGCTGGCTGGATTAGACAGTGTCCCACAGTTTTAGTTCAAATGCTAAAACAGCAGTTACTGTTTTAACGATAACGTACATGCATTTAATACAAAATATACCAGACTCTGAGACTAATGAACACTTCAGATATTTATTGCCCAATGAATGGAATAGTTTCAAAGTAATCAATTTTCCCAAAGAATAAAACAAAAGCCAGACGTTAAGCACTAGACGTGCAAGATCTCAGCTCCACATTCTTCAAATGCCGTGCAAATGGGCCCTAAAACGTGCTTGATCGTTTCACGCAATTTCCTATCTGCAGCGTCATGTATGTCTGCAGCTAATGAACCGGGGGGGGGGGGGGGGGGGCGCACATTGAAAGGCAATTTGTAGCATCTCATTATGGTTCTCATTCATTATTACAGCCCTGTTAATTTAAACTCTTTGGCAATTTCTGTTCTGTTTTCAGATGAGAAGTGGCCCTACATGGTTGTTGAAAAGGCCGCTGTAATGAATGACCTCAGACTCAACAGCAAAAATTTGGTAAGGGGAGTGAATTCTTTAGTGAATGAGAAGAATAATATACTGTAATTTGCAAGTACAGCCAGGTTAAAATAATTCAACTTGGTTGTGTTGGGTAATTTAGAAAAACATTGAAACTCGCCCCGTTGTAATCTTTGACAAAGAGAACAAAACATTAAGTGTTTTTGGTTTCCATCATGCTGAAGTTTTAACACAATGTCTCCTGGGATTGGTCTTTAAACAGGAAAAACTCTGGAGATGGACGTTAGCTTTTATTTATTTTGGCAAAACAGTTATCAGGCAAAGTAATATGTCAAGAATTTTAGATCAAATGCATCAATGCAATATTTAATTTGAGTGAAAAAGATAGAATAAATGGTATGACGTGCATGGAAGGTCCTATTTCGGAAACAGACAAAAAAAATGGCTTCTCTTAAAAAGTGTTGCAACTCAGCTGCAGACACATCACATTAAAATAATCAGAAATCACATCAAGGCTGACAGAAAAGAAAAATATATATTTTTCCCCTCTACATCACTGACATTTCTTGCAGTTCCTGAGTGGCAGGGTGGAGCCCATCATCCTCAGATGTTCCCAGTTCTGCTGATGAGGAGCTGCCTGGACCAGCTAGACTGAGCTGGACCATTGTCCTCAGTTTGACAGCCTACCCCCTTCCCCACCCCCACACACAGAACTATACTCACCAAGTCTCCTTCTCATACGCCTCCTTCCTGTGTTCCAGTACCTTGCACCTGTAAATAAATCACTTTAAATTTTTATTTATTTTTTTAACCTGCGTGTGTCGTTCATGTATCAGTTACTACTCTGGGTATGGAATTATTACAAACGTTATAAATTCAAAAAATGTGCTAAAAAAATAAATAAAGAAAAAAGAAAAACTAAACAGTTAGTCTGAGCCATACTCAACGGGCAATTATCAATCAATCAATCAACTTTATTTATATTGCACATTTTTTAAAAACCACATGGGTAACCAAAGTGCTGTACAACAACACAAAAGACAAGGTAATTAAAACGATAAAAGCATAGAAAGCAATAAAGATAAAAAATACATATACCAGTTTTACTCCAGGTGTATTAAAATGCTGTAAAAGTTAAGATCAGGTGTTAAAAGCCAAGGAATAAAAGTGTGTTTTTAAAAGAGATTTAAAAACAGGAAGAGAGGAGGCCTGTCTGACACTCAATGGTAAGTTGTTCCACAGCCTGGGAGCAACGACAGCAAACGCTCTGTCACCTCTGAGCTTCAGCCTAGTTTTAGGGACTGTCAGCAGCAACTGATCAGCTGATCTTAGAGATCGGGGAGGGCAGTACAGCTGAAGCAGCTCAGACAGATATTCAACAGCTGGGCTGAACGCACGACCCCCTTGGCGATTTATGTATGCTGCTGTGGTTCTGTTGTCCGTGTGGACCATTACGTGATGGTTCTGGACCAGCGGAGCAAAGTGACTGAGGACTTTGTGTACTGTGAGAAGTTCCAGTAAGTTTACAGTATGTGAAGAGACGTGCCAGCTGGCCACACCCCTCCTATTGTTCGAGACAGGCAGGCTCCTCCCCAGCTGGAGAGGGACGTGTCTGTGAACACCAACGTGAATGATGTCACTTTGCCCAGGGGAACCCCTTCTGATAAATTCATGGGATTCCCCCAGTGGATCAGATCCGCCCTCACAGATAGTGAGACGGTGATCAGACGTCGTTTGTGACGCACCGGATCGTCTTTCAGATGATTGAACCATCTCTATAGACGGCGCATGTGTAAAAGCCCTAACGGGACGACTACATGATTTACAGCCATCGTTCCTAACAGTTTCATTACTGTTAATGCTGTCACTGTCCTGCGGGGTTGAACCAGCCGGAGCAGTGATGTCAGATTCCTTTTTCTGGTCTGACAGAACAGCGATCATGCTGCGTGAGTTCAAATTCACAGTTTTCAGTGTTTTTGGCGCGCTGCATGGGTAAACCAAATAAGTGACAGCTTTTAAAGGGCGGATCTTACACAAAATAGAACAATCTGCCCATCAACATTTGACATGTCACTTCAGTCTCTGCTTTTAAATCACTCTTTAAAACACATCTGTTAGCATTGACTTTTAATATGAGGTGATTTAATCTATATTTATTTATTTTTTTTGTTTGTTTAATTCTGATTGGGGCAGCACGGTGGGGCAGCACGGTGGGGCAACTGGTAGAGCTGCTGCCTCTCAGCGTGCAGGTCCCTGGTTCAAATCTTGGTCCGGGTGCCTTTCTGGTGGCATGTTCTCTCCGTGCATGTGTGGGTTTTCTCCGAGTACTCTAGTTTCCTCCCACAGTTCAAAAACATGCATGTAAGGCTGATTGGTAACTCTAAATTGTCCCTAGGTGTGAGTGAGAGAGAGAATGGTTGTTTGTCTCGTTTGTCTCTATGTGGTCCTGTGATGGACTTGCGACCCATCTAGGGTGTACCCCGCCCCTCGCACAGTGATTGCTGGACATGGGCACCAGCGAAGAAGAAGTGTGTAAAGATAATGGATGGATGGATGTGTTTCTACATTTTCTAACTTAATAAAATAAAACGGGATATGCTCTCAAAAAAGGTGAAAGACAGCCTAGATGCAGAGATTACAGAAAAAGAATTAATACTATGTCAATGTTAAGAGCAAATAAAACTACAGAATCGTATTATCTGGCATAATTTTTAATGAAATTTACTAATTTTATGGTACCCTCGCTTGATAAATATGCTTTGTGATTCCTTTAACAATGGAAAACTACCAAAAACATTAGAAGAAGGATCTACTACTAATAGTCTCCTAAAACCATGAAAGTATGAACAGTTATGTTGCTCCTGCAGCCAATTGCCTTGTTAAATATCTAATTTAAAGTACCGTACTAATCAAAATTATAGCTGATAGGTTGGAATAAATAATAGGACAAT
Organism: Simpsonichthys santanae; assembly: GCA_031762415.1. NCBI lineage: Eukaryota > Metazoa > Chordata > Actinopteri > Cyprinodontiformes > Rivulidae > Simpsonichthys > Simpsonichthys santanae. The sequence continues at coordinate 18,723,962 of JARVLU010001462.1, forward strand.
TGATTCATGTCGATCGGACAGGTATTTTTAGGTTTTCTGCAGGGGGTAAAAAGGAAATACAGTATGTAATTCCTGGAAGATTACTTTGTCATGGTCCAACTAACATGTATTTTCCACATCTGTTGTTGCTTACAGAGGGAGGAGAGAGTCTTGGGGCATATTGCCATAGTGACTGCAAGGTGTCAGTGGCTGCGGAAGAAAATCCTGCAAGCTCGAGATAGGCAGAAACAGGTCAGATCTGCCAGTACACCTCACATTCTTTGTGACTACATGAGTGTCAAATGATTCATGGCCATTTTGTATTTGCTTGAACCCCAGATTCTTTGACTAATAATAATAATAAAAAAAAGATTGAAAGCTTGCTGAGTTCAGTCTAAAAAGACAAAACAAAAACTCACCACTTTTGAGAGAGTCTACCTGTGCCCCTTATGACATGTTACAGTATCTTCAGGTCACAGTTGTGTTACTTTAGTTTAGTGTCAGCACCAGCATCGTCTGGACACTGAAAAACAACTAATTTTTGTCTTGATATAAAATTGAAGCCACAAAGTGGAAAATTATGTTTCAAACCACTCTTTTATAAACCGTTCAGAAAAACAAACAGTGAAATCTAATTTCATTTTCCTTTATCGCAACATATTTAATAATTTTGGGTCTTCTTTATTTAAACAAGAGTTAGCCATGCCTGTAGCGATAACTCAGTATCACCGCAGCCAGTGTCAACATGTTAGTTGAGTGAAATCAAAGGGGGTAATGAAATGTTAGATAATTTGTTGTCTTGCAGAGGGCCAAACGGGAGAGCAGTGAGGAAAGCGATGAGGGAGCATCTGGAGGCCCGAGGGATATCCCAGCAGGCAATAGGCCGTCGGGCGTGCAGCCCATGCTGGAGGTATCCATCAGGGAAGCAGAAGCCCAGCCTTTTGAAGTCTTAATGCAGTTTCTCTACACCGACAAGATCCAGTACCCCCGCAGAGGTATACCTTTCTCCTAATACCTGTCATGCAGTGATCTCCAAGTTATGAAAGGTATACATATTTACCCATGTCCCGTTTGCTCACACAGGTCATGTCCAGGATGTTCTCCTGATCATGGATGTGTACAAACTTGCACTGAGTTTTAAGCTGTCTCGGCTGGAGCAGCTTTGTGTTCAGTACATCGAGGCGTCTGTGGATCTGCAGAACGTGCTCAGTGTTTGTGAAAATGCCAACAAGCTGCAACTGGACCAGCTCAAGGTACATTCAAGATAAAGATAGTAAGAACTTAAAATCAACAGCTGTAAAGGCTGCTTTAACTGACCTCTAGTGGTTGTAGGTCAGAATGTTTTTGTGAGTTTACAGAACTCACGGAGGCGCATCTTTCCACCAGTCTGTGTTATATTAAGTTGTACTTTAAGATTTAAGAGTTTTGCTTAGTTAAATGATGATTAATTCCCCAAAACTTTTTTTTTATTTTCCCCAGGAGCACTGTCTTAACTTTGTGGTGAAGGAGTCACACTTTAACCAGGTGATCATGACAAAAGAGTTTGAGCATCTTTCCACTCCACTGATAGTGGAGATAGTGCGGCGAAAGCAGCAGCCTCCCCCCAGAGTGTATTCAGACCAGCCCGTGGATATTGGGACGTCTCTTGTCCAGGACATGAAAGCCTACCTGGAGGGGGGCGGTCTGGAGTTCTGTGACATTATTCTGCTCTTAGATGGACACCCACGGCCTGCGCACAAAGCAATACTGGCGGCCCGATCTAGGTTATTACAGTTTTTATAGGTTTCTGCACAACTTTCTGTTTCTAATGATTGTAGTCTTGTCTCATTGATGTTTTTTATACTGATTTTTTATAGTTACTTTGAGGCGATGTTCCGCTCCTTCATGCCGGAGGACAGTCAGGTAAATATATCAATCGGTGAAATGGTCCCAAGCAAGCAGGCGTTTGAGTCTATGCTGCGTTATATCTACTATGGCGACGTCAACATGCCTCCAGAGGATTCTCTGTATCCTTCTGAAAATGTGAAAATAATACAATTTTTAAAAGAACCCCTTAAAAATATATATTTTTGGGTCCAAATTCTTCAAAACGTGTTTATCCAGTATTTTGTTGTTGTTGTATTTTACCAGTAAAGTCATTTATGTGAAATTATCAAAATACAAATGTTTGATCTGTCAAAAAAAAAAAAAAAAAAAATCAGCTTATGCTTCAGGCAAAGTTAAATTGACACAGTTTCCAGCATTGGCAGATTGTTGTGTTGTGCTCTCTGCGTGACACAGTTGTGTTCTTTGGTTTAAAAGTTATGTAAGGTTCACAAGTCATCTCTGGCAATAGGTCATGTTCATCTGTTTGTCGTGCAAGACTTATCTTAAAGTCTTACCTCATATTTATCTAGTAAGTAGTTTCTTAAAGCTTAAAAAAACATTTTTATCACATGGTATCTTTTTCTAAATGTATTTTTTTTTTACAGTACCAGTACATATCAAATGTGTTTTACTAAAAAGTGTCATGTAAAAATAATTTTTTTTAATCTCCTTGACCCTTGATAAACAGTTATCTGTTTGCTGCACCATATTATTATGGCTTCTCCAACAACAGGCTGCAGGCTTACTGTAAGCAGAATCTGGAGATGAACGTCACAGTAGAAAATGTCTTGCAGGTATTTATCTTTTTCCCCATGGGGGGTGCGGTGACCTAATTGGACGACACTTTTGTTTTCCTGCTGAATTAACATCATCTTCTTTCACTTCTCCCTCCAGATCCTGGAGGCAGCAGACAAGACGCAGGCTCTGGACATGAAGAAGCACTGCCTCCACATTATTGTCCACCAGTTCATCAAGGTGGGTGGGCTTGTATCTGGAGCTCTGGGGATGTGCTGCCCACACACTGCAGCTGTGCTAACCCTCTAGTCCTATCCTCTTTGTGGGGAAACTGGCTCCTTTGACCTCTTTTTGGATCAGCCTACATGCTGTACATAGAGTGAAGACTGTTTACAGCTTGGCCGGCTGTGTAAGCACCTTATCACAGGAAGATAAGGGTCACAGTGGCACTCTGAATATTGTTTATTATCCAAAGAAACGGCAGAGCACTCACTTTTCTTTCACTGGAGAGTTAGCGTTGCTCTTGTTTTTTCTGTTAAAAACTTTTGTTCTATCTTCATTTTTCTGTGCATGTGCAATCTACAGCTTCTTATTACCCGTTTCAGTCTGACTTGTCTTATTTTACAGCTCATTTTTTTCATTTTATTTTTGTTTTCCTCCCCCTCCCAAAGGTATCCAAGCTCCCCAACCTGCGGTCTCTCAGCCAGCTGCTGCTGTTGGACATCATTGAGTCTCTAGCTACGCACATATCAGATAAACAGTGTGCTGAGATGGGCTCTGACATTTAGGATCACTGAGCGGAGCTCAGTTTTTTTTCTCTTTTAGAAGCCATAGTTCGCCCGTACATACTTCTATACATTCCCTTCCTAACTTTTTTTTTTAACTCTTGCATGTCTGACCCATGTACAATAGATGCCTTTTATCCTCGGTGCTCATGGTTCACTGTACATTTTAATGAGCAGGGAGGAAACTGGATTGTTGCTTAGAAACATTCTTGTAAAAAAATTCTCTTTTTATATCCTTTGTCATTCGTTTTGTATGCACAAGACAAACATTTACCAAAAATTTCCTTTCATGAGATTAGCCTATTTAAAACTGTATAATTTTCTGTGTCACTAGATAAGTTAAAGTGATGTTTTTAAGGCTGCTTATCAGATTATTTCTTTAATTTATTGGTAACAGATTAAGCAAATATTACCATGGCTAATAACATTATGTGTAATATCAGTGTTAAAAACATACCTTCATGGGTTTGACATATTCAACCTTAAATAAAGTTAATAAAACATCACTCATGTTTGTTGGTTGTCTGTTTTTATATATACTGTATTTTTAAAGGGAAATGTTGCATCACCAGACTTTACATCATAACCTTCCTGTCTTGTATAAAATACCACTGACTCGCTGTCCAGTTCAGCATTTGTTGATGCTGAGAAATATTTCTTTATTTGAAACTGGATGCTTGAGAGGAAAAAAAAGAGAGAGAGAATTGTGTAAATGCTTTTGAAAAGCCTCAGTGAAGTCATAACTTTTGTATTTTGTTATAAACTGGCACAAATTTATTTTTTATTTTTCATGCATACTTAAAGCAAAGATAATTTAACTTAGATATAGAGATAGATTATTAATCCCCAGAGGCAGATTGGAGAGTTTATCAAACCTATTGAAAAGTTTTAGAAGTCAATCCTTGACCTTTCTTCAGATTGGACATGAATATGTTGTTAGATCTGAACAACGACGTGAGACAATGCGTCTTAATTTGACAGCAAATATTTTTTGCTTCTATAAGTATTTTAATATTTCTCCCAAAATTCCTGAGCTTATTTCAAAGCTTTGCAGAGAGTGGTGAAGGCTGCACAGAAGTCTGTTGGAGTCAGCCTCTCCACCATCACAGACATTTACACCTCCAGATGCATCATGAAGGACCCCACTCACCCAGCACACACACTTTTTGCCCCACTCCCCTCAGGAAGGAGGTTAAGGAGCAT
>JARVLU010001462.1:18748388-18760829 GCA_031762415.1 Simpsonichthys santanae
GAACTTGGAGAGGTGGAGGTATTCACTTGAAAGAAGAGGAATGAAAGTCAGCCGTAGTAAGACAGAGTACATGTGTGCGAATGAGAGAGAAGTCAGTGGAACAGTGAGGCTACAAGGAGCAGAGGTCACAAAGGTGCAGGACTTCAAGTTCTTTGGGTACACTGTCCAGAAAAATGGGGAATGTGGTAAAGAGGTGAAAAAGAGAGTCCAGGCAGGATGGAGTGGATGGAGAAAAGATTCAGGAGTGATTTGCAACAAAAGGGTGTCAGCAAAGGTCAAAGGAAAAGTTTACAAGACAGTTGTGAGACCAGCTACAGTATGTTGTCTGGAACAGTGACATTGACAAAAAGACAAGAGAAACAACTGGAAGTTACAGAAATTATGATGTTATGGTTCTCCTTAGGAGTGACAAGGATGGTTATGATTAGGAATGAGATCATCAGAGGGGCCAAATAGTGCAAAAGGTGACTTCACTCACCGCTTCATACTCCTGCAGCACCATCCCAATAAAAGCCTTGTGGGACAAACAGTCATAATCATTTTTTCGGTTCACAAAGTGTATGTACTGATCGTCAAACTTTTATGAACCCTTTGGCAAGATTAGGACCATTGTTGCAGCCTGCTGCTCCACACCCATCATGGTCCTCCAGCAACGTTGAACAAGTATTGTATGTCAACAGTGATTGTCCCACAGTGTTCACAGCCTCCATTTGCATTCTCCTATCATCAGGAACATTTTAACTTCTCCAGGTTCTCAGACTCCTCCTTCTCAGAGCAGAACATGTGACTGAACTAAGTGGAACTTCAACCATGTATAATCACTCCAGGTCAGCAGCTCTGAGTCCTGCTCTCTTTAACTGGGGTGCTGACAGAACATTTTGGAGACCAACAGAAAGCCTTTCTCCTTGGCCTCTCCAAAGTCCTCCCTAACCCAAGTTTTAGCTTCTGAGACTCGCTACCAGTTGGTACCCATCAGCTGCAGCAGAAGGCCCCTTATCTTTCTTCAACTTGTTTAGTCTAAGATTTTCTACAAGCAGTTTCTTCAATTGTCTTCATCAACTACCTGACCACAGATCCTAAGAGCTGCACCTGCAATGAAGGTTTTGAATTTGGGTCATTTGGATCTCAAACCCCTAAGCTTACCCAGGACGTGAAAAAAATATCTTGGAAATCTGAGCTGAAGTTCTCACAAACATGGAGGTTCACCAAATAGACCTCACCTGCAGACCTCAGGTGCAGGAATGCTCAAAGGCATGTTTTACTCAGCTGTACTTACTTTTGGAGAACTGCTTTTACCTTGCCGTTCACTTCAGGTTCATCTGGTAGAACAACTTGCTGACAGTTTTCACTGTCTGCCTCTTTTTTATTGAACTTTAACACCACTATCAGTTTTCACAAAGTGCTTTGCTTCTGGTATTTGACCTGTTTTAAAAAGTCATAATCTAACATCAGAGATAAACACCACTGCATTATAATGGGCCCATTTAAGTTGTAAGCCAAATGACTTGGAGAAGATAATTTATTTAATTTATAATAAAGGAAGGGCTGCCGAAGGAATTAATATTACAAACCAAAATGGCATAATAATTGAAATAATCAAAATAAGTTGAACAGGAAATATTCATCAAGGTACAAGGTTTTGATTTCATTTGTTAAATCTGAGGAGTCATAAAAGGCTTATTTAAAGGCTTTGCTTTATTTTCTTTATTTTGTGTTTATGTATTGAATGCATTTTCATTCTTGGGTTGTCTGTAAGATTTTTAACCAAAAAAAAAAAAAAAAAATAGAGGAAAATTGTGACAGATTGTTTGAGACAGATAAAGATACTGTTTTTACAATAAAGTCTGAAGCAGGTCAGATGACTTTATTCATTCCTGACATTTTACTTATATGGATCATCACTAGTAATCAAAAAAGGCTGTTTATTAGAGGCAACGGGGTAAAATTTATCCTCCAAATGTAGTAGAAAAACTAGTAAATTACATATATTTAAAGGGATTTAAACAAATTTGTTTTATATTTAGGTAAAGTACAGCTTTTTATAATTACAAAACGTAAATGTACTTACGTTACTTTTATCCACAGCAGTCAAATACGTAGATTAGAAACAACAGCATTATCATATCTGCAGAGTTGGGGAGATGATTCCCTTTTTCAATTTGTTCCTCATAACTCTTTCTAAGCAGCTCTTTTTTCACCCCCACCCACCCCCCCCAAAAAAAAAAAAAAAAAAAACCACACAAGTTCAAGCACTTCAAGCTGTGTTCAGCATGTCAAGCAGTTTATATGTTTACATCAGATGATTCAGTGATGGATTGTATCACAGCGAGTGATGCACCTGCCCCTGCGTGCTCAGATTCATAGTCAGTGCTGTGTGAGTCACAAACAGTACGTGGGGGTGAAACACCGGAGCTGGCAGAAAAAAGTGAAGGCAAAGCAGCAACAAAACAAGGAGGATTTGGAAACCGAAGGGGCCCCTGCTTCCCTTTAAAACACAGTCTGACGAGAAAGTTAATAGGTCTCTTGAGCGCTGTTAATTTTTAACTGTTTCTCATGCAAAATACATGAGCAAAGGTAACACTGTGTGTGGAAATGTTCCCAATTAACAAAACTGTTTCCTTTTAACAAGCATTAACATGTTACCTTGACATGAGCACTAATGATGGCTCGGTTGGCCATTCTCGGGTCGAGGGTCTGTCAACACGAAGATCAATCAAGCTTGTTTGAAAAAAGGCGCAGATATAATAAGATTTTTTCTTCTTTCTGCTACCTTTCATTTTTTATACTCTGTACGTTATTGTTCATGGGATTGTTTTGTATTGTATTGTTCCAAAAAATGAACAAATAAACTAAACTAAATCAAAAGCTGAAATTTCACACAAATAAGATAAACTCGGTCTTTTTTTAATGCTTCCTTAAATAAAATGAAAAAAAAAAAAAAGTTGTTTAAATACAGTATTGACATTTCTGTTTTTCTTATTGTTAGATTTCACACCTTTGCCCACCTGTGAGTCATATCGCTCTGTCCACACAGGTTACATGGAGGAGCTGACGAGTGCGATGGCCATCTTGGACCTGCAGGCGTTTATACCAACAGTTCTGCGTTACTGTTCCCTCCTCAGCACGCTGTCAGACCTGAACATCTAACCACCCCTTCTCCTCCCTCTCCCCTATCCCTTCCTCCCTCCTCTTTGGCATCTTTCATTCCTGGGCCCACCATGGGAGGATGCTTCTCTAAACCCAAGACAGGTGAGTAACTGACTCAGCCGCTGAGGGACTGGTGCAGTTTCAGTGTGTTCATAGGTGAAAGAGGAGGTGAAACAAAATCATCATCTCGTATCGGCTAGATTTTGATATGATAACGAGAAAATCTTCCAGTGTGAGTCACTGCAATACAGCAAAAATATAATGTGTAATGATTGATCAAATAGAATCAAAAAGGTATAATGCTGTTGGGGAGGACAGCAGGTGTTATTTATTTATTTATTCTGTTTCAGTGAATGATAGTAAAAATGGAATAAATATCTTGGTACAATTCAATGAAGGATTGCACTGCTAAACAGAAATAAAATAATAGCCGAGCATCATCAGTTTAGTTATACAGCACATAAAAACAACAGAATTGACTAAAATGCATTTTACAGTTCAGTCAAATGAACATGCAGAACACACACACACAAATCTGAAAGACCGTGTGTAAGAGAGACATGTGCCTCAAACTGTGCTGCCAACCAAACTGTGTTGATAATGTACTTTGCTCAGGTTTAATGGATGCATTTAGGAGAAAAATCTGCTCATGTTAATGTCAATTACTGCCAGTTAAAAAAAAAATCTGATTCTAAAAACTTTCAGTCTTTAAGATATTTAGTTTGTAAGAAATTTTTATTATCTTCTGCTAGCTAGTGATAATTGTAACATAAGCAGAAAGACATTGAGAAAAAAATAATGTGCGGCCCTGGTGCTTTCACAAAAGCAGTACAGGCATTTTAGGAAATGTATAATTTATCTTCTGTTCAAGTTATGAGTTTCTACAATTGTTACAAAAGATTTTTGTTATCTACAAGCAACTTGACAAAAAACCAAGATGTTTTACGTGGATGATAACCCAGGAGCAAAGGACCTCCTCCAGGTGTGGTACAGGGTGTGGTACTTTGAAAACAAGCCCAGAAAGACTCAGAAAAGCAAACACAACTTTGTGACATATAGTTATGAAATGCTGTAAACAGATCCATTTAAAACTGATCTGACACGACTAGTTTATCAAGCATTTTTTATATTTTGTCAGTCATGTCTTTGGGAAACAATTAAATGAAAATACATCATTATTTATTTAATATATTATTATAAAATGTTATTATTTGTGTAACCAAAAAAAACCAGCATTTATTTTTATGGATGGTAAAAGCTTGAAACAATCTGGAGCGTTCAGTACAAGACTGCAGCACTGTGATAGTTTTAAGAATCAAATAGATTATACATCAATGTATAAAAGTGTTTTTAGCTGGATGACAATTAAAAATATTCATATAATAAATAAGTATATATAGATCTCACATCTGCTGTCTCTACAGTCCTGCCACAAACAGCCTTAGTCTTTGCAGCAGTGTTTTATGTGGGAGGAAGTTAAATGCCATCTCTGCCAACTTCACCAAAGAGGATTACACACTGAGGCACAAATGCACACAATAAAAATATGTATATTCATTTCAGTGTTGGAAATTATGTAAAATCTACCTTAGATTTGTAGTGTTAAAACACTAAACTGTGTTTTCAGTCAAATCGTGTGGAGGAGAAGGAGATGAGTGATGACTTCTTGAATGATGATGAAACCGTTCAGGGGCCAGAATGCTCAGACGTCTTTCTAATAATTAAAAAAAAGACGAATTAAAGCAAAGATAAATGATGTCTTCTTGTAAATCATATAACATATAGACTCATCGACTGTGATCATGACCCCTGCTTTATTTTGAAGGACTGTAATGTGTGTATTATCAGCAAACAACGATACAGTGGTGTACAGTAGTCTACATTTTTGGAGTGGGCATACCACAGTGAAGTTAGTTTTACGTTGGACAGAGTTGAAGCCATGGAGCGCAAATGTCCAACATCCAACGTAAAACTAACTTTACCGTGGTCGGTCCATATAATGTACTGTAATGTGCTTAGAAACCAAAGTACACTGGTTAGTACAATGTAATCGCCAATTTATTTTGATTTTTAAGCATATTGAACATTTCCAAATTTCTCTGAAGCTTATATTTAAGTAAATTAACAACAAACTTTGTACAACAGTGGGCTTTGTATTAAAAACATGTTGTAGAATTTATAAAACAGTATCAAAGCAAAACATGTTCAGGTATTAAGTAGTAAGCACAGAAGTATTAATTATATACTGTACTAATAATTTGCTTGATAAGTGAATGTAATAAACAAGCGCTGCACACAGATAGATTGTTACGGAAGCGTTAAGCTGCCATTGAACTTATCAGTGACACACGCCTAACGATATGTCATGTACTGTATCATTGGACACTTTAAAGTGTTTGTACTGAAATTTGTAAGCTTGACTAGAGGGTATACTCCGACTGCGTATCACGTAGACTTCACCACTGCAAACAATCATGAAATTTGTCATCTGTATTATTTTGGGAGGGAGTTCAGAGGCCAGATGAACACCTCATCCTCTGCTGTCCTGCTGAGGAGAGTCAGTGCAGTTGTGAGATTTGTCTGAAAGCAGCTTTAGATACGCTGCATGTGTCATTGCTCAAAATGCCAGGATGTGGTTTGTTTTATTTTATTGCATGCATTCATTTATTTTTGTAGTGCACTGTAATCGAACAAGTTGGCCATAATGGTCATAATGTTATGGCTGGTGAGAAATAAACACCCTACTGCTTGATTGGCTTTTAAAAACAAAATAGAATTCTGTGATTTACTCTTATTTCATAACATCTTATTGATTACCACCTCATGAAAGGAAGACAATCATGTCCATGCCTGTGTGTGTGTGTGTGTGTGTGTTTGGTTGTTTTTCTGTTAGCAAAATATCTCTCATGGATGTATTTTATTGAAATTCTCAGAAAGTAATCATTGGATATACAGTACATTTATAACTTTTGGAATCAACCTAATTCATGATGGCTGCCACTAACTGACCTCTCATTGACACAAGTAACCACCAGAATGGCTGTGGTGCCCTATCTGCAGACATTCAGTTAAATTTGGTGTGGTAGTAGCTGAGAGTCATCCCCATCACATAATTTGTGTGCGAACAGATTGTGTGAGAGATGTTTGTTTAAAGCTGCAAGGAGCACTTAAAAGATAAAACACGATAAGATTAGATTAAAAACTTTGTTGATCCTGTAGGAAATTGTTGTGCCAGAGTTTCAGTACAAAGGAACAAGAAATACAAAATAACAGAGAATATAAAAATACAAAGTACAGTACCAACAATTAAGGTTTAAAGCAGGTCAGGTGCAGACAGAAACATTAAAGTGTTTATTGGGGTGTAGGATTAATTTTATTGCCCTATGTGTAGAAAAGGGGGAGGAGTTGAAAAGTTTGAAGGGCGTCCTGTGTTGTTCTGTGTAGCACCTCTGTGGTCTCCGTCTACGGCTGAAGGTGCTGCGGTCAGAGTCCAGGGTGTCATGCAGGGGGTGTGACATGTTGTTCAGGATCTGGAGCAGCTTCCTCGGCATCTTCTGCTCAGACACCTCTGTCAGAGACTGCAGGTCCACTCCCAGAACTGAGCCAGCTCTCTTGATGAGTTTATTGAATCTGCTGGCATCAGCTTCCTTCAAACTGACGCTAATAAGGAGTGCTACTTATTGAATTACTTTATAGATTTAAATTAATAGCTTACCAATTATGCTAAAACATCTTTAAATAAAATGCTTGCACAATATTGTTCATTTTTGATGTATTATTAAAGATTTAGATAAGACCCAGAAAGGGCCCCGGTAAGGATTTGGCAACTTTCTTGCTGAGAGGCGACAGCTCAACCAACTGCAACACTATAATAATATAATTAATTAAATGTTTAATAGAAAAAAATGTTTTTTTCTTTTATCTTCTTTAAACAAAGAGAGAGGGGCTGTATATTCCTAAAGATATCAGAGACCACGATGTTATTGTTGATAAAGGTGAAGACAATCGGTTACAATAAATCCACGTGTGAAAGTGTGAACAGTTAATGAAGACCCTTTTCTCTTCAGTGTGGTCTTCATCGCAGTGTAACTAGTTTTACAGTCAGATTTATGAGGTGGGGGAGCTTTAATGGCATGGCACGCTGCCACTTCATTCATTTGCATAAAATGTGCTGAAAAGTCACAAATCCAGTAAAGGGACTTAGATGATCAGCATCCACGCAGTGGTTCAGCTCAGGAAAAAAGCCCCATCTGCATCCAAGCTGTGAACTTTGAGTATTAACCAGAAAGCATTCCTGAAAATATATATTTTACTCTAATTTGCCCAAATAAACTTTCCATGGCGCAGCGGCATCCCATTCAGATCGAGGTCTTTCAGCAGCAGCTTCTGGAGATTCTCTTCAAGCACTGAAACTTTCCCCTTTTCCTTTCTCCTCCAGTTGCTCTCACCGTTATGATTTTCCATTGATTTTAATTAAGACTTGCTCAGCGGGACAAAATTCCAGCCAGATTACTGCGTAAGAACAAAATGATCGGCACATTTCCCCCCTGGACAAACAGATACAGACGGCTGCAGTGAAAAGTGGAGTTACACAACCATTTCTTAATGAACATTAAATGTAGCAACAAGACTGAGATGAGTTTTCTCCACTCTGTTGTAAATACATTTTACTATTAGGCAGAGTAATTGAAGGAAAGCAGAAAATAAGAGTAGCTGAAATGTAAAGAATTGGTTATTTTAAAATGGTGGTGTAAAATTCAGAGTTGCTTCTCTTTCTTATTTTTTGATTATATAGTATTTGTGACACAGCTTTGCATAAAAGCCTTTTATTTATTTACTTTTTAATCCCATTTGCAATTAATCTGTTTATACAATGCATAAATTTCACAAACGCTAAAGTGTCCCTAAAACGTACAAAAGAGAAGACAGAAAGACAAAGTTGTCCTAAAAAAAGTCCTGCCTCTCTCTGCGTCCTGTTCTCGTTTGTTTCAGTTGAGATGTCAAAGTCAATTAGACCCTGAGTTGTAAATGCTGCTCATAACCAGAAGGAAAACTGCTTTTCCAAAGCACTGGCAAAGAGAAATAAAAACATATGATGAGAATCCAGGTATAAAACGTTGATCTGACAACACATCGTTGAGACAGAAACAGATGACACTTTTTGGTTTGTTTCTGCTTCTGAAACTGACAGACTGTCTATTTGCACTGTGTGTTGTGAGTCGATCAGTTTTCTAAGAAGAGACGTTTCTGTTGTGCAGTTGAAGTGAAAGTGGAACTCTCTCTCCTGGACAAAGAAAAAGAGGTGGACGGCCTGTCGCCCAACGGAAAAGCCAGTCCCTTCGCTGACTGCAGACCTAACGGGGCCCTGGGACACGGCTCTGATGACGACTCCACACTGCTCCCACTCGGCCACAAATCCCGTGACTACGTGGAGGCCTCCGTGTGTCACGTCAAAGACATGGAAAACGGACAGTAAGGAGTTCAACGTCTCCCACTCAAATACACAAAAACTATTAATATAAAATAAAAAAATAAGGTAACACTTTACAATAGCGTACACAAAATTTGATTAACTAGGGAACGCCTCGGGAACAAATCAGGAGCTCATTGATAGTCGACCAGTACTTACTGGGGTCCACACAGCTTGGTTAGTTACCTTGTAAATGAAGAGGAACTAATCAAGAACTAATGGGTAGTTAACCAGGAAACCAATAAGGAACGAATCAGGAGCTAATGAGTACCGGTAATTAACCAGCACTTACTGGAGCCAAGCCTTACTAGGGGACTACTGGTTTGTTAGCACAGGAACAAACCAGTAGGTAATGGTCAAGTAGTGATTAAGTAATGATTTGGTATGATGCTTCACTACATAATAGCCAGGCAATGATTTGGTACTCAGTAAGTGATAGTCAGACATAGTTAAGAAAACATCAGTACAAGATTATGAAATTGATCATGTCTTACATCAGTAGGTTTGAAAAAAAGAAAATCCAATAAAATCAGTAATCACTATAGGAAACAGGTTTTTGACTATTATGAATTGTGACCTCACTGGTGCAGGGTTTATTCACTACCCATATAGATCATTTATCCTCTGTTTATGTGGTAATTAACCAGTAGTCCCCTAAAGGCTTGGCTGTGTGTTCCCCGTAAATACTGGTTACCCATTAGCTCCTGATTCATTCCTCTTTGGTTTCCTTGGTAATTACCCATTAGTTCTTGATTAGTTCCTCTTCATTTACAAGGTAACTAACTAGTAGTTCCCTTATAAGGCTTGGTTGTGTGTTCCTCAGTAAGTACTGGTTAACTACCCATTAGCTCCTAATTTGTTCCTGAGGTGTTCCCTAGTAGTCACTCAAATATTTTATACCTTATTGTAAAATAAATTCATACTTATATGAACTGCAGTAAGCTGCTGGTTTACAAACACTTTTTTATATATTTTGTCATAAATTTTACAAGTTTACAATCTTTGGAATTTGGTCTATTATTCAACCTTTATTTAGGCAGGTTAATCCCTTTGAGCCTCGAGGGCTCATTTACAAAAGAGACCTGTTTTCAACAAAAGAATGATGACAACATATAAAGAAGGACGTGCAACATTCAAACATTACAAATCCTTGTGTTATGTGTAGACACTGTGGTTGGACTGTCCAGCAGAGAGCACTGACAGACTGGGTTGTACAATGCCCTCACAGCTCAGCCGACAGTAAAAACAGATGACAGTTATGGAGCAATAAGAAAACCCACATTAACAAACAAATAAGCCTACCATGTTTTTTGGACTATAAAGTGCATTGATTTTCTTAAAAATTGACAGTGAGCCTTAGGTGTGCCTTATGTATTCATTCTGGTTGTGCTTACTGACCTCGAACCAATTTTTTGTGGTTATTGTGCACCATATGAATGAGTTGAATAAAGTTTAACTTATCTGACTGTTTTGTTTCGCTTAATGCGCCTTATATTCTGGTGCGCCTTATAGTCTGAAAAATACGGTATTCAAGGTCCAAATTAAAGACATTTATTTATTTATTTATTTATTTATAATTGATTTGTTAGTTATTTATTTATAAGGTTTAGGTTACTTTTGCCTTCTTCAAAACAGCAACTATTCAACTTTTGCATCAACAAATGCTTGTCTTAATGTTGGTGTGTTCTTTGACTGCATTTGTCATTAGTGTCAAACTTAAAATTTCAAGTGCTAATGTTCAAATTGAAAAGCCAATAACTTTTAAATGTTGAGAAAAATCTGAAATGTTTGAAATCAAACACTTGTTTTTAATTTGCTTGCAGCACAATTTCTGGCTTTCTACATTAACATTTTAGCTTGAGAAGCAATTTCTCAGCAAAGTAATTAAAAAGGAGGAGTTCAGAGAAACCTCTGTGTGTGGAACGAGGCTTCAAACCTATAATAACTTGAGAAACTGCATCTGAGATGATAAAAGAAGCAGAACATTAGCTAAACGTAACAAATAGCTAGAGACTGAAAGCAATAAAAGATTGGCTATAATTGGCAAAAGGCTTGCTACAAGCTAAAAGGAGCAGAACAGTCACTAAAAGCTCAAAGCAACTGCTTTGAAATGATTTTTTTAATCCATGTGTGCAGCATGAGTCATCTTATGTTTATCAGCACAGTCTAAAATGATCAGTGATGAAATGAGGATGAATTAGTGCACATAGTGTGTATCATGTCTTGATTTCACCTATTTAGGAGAGCTGCTCCAGTACTGTACAGTTGTCCATTGTTTATTGCAGGGATTACGTACCCCCACCCCACAATAAGTGAAAATCTGCCATATTAATACAGTACATATATTATACTGTATTTATTTTAGTATTTATATATTTAAAGCTTTAGAAACTCTTCCCACACTCTTGCAGTGTTCTAAACTCTTAAACCTACGTCATTTTAACAACATACGCATGTAGCTTCGAAATTTTACTCAGCAGCTCTGCAGAACAGCAGCAGCTCGGCTCCGCTCAGTTCAGGTCCAACTTGGGTCTGCAGACCTACCCTGCCAGTTCTGGTTGATTCTCTGGCTCGGGGTAGCAACGGTGAGCTCTGGAGAGAACGCCAGACATATGGGTGGCGCGTCCCCGCTCGGAAGTCCTTGTGGGCCAGCAAGCAGCTCTCAGATTGACCAATGAATCTGGAGGTCCGGTTTTGCTCTGGGTCTGGTCCGGTTCTGTGCAGCCCTTCAACACCAAAACGCATTTGGGAGCTGGTCCTTCGGATGGAAAGCACGGGACCAGACGGTGGTCCAATTGAGTCCAAATCTGGATGAAAATTCCCGGTGGGCTCCAAAGAGAACATCGGACCTACAGTGGTGTGTCCCCCACTCAGAAGTTCTCATGGGCCAGCCAGAAGCTCCCAGATTCACCAATGAGTCTGGAGGTCCAGTTCTGCTCTGGTTCCAGTGGGTTCTGTGCAGCTCTCTGCATACGCTGGGTGTCGAAGTCACTGTATGAATAAGGACTGAACATTTTCTGATCAGATCAAAACTTTCTCTCTAGTTTTTCATCAGAAGGCAACAGGGCTTCTGAGCGGGGTACTGTTGGCTTCTGGGAAATGTAGTTATTATGAGCCGGGTATACAGTATAGGCTTATTGAGAGAAAAACTACAAAATGGTGGCGTCTGTCCAAAGTATTTTATTTTTCGTTATCGTTTTATTGTATAGTATCCTGTACTTTCCCAATCACGTGAGTAATACTAACGTTGACAATCACGTGTCGTGTACAGTTTTTTCCGTGTTCAATCTTACGTTGAAAAACTGTGACAGAGCGAGTCTGCAAAAGTCGAACCACGAAGTACTACTGTGGTTCTTTTCTATTCGCTATATTGATTTGAGTGTAAACCTTCACCTTGTTCTTGTGTTTGGTGCAGAATGAGGGAGGTTGACCTGGGATGTGGAAGAGCTTTGTTGATCAAAGAACACGGAGAGTTTTCAGCCATGGGCCACAAATGCCCACATTATGGAGCCCCCCTGGTCAAAGGTGAGTCAAATAGTTATGTTTAAGATTAATTGACATTATTAAAAAGACAATATAGCATTTTTTGTTATTTCTTTGTCCTTCCAGGTGTGCTATCCAAAGGACATGTTCGATGTCCCTGGCACGGTGCCTGTTTCAACATTTCAACAGGAGACATTGAGGACTTTCCAGGTCTGGACGGTCTTCCTACCTTCCAGGTGAATGTCCTTACTGGCGCTGTCTCATATTCATTCAACCTTTATTTAGGCAGGTTAATCTCAGTGAGCCTCGAGGACTCATTTACAAGAGAGACCTGGCTACAA
>JARVLU010001462.1:18761314-18772394 GCA_031762415.1 Simpsonichthys santanae
CTGTACGTTATTGTTCATGGGATTATTTTTGTATTGTATTGCTTTTTTAAAAAAATGAACAAATAAACTAAACTAAAACTAAACTAAATAAACATAAAAAATGTACTCACTCTGCCACTAAAAGTTGATCCAACTGCTTGCTGTCATCAACACAGAAAATACAGTAGTTAACTAACTGCACGCAATCCATCATTAAAAATAAAACAATCAACAAGAAAATATGAACTTTCTGCTAAACCTCAGTGTGAATGCTGAGTGCTAAAAGTAATGAATTTCAAAGAGAACAATGTTTTGAAAAGACTTCCGTGTTAATTATGGGGACAACCTCTGCAAAGATATATAAAAAATTAGCAAAGCACTTGTTAAAAATAACAGAACACTTGTCAAAATTGAAAATAAGCACAAACCTAGCTGAAAGCCAAAAGTAGCAAAAGGTAGCTAAAATTTGAAAAATGTACCGGTAAGTTGCAACAAGTTAGCTAAAAGTAAGAGTAGCTAAAAGTAGCTAAAAGTAACTAAATAAGTAGCTCAAAGTTTGTAACGGTTAATCAAATCTTACCTCGAAACTTAGAGTAGAAAAAGAAAAGCTTAAAGCTAAAAAAAAAAATAGCAAAACGGTAGCTAAAAATTACAAGTAGTATTAAAACCAAAAACAAAGATGGTACGTTGAAGCCGATTCCAAAGAGAATGACTTTTCTGAGGGAACTGAAGCGATCTCGATGCATTACACAGGAAAAATCCTTTGAAATGTAGAAAAAAAAAAAGACAAAAATATCTTATTGCCAATCCCTTCGATGAGCTCAACGTTTTGATATGGCTAAACTTGCACAAATTATGCAGAAATAATTAGACTGCAAGTAAACCACAGGAAGAAAAATCAACAAGAAAACAATAGAATGAATGCACACAAAAATCATTTGTGTTCACGTCAGACAGAACAAAGCCTAAATGTGTGAACCAGATTGCTTTTAGTTTGAGACTTGGTTTCATGTTTACTCATCTTGACCTTGCCTGCCCTCAGTCTTTAGACAGCACAGCAGAGCAGCTGAGGCTGCGCTCCCGGGACTTCCTGCAGGACCACGACATTGAACTCTTCACGGAGAAAGAGGTGAGAGTCCTCTGAAGCTGCTGGTAACGGTAAAGCTGATTTAACAGACTAATAACATTGTTTTTTGTTTTTAATACTTTCACTAAAATCCAACTTATGTGACTCTGCAAGTCTGCAATACTTGTTTTAGGTTGTAGCCGTGGATGTGAAGGGTCGAATGGTGATGTTCGAAGACGGCTTGAGGATGGAGTACAGGAAACTTTTTATCGCCACAGGCAGCAAGTAAGTCAAATCATTTATTCTTTGTGACAGTTAAGCAGCAGAGACTATAAGTTGTGCCTAAATGCTTTAATTTTATTGTAACAGACCAAAACCAATGAGCTACAAGGGTAAAGACGTCAGGAATGTGTTTCATCTCCAGACGCCGGAGGATGCAAACAGCATAGCAAAGCTGGCCAACAACAAGAATGCTGTGGTTGTTGGGACGTCGTTTGTCGGTGAGACAAAAACACACCCGAATCCAAACCTATATCAAATTAAAAATAATAAAGAGGCAACAAAATTAAAGGTTAAAACAGATACTATTTTAGTTTTTCCTTCATTGCTTTGATGCTTTGATACATGGAAACACTTCTCCCTTGTTGCAGTCCCTGCTCACATCTGTGTCATGAGCCCGCCCTGACAACCTGTAAAACCAGTCCAAGAAAAGGCTGAAAACAAAACAATAAGTACTGTATTGACCTTAAAATTACCCCGTGTCAGACAAGTTCAGCCTCTGTTGGATACACTGGACAAAAGTCAGATCCATCAAGGTCCTTTTTCACAGACTAGAAGTTAGAAGACCAGAGGTTCAAGGTTCTTTATTGTCATTTGCATCACATGTGGTACATGAGGTGGAACGACATTGTGTACTCAAGGTCCTATAGTTACACCCAAAAAATAGCAAAAATATACAGTATTAAAAAAAAAACAGTATTCAAGGATCTTAGATAAATGCTATACAATAATAATATAATACGGTGTATTAAAGAGCAGCCTGAACATGAGTGTTGTGAGCAGATGAGTATGAATTTAACAGCTTATGGGTAAGAATCAGCAGCATGGATGATCAGCAGCATAGATAAAGTGTCATATCTCCAATTAAAGTGGAATTATAGTGATTTCTCTGGTGCAGGATTCATGAGTCTAACAGCCGCAGGGTAGAAGCTGTTCCTCAGTCTAATGGTTCTACATTTAATGCTCCACAACCTCCTGCCTGAGGGGAGCAGGGCAAAAAATGTGTGTGCTGGGTGAGTGGGGTCCTTCATGATGCAGGTGTCCCTCTTCTTGCATATGGAGGTGTAGATGTATGTGATGCTGGGGAGGCTGACTCCAATAGACTTCTGTGCAGCCTTCACCACTCTCTGCAGAGCTCTTCTCTCTCCAGCTGTGCAGCCTCCATGTCACATGTCGATGCTGGAGAACTCATGTCTCAAAATCTACATCTGTTTGTTTTTAACCTTAGAGAAAACCTAGTCTGAATTTGTTTGGGTTTTTTTTTTTTAATTGTTTTATTTTAACCGTTTTTCTGTAGTGGCTCACCTCTTTGTTGAATGTCAGGCATCTTGTGTAACGTTAGTGCTGTGTTTTCGTTGTGTTGGCAGGAATGGAGGTGGCTGCAGCTCTGACTGATAAGGCCCACTCAGTCTCCGTCATCGGGATCGAGCTCGTTCCCTTTAAAAAAGCTCTTGGGGAGAAAGTAGGGAAAGTCATAATGAAGGTAAAGTCACTCCCTTGGGAAGTGAAGCTTTTTGGATCATGATGCACATCCACAGTACTGTCATGAGCATTCTCCATGAGAGGCACACGCCAACTTAAAATTCAAATCAGATTATTTATTCCTGGTGAATAGTGCAGCTCCTGAGTGGGGTGCAGATATTTTCATTGGCAACAATTGACGACGGAGTTTGCACGGAAAAAGAAGCAGCCTTGAACTCTGCCTTGTGGTTTTCCTGTTTGTGTTTGCAGCTGTTTGAGACGAACAGGGTGAAGTTTTACATGCTGAACGAGGTGTCAGAGATGATTGGCCATCATGGACAGGTATTCAGAAAGTGAGGGAAACAGTATAACATGTTGCTTCAGACACACTTTTCTCTCGTCTTTTGGTATGTGGTGAAAAAATAAGACATGAAAACACAACCATTAACTGAAAGAACACCACAACAAATTAAAATATTTATTGAGCTTAGATGTAAAATTGTCTAATTAAGAGTGTATTTGTAGTTTGAGCAGGTTTTACTAATTTAAATGTGTGTTTGAATTAATTCCTTACAATATACATGTACCAGTACAGTACTGTATATATACCGGTAATTCCTATACAATACAACACCTATTGCTGTATTGTTGCTGTTGTCATCATCCTTAGTTTGTAGCCAGGTCTCTCTTGTAACTGAGTCCTCGAGGCTCAATGAGATTAACCTGCCTAAATAAAGGTCGAATGAATAGAGTTCATGAGACGTTAGGCGATGCACAGATAATAATAACATTTAAATGAACCTACATTTTTCTCCATCCAGTTCAGTTCTATGTTCTCAAATGACATGAAAGAGCTCGGAAGAATCATTTTAACTTAGGTTCACAAGACACGACTCTACCAACCAATATACTGTGGCATTAATGTTTAAAAATGAGCCTAAATGTTTACGATTTTTAATTACTTTAATCAACACTAAAGAAAATGCAGGTGCCTGAAACCATGGCCTTCTTGGTCCGTTTGTTTTACGCACAGACTTTTCTGAAGACGCACAGAATCTTTTTCAACTGGTTTGATTTTTATCAGTCCTGTATCACCTTTATAAAACTAGACATAGAAAGCAGTGAAACAGCTCAAATAGATCCTTCATGGACTTATGATGTCAGTGAAACATGTTATGAAGCATTCAGAATACTGAGTTCATTAAACGTTTGAGTTCCTTTTATTTGTCTGCCCCGCAGCTGAAAGAGGTTGTGCTCAAGAGCGGGAAAGTCCTGCGGGCGGACGTGTGCGTCATCGGAGCAGGTGAAGACCAACCCAGACAAACGATCCATCTCTCAGGTGTTCCTGTCACTCGGCTTCATGTTGAACCTGCTTTCATGTCTGTTGTTCTGCAGGAAGCGTTCCTGCCACTGGCTTTTTAAAGCAGAGCGGCATTCACATGGACTCCAAGGGCTTCATCGTTGTGAACAAGGTTCAGTACAAACCCTGAGACCTGCGGGAAAATGTTTTTTTTTTTTTAATCTCATTTGTGATTCTCTTATCTTCTCCCTCTGAACTTTTTATGATCTGCAGACGATGCAGACAAACGTTGACGGGGTCTTTGCTGGAGGAGATGTGGCGATGTTTCCTTTCCCGCCGCGCAACAACAAGAAGGTGAACATCCCTCACTGGCAGATGGCCCACGTGCACGGTGAGTGTGCCACAGCTTCAGGCTGCCGGCTTAAGGCAGGTGTACACTGTAACGTGCTCAAAGATGAATTAGTTTCCCTTTCTTATGTTCATGATGGCTGACAGGCAGGGTGGCAGCTCTCAGCATGATGGGCAGAACCACTGAGATCCAAACTGTGCCTTACTTCTGGTCGGCCATGTTTGGGAAGACCATTCGCTATGCAGGTGGGGGAGACTTCGTTTTTGTATGTAACTTCAAAATGAAACACCTGGAAAAAATCACATAATTTCTGGAAAATGTTTGCTCATTTGTTCCAGTGTAAAAAAAAAAACATGTTGAAACTTTAATTCTGGGGTGTAAAGCATAAAGACATTGTTGCCATTGCTGCATTTTTCAAATGAAGTAAAGGAAAACAGCGAATTTATCCTGCAATTTTCATTTCTAAAACAAATCCATGCAGGAGTTAAACAATGCAAAGAAGGAAGGTTTGCAGCTTCAATGGTTGTTGCAGCTGATTGGTTTACATGGAGCAGAACTAGAAAAATACCCGTTGGAAAACAAGAAAATAATATGAAATTTCTTAAAGAATGTAACTGAACTCAGCATGGGTCCAAAATTGTCCGAAGCACATAGTTAATACAAATACGTTGAGAAGTGTTGGAGAAAACTATTCTTGCTTTATCTCACTTAATCAAAAGGAGCTACACTCGATGACTGGAGATTTAACTGGTTTTTAATTGCAAGGACAGATTTTCAGGACATGTTCCACAGATACACAGGAGATACATGAAGACCAGTCGCAAGGATCTGCCACGAGCCATTTGCGAAGTTTGTTTTTACGAGTTCAGCCAAGCCCACGGCTTCTGAGTGCCAGCTGCACGCTGTAGCCTCCCAGTTCCTCATCCAGCTCTCTGCTACTCAAACTTATGGTTCATGGGCAAGTTGGCATTCTCTGCCATAGTAAACTTGGACCAAAAATTCCCTAACAGGAAGGCTGTAAGACTAAAACATGAAGGTAGAGCCAGATGTCAAAAAATGAGAAGATGACACTGAAAGCAGTAAAAATAAATATAGGCAATAATATAAGAATACATGAGATAAACAAAGATAAAAGCTCAGTTTGAACCATCATTCAACATAAATACATAAAGTCACTGTTGGCCACAGAGAAGAGAGAAGACTGTGGCCGAATCACCAAACTCAAACAAGATGGTGATGTTGGATCTTTGGTCCAATAAAATGTTGACATCAATTATTTTTTTCCCAACCTTATTGTCAATATGGAATTGTGTGTTTTTAAACATGCAACGCTTTTTGCCATACAAAAAGGGCCTTTTGTTTGCTGTTCTAGATTATTTATTATTAGCACAAATTAGATTACTGTATTAGGTTTTATTTTTTCTTTATTTCTTCTATCTACGTGATTTGTAATTCTTTTTCTTGTTTTAAATCTGAAATGAACAAATAAATAACATAAAAAAATAAAAAAAATTCCTGTTTGTATTTCCTCGGTCAGTCTTGCTCTTCATCTCAGCTGCTCCTTGCGTTAGTCTCAGTTGTTATCACTCGTCTCATCACTTCCTGCCTATTTTACCTCCTAGTTTCAGTCTATCATACTGTTTGCTGCCCATCGTCATGTTTTCCTGACTGTTCCCTACGTGTTGATCTTTAGTTTCCTCTTTATATTCGCCTGCTGCCACATCAGCTTTTATTTTAGTCATAAAATTCCTCATTTTGTGCACCAAATATTTCAGTTCAGTCTGCATCCTTGGGTCCTAATTGCCACCTCCTGACAACAATAACAAGCACACAATCAGTGATGTGTGTTTTTTTCTAAGACACAGTGATGGTGCAGCGGTCACACTTTACTTCTGGAAAGAGACGTGAACTTAGAGACATGACAAGAATTCAGCCTGGATCTGGATCCTGTCAAACATTTAGAATGGAAAATGGGAGAAAGTTCAATAAAAGGCTGATAACTAAAATGAAAAAGCTGCAACACAATATATGTTTGTGAAACACAATTGTTTTATGATTTAATTTTATTGCTTCATAGACGATTCATTTTGTTTTGCCTGATTAAAAAAAGTTACCTCACATCACCACAACTTTATTTAAATTTTGCCTTTTATTTCATGATCAAGGCTATTTAAACTATTGTATCTGAGATTTGTTTCCACCTACATGAGAACTGATAATGCGGTGATTTTACGTTGTAGTCAGATGTAATAAATTAGCGTGAGGCAGACGTACAATGGGGTACAAAGTAGTCTGTGAAGGGTTGTTACTTTAAACTGTCAAGTTTTTATATTTACAGTACACCAAAATAAGTAAAGCTTAGAAAGCATTTCTTGTTTTTCTTTGTCGTTGTGAAGGTTACGGTGATGGATTTGATGATGTCATTATTCAAGGAGACCTGGATGAACTGAGATTTGTTGCATTTTACACCCGGTAACACATTTATTCACTCAGAGAGCTAATTCTGTCTCTTATTGTAAATAGTTATCTTTTTCATTATACTTGGCTTTTTGTTCTGCAGGAGTGAGGAGGTGGTCGCTGTCGCCAGCATGAACTATGACCCCATCGTGTCCCGAGTGGCAGAGGTCCTGCGGTCCGGAAAGACCATTAAGAAGCGAGATGTGGAGTGAGTTTACAGCTGAGATGTAATTCTGGTCGTGCTTACAGTATTTCTGTTGTTCTGAAGGTCTGAAAACACTTTTCAGAAGAACAGTAATAGAATATGTGCTGCAGCAGGTGTAAATTATTCCCAAAATTACCTTTTAAATTATTTAAAAGTAGCAGTAAAATTTGCAACCCTTTATTATTTTAATAATCATCCAAAATAGGCAAGTAACCTGTAGAAAAATGGCAAAACAAAAGACAATAAAGCGTTTTGTTTGTGCTTTTCAGTACAAATGTTATATTACACGTACTGTACCATCAGTGACTGGGTTAAACCCGTTTATAAAAAGGTTATTACGCATGAAGATACTGGATTTAAAGTTGTTTTCTAAAAGGTAAAAGAAAGATGCAGAACTTAATTAAAAAAATATCTGCAAAAGTTTATGATTGTGTAGCATCTGCCAGGTGCTGGCAAGAATACATGATGGATTTGTGCCCGTGTCACTCTTTTTATTTGAACACACCCCATTTTCCCATCAATTTGTCTGGAAGTGCATTCCCCTTAAACACACTGGAACAACTTGAGACTCATGGTATCAGTTTTACAGACTTCAATAGAGATAACACAAGCCTGAACAGGACATCAAACTTATTTCCACACTCCAACCATTTTTAACAGAACAGAATAATCTCCCACCAATACCACATTGTCCAGCATCCCTTTTAGCCTGACCAGTTTCTCTGGGATGCTACGATAGTTGTAATGTAAAGGTGATGTGATGCAGCAAACAGGTTCTCACTGTGCATGTGTGGAACATAGAGTGCAGAAAATGGGTGATTAACATGCACTAACTCTAATCCTATACTGTAGTTAAAAACATTAATCTATTACATAATTACCATTTTCCTCATGTCTTCTTGTGTCTTTCCCAAAAATGCACACGTAAAAATGAAGGATGTTAGCACGGCTTGGCAAGTATGAAACAATATTGGCCTCTCCCTTCGTTTTATAACTTGCAGGCAGTTGCATCTTTATCCACACACTCGTGAAATGAACTTGTCTTCTGCATTCTGTGTTGCAGGACCGGAGACATATCCTGGTTGATTGACAAAGGCGCTCACTGACTTCACATCTAAAGTTCCTGCAAGATGGACCCAAAGTCTACTGGACACCTCAATATGGACACATTTGGTGCTGAGACACTGAGCAGCTAAAACATTTTACTTACACACACACAGGGCACATGACTGTGTCTACCCGAGACACTCTGAGGACAACAGCCCGTTTTGTTGCTGAAAGACACTTGAATGTGACAAACTGACCCGAACACGGTGCCGATCGCTGTGTGGGCAGGTTTTAATGTTTCAGAGCAAAATTGGTTCTAGCCTTTGTGCTGCTCCAAGTTGTATCTATGTACCCTTTGTTAATAAGAAGCCATGGACGGGCATTGGCGTTTTTTGTACCAATTACACTGTAAACACTAATAATCCTGAATGTAACAGCATTTTATGTGACGGGGTGTGTGCTTGTATACAGACCTTAGAGCTGCATGGTATGACTTCATGTCGTAGAAATTCAAAATAAGCACCACACCAGAGATTTAAACTAGGATGTTAAAAAAAAAAAACTGCAACAAAACAATCTCACTCAAACATAAGTGTGAATGCAGCTAAAACAGTCACAAACACGTACAGACAGCTTTAATCTGTGACAGAACTTCAACGTACCTCCTTTGAGTAGCTGCCTTGTTTGAAAGGTGCATAAATTCTTGTAACGATACTGATCGCTTGTGCAATAGGTTTTTTTGTTTGTTTGTTTTTAAACAAAGAGCAATAACTCTTCTAGATGAATGCAAAAGTAGCTTGAGGATGTTTTTATCTCCATATAGGGAAATCATTTGTTACTAACTCAGGGAACTGAGCTCTGTGGCCTGGACTGACTGGTCCTTTTACACTCGTCGTTGCTTTAATTTTGACCCCTGTGATTTCACAGGTTCTCTCGTTTTCTTCCAGCAGCGCTTTGTAATGCGCTCTGAAGCAGGTGTTTGATTACATCCTGGTGGACTAAAGCACCCATCAACTTTGATTCCTGACCCTCCAGTCAGTACAGTAATAACTTTAAAAAAAAAAAAAAGAAGTTTTGTTCTTCTTACAAAAAGGACATCATTTCACACTAAACTTTGGAAATAAAAGTGATCCAACAACAACAAGCCACCGCTGCTGCAGTTTATTTATTTTAGTTTTTTTTTTTTTTTTTTACATCATTTCACTTTTTGTGCACACGTTTGACTTTTTAGAGGGAAAGTCAGCAAAAGTACAAAGTTTCAAATCAATCAAAGTTCACAAAATGTATTCAATGAATCAAACCAACAGGCAAAGACGATGTTTAGAAAAATGAGAGGCCTACATTCCTTGAAAGAATGCATATCGCCCGCCACCTTTCATGTCAATTTTAAACTAAGATCAACTTAAGCTGAGAAAAAATAAATAATAAATAAAATTAAAAAATATATGCTTGTTGCCGATTTAGTAAAACTGTGAAAATATCTGTGCAATTTTATGCAGTACAGTAAGTTTGACTTTTGCGGACTCGCTCTTTCCAACTTTTTCAAAGTACATTACTACAGTACTGAACAATTTGTACACACACGCACGCACGCACGCACGCATGCACAAATCAATGCAGTGCCACCATTTTGTAGTTTTCTCTCAATAAGCCAATACTGTATCACCAGTCTAAAGGACTACATTACCCAGAAGACAAAGTTGCTTTCCCCCCTCCAAACTGGTCTCCAGGCTCATCACACTGGGCCTGGAGAAGTCCATCTGCTGCTGGATACTGGACTTCCTCACCAGACCACAGTCAGTGAGAATCGGCTGTCACCTCTCCTCCTCATGAGCCTCGGTACACCTCAGGGCTGTGTCTTCAGTCCACTCCTGTACTCACTATTTACACGACTGTACCACCAAGCACATCTCTAAGGTCATCCTCAAGTATGCTGATGACACCACCATCCTGGGCCTCATCACCAACAACAATGAGAGTGCCTACAGAGACAAGGTGAAATCACTAACCAGCTGGTGTCAGGAAAATAACCTATCTCTAAATGTCAGCAAAACAAAGGAAATGATAGTGGACTTCAGGAAACAACATGGAGGCCAGCACTACACCATCAACATAAACAACGCTGAGGTGGAGCACGTCAGCAGCTTCAAGTTCCTCTGTGTTCACATGACTAAGGATTTGTGCTGGACTTTAAAAACAGACACTGTAAGAAAGCCTGACAAAGACTCTACATCCTAAGAAGACTAAAGAAGTTTGGTACAAACACCAGCATCCACCAACTTTTATAGGTGCACCATTGAGAGCCTGCTGACAGGCTGCATCACAGGGTGGTATGGGAACTGCACCAGTCAGAACTGGAAAGTTCTAGAGAGGGTGGTGCAAACAGCAGAGGACATCACTGGTAGCAGTCTCCACACCACCCAGGACATCTACCACAACCGATGTCTGCGTCAAGCACGCAGCACCATTAAGGACCACACCCACCCAGCACAAGGACTCTTCCATCTACTACCCTCAGGCAGATGATATAGGAGTCTGTCATCACACATGAAAAGACTCAAAGACAGTTAATACCCACAAACTGTCAGATTAATGAACTATTGATAATAATACTGAACAATTGACAATAATATTGCACCAAGCCACATGTGCTCCTAATATGTTTATTGTTGCTGCACTATGTGGCTGTATCATGTATGTCACTACCTTACTATCATAATTTAATCTCAATGTCATTACCTGTGCAATAACCTGTCACACAACCTGTGTAGTATATGTTAGTTATATGCCCCAGTGACGTCATCAACCCTCGCTGACTTTTTTTGCAGCATTTTATCATTTTTTCATTTTTTTTTTTAGTGTATTTTGTTAGCTAACTGCTTGGAAACACATTAAAACACATTTAGAAACATTAATACGGCCGTTAGAAGTTGTTTT
>JARVLU010001462.1:18792459-18815483 GCA_031762415.1 Simpsonichthys santanae
GAATGTCCAGAGGACCAGACTTAGCTTTTTTAGATTTTTCTACCTGGATTATTGAGCATGCATCAGGGTATAATTTTGGATTCACCTTTGAAAAAATCTACATTTATGAACAAAAAAAATTCCTAGTATTATTAAGTTATTTATTAAAAATTCTAGTTTAAATTTTGAAAATAAACACCAAATTGTATTATTGTTAAGGTCAGCTCTGGCAATTCAATTTCCTGGGCCTGAGGCCAACCCCATATCCTGCTCCAAAAGTCTTGAGTGACACTACAGCTGAAAAAAAGATTATCTAAATCCTCCTATTTATTATCCCAAAATGTACACCCAGCAGTATCAAACTTAAATTGATCTGATAAGGCATTCGTTGGGTAGATGTGATTTAGAATTTTAAAACGGACTTCATTAACTTTTGGAGGAAGTGGAAAAGAGATATAGTTTGTCCTAATGTTAAAAATTATTTCCATTCGGATAGTATAGTGATGTTTGATTTGACCAGGGTACAGTTCATTCTGTAAAACGCTCGTCATGAACTTGTTTGTCATCATTTTATCTCTAAAGTCTGTTTTCTATGTACAGTTGACTCAGACCAGAGGATGTTTTGGAATTAATCATATCTTCTTTAACCATATATTTAAGAGGTATTGCTTTATCAGCTTGTTGTAAATCCTGACCTCACAAACAATAACAAACTTCAAACAAAACTCATTGAACAATAAAATATCACCATTATCATTCATGAAGTGTGATACAGCCCAGATACCTTTAGAGAATACGTTTTCTATAAAGAAAGATTTTCTATTCCATAAAACATACCTGTTGTTCCAAATTGGAGTATTATGTGGTGTGAAATTGTGTTTGTATAGGAGTTTCCAATAGAGCAGGACCTGTTGATGAAAATCTGACAGTTTGATGGGTAACTTGCTGTAATCAAAGTCACATCTCAAGAGAAAATCAATTCCACCAGCAGCTTGAAAAATAAAATTAGGAATCAAAAACCAGAAGGATTGTGAACCGTCACGGAATGATTTCAACCAATTAAGTTTTAGAACACCATTCATGGCGCTAAAATCAATGACATTATTGCCACCTTCCTCATAACTTTTAACTTGATCTTCTTTTCTGATGTAATGGCATTTATTCTTCGTTAAGTTGATTTTGTTTATGGCCCCAATAGTGTGTGTTGGGACTGGTAGAGAACACACTGGTTAGATCAGTCTGGATAAGCTCTCCGTTTTAGTTAGGAGGGTTCTTCCAAAAATGGTGATATCCCTTTGCAGCCAATTGTTAAAAATTGATTTGTATCTTTCAATATTGTTAAGGATATTCTTCTCCTCAGAAACTGTTCTATCTTTACAGATTGATATTCCTAAATATTTAACTTCTTTCTTTACTTTTATATTACGTATATAGTGGTTGCAAAAGATAATCATGAGTGGTCAGAATTTCACATTTATTTATATTTAATTGCAAACCAGAGGTTTTAGAGAAACAATCTATCGTGTGTAACACTAATGGAATTTGATTACTGTTCTTTAAAAAGAGTTACGTCATCAGCCCACTGACTTACTATTTGTTTTCCAAATACGTTAATGCCTTCAATGTCATTGGTCGTAATTAAAATAGATGACATTTCAGCAGCAGAGGGGAGGAGGGGCATCCCTGTCTTATTCCTCTTTTGACCTCAAATGTTGGGCCAGACCCGTGGTTCAGAGAGACTGAGCTGTTAATATTATTGTAAAGCATTCCCACAACATTAAGAAATTTTTGTCCAAAACCAAAATAAGTCAAGGTCTGCATTATAAGTGGGTGCTCAACACAATCAAAAGCTTTGTAAAAGTCTAAAAATAATATAAAGCCTTCTTCATTAATTTAGTCACTGTAGTCGAGCAGAGTCGAACATTGTTGTGTATTGATCGACCTTTAAAATAACAGATTGTGTTTTGCTAATTATTGCTGAGATCCCTTCTTTCAATCTTGCTGCAATAACCCCAGATATAATTTTATAGTCTGTGTTTAACAAATTAATCAGTCTAAGATTGTTTATTATTTGTTTATTCTTTCCTGAGTTGGGGAATTAAGGTAATGAAACCTTCTTTCATACAAGGAGTCAACATCTTTCTCCCTGATCATAGCCCTAAAAAGAAGATTTTTAATATAATTTAAAAAAATAAATAAAATAAAATAAAAAACGATAAAAATTGGTAAGCCCATCGGTGCCTGGTGAATTATTTAACTGCATTTTCGAGAGCACTGTCTCTCCTCTGGTCTAAATTCTGCCTCACACAGATTTTTGAATGATTCTTCAATTTGTGGAATCTTGTTTTGAATTTTCTCAAAGAGACAATTTGAGTCATCTATTGATAAATGAGTGGAGTATAGATTAGAAAAAAAAGAAGAAAGATTCCTCTTTCTATAATCTTAATGTCATTGCATTCCTTTTCATTGATCAATAAAGTTTGTTATAGAGTTCCTTTGCTGTCTACTTTTTTCTAAGCGGCTAAAGTATGCAACATTTTTTTCTCCATCTTCAATCCATCTTGCTCTCGACCTGGCAAGCACCTTGTGCCCTTTGCAAATGTAACACATCTAATTTAGTTTGTAATTCCATTAATACTGGACTATTTGAAATAGAAGAGTTACAAGTTTGATGAATTTCTCTGAATAAATCATGTTCATACTGTTTTCCGTTCTTTATAAACTCTTTGCAGAAATATATAGTATCTAATCTTATTTTGTATTTGAAAAATTCCCATTTATTTATGTCATCTGTGATTGACTTGTCAACTTCCACGTCATTGAAATTTTTTTAACCCTAGTGCAGTATTCCTTGTTGTTTAATAAACTAGCATTAAATTTCCAATAGGCTTTATGTCTCGGTTTTTATACTAGGACCTAATATGAAGCTTATGAAGCAACGATCAGACAGCGGTGCTTTAGAAATTCCAGATGTTGTGGTGCATGATAAAAGGTCATCACTTATTAACCAATAGTCCAATTTTGATCTGCATTGCCCATTAGGTTTTATCCATGAGTATTCAGTAAGTCCTGGATTCAATGTTCTCCACACATCAGTTAGGTTGTTATCTGTCATAAAACT
Organism: Simpsonichthys santanae; assembly: GCA_031762415.1. NCBI lineage: Eukaryota > Metazoa > Chordata > Actinopteri > Cyprinodontiformes > Rivulidae > Simpsonichthys > Simpsonichthys santanae. Next base: position 18,795,560 of record JARVLU010001462.1, read on the forward strand.
ATTTACTACATTGTTGTGTTGTTGTCTGCTGAATCTATGAGGCCACCTATCCAGCCATTCATTTGGAGTCATACTCCAGTCTCCCCCCCAACAAAATGACATGGTCAGTGAGATACTGTGTTTTAAATTCCAGTATAACCGGAGATAATTCCTCCAGTAGAGTTCTGTTTAAGCTGTCACTATTAAAACCATAAACATTAACTATTATGAGGACAAAGTGGTCCATTTTGATCACCAATGTTAACCAGTGTCCCTGTGTGTCTCCTTTGTGTGTCAGTATTTTCCCAGGGAAACTGTTAAAACAAATTGCAACACCACCCGTTCAGTTTGTACCATGGCTGAATAAAAGCCTGTCACCCCATTGGTCAGTCCAAAAAGTTTCATCTGTACTTGACGAGTGAGTCTCTTGAAATAAAAAACAGATGGATTTCTGTCCTTTTGAAAACAACAATAATGCTTTCCTTTTGATATTGTCTTTTAAACCTCTAGCGAACCAAATGAAATTTTCTCATTTAACATAAAAAAACAACAACTATCAAAGAAGAAAAGAATGAAAAAGGATTCAACCCCCAGATTGTTAGAACAATTAACAAGAAATTGTTTTCATTGAGCAAGCGAGCTGCAGTTGCAAGTCCTTTGAATTTGCTGCTTCTCCGTCTTATTTGGCATGCACACCTTCCATTCCTATCTGGCGCCCATCAATATATCCAAAGGGGCCACGAAAATATACAGTACCACCTTTCCGGCTTTTCTGGCTTGATCGACGAGTGGCCACAGACGATTTCTCTCCTCCCTGATATCTTCATCTTTCTCCTCCTCCAGGCCTTTTATACGAAGGCTCCATCTCATTCTGCATCTCTCCTGCTCTCTGAGCCTCGTTTTAAGGTCAGCATTCTCCTCTTGTAGTTGAACATTTTGCTGTTCCAGCTCTTTTACTTTTGCCTTGCTCTCTTTAACTTTATTTGCAATAAACTCCACTGCTTTGGCTAGGCTAGCTAGCATAACACTGCTACGTGTCACCTGTTGCTCAATATTGTCAACTTTATCTCCAAGCAACATGATACTTTTCATTACATCTCTGAGAGGGACGTCTTCCTCGCCTTCCTCTTCAACTGACCCAAGTTATTTTTCCCCCGGTGTCTTGCTTGGAGTTGAAGGTGCAGAAATCTCTTTCCCTTTTATTTTGAGTGGAGAGCTCCATACAGTAGCCATGGTCTTTGTTTGAAGCTGCTTCTTTCTTTTTTTTAGTCAACTTTAAGTTTGAGAGCTTTCTTAGTGTTCTTGGAAGACATTTCAGGCTTTTTGTTGGAGAAATTAACTGATAGGTGAAATTTAGGACTTGCTTTGTGAGCTCCAGAAGACACGACCGCTCATCCCGCCATCTTGTCCCACCTCGCACCCTGTGAGGTACTTGATGCTGGACCTTGTGGCCTTTTATTGCAAAATGTAAACAAATCTTTGGTCACAGCATGTCACCTGTTTATAGACTCATAAAAGAGAAGACAAAATCCTCTACAAATACTGTATATATTATCAGTATTATTTTACACACATAAAATTACAGAGAATTGTATGGAAGCCCGTTTCTGTCATGAAAGAAAAAAATAAAAGCCCAACAGGAAGTCAAAATTTTGAGTTTTAAAGTCATAATTATGAGCATAAATGTCATCATTTTAAAGCCATAATTTTGACTTTTCAAATTTCATTTCAAAATTTGTCCCTTGCCTGACAGCATGACTCTGGGATCAAGATGCAACTTCCTGTCAAACATCGGAACTTTTCCTGCGTAGTGCATGGATTCATTCATTCACTATGTTCTTCTGCCTTCAAACATCAATCCTTTTAAATAAAGGTATGTAAGGTATACATTTTTTTCATTGCCACTTTTTATAGTATTTAGTATCGAAGTCCATTTCTGCTATGAAATCAAAGCCCAATAGGAAGTCATGATTTTGAGTTTTAAAGTCATAATTGTGAGTTGTAAAGTCATAATTACGAGAATAAAAAGTCGTAATTACGAGTTTTAAAGTCATAATTATGTTTATTCTCATAATTATGACTTTAAAAGTCAAAATTATGACTTTAAAACTCAAAATTATGAAGTTTATTCTCATAATAATGACTTTAAAACTCATAATTATGACTTTAAAACTAAAAACTGTTAAATTTTATTCTCATAATTTTGACTTTAAAACTCATAATTATGACTTTAATTCTTGTAATTATGACTTCAAAAGTTGTAATTATGACTTTAAAACTCAAAATTATGACTTCCTGTTGGGCTTTTAATTTTGCTTTCATGGCGGGAATGGGCTTCCATAGAAGACAATAAAATTGAACTAAAAAAATAAATAAAAACAATATGCTGCCATTGTTTTCAGTCATCCAGGATTAGGTAAATAAAAAAAAAGGTTAAAATAAATAAATAAATAAAACTGAACAGCTAGACTTGTTCTGAAGGTGAAGATGTTTCACATCTTATTCAAATACTGTATACTGCTTTGGAGTGGATTGACTTTTATTCCTTACTTTAATTACCAATGACCTGTAACTGTTTATTTTTGGAGCTATAGCTGCAATATCCTTTGTATTAGATTCTTCAAACCCTTTTTGCCATTTGGTTTCCCTTAGTATTACAAGTTGTTGTCTGCAGTAAAACTGAAACTGCATTTCAATCAGGAATATGGGCTTGCAGCTCATCTGCTAACTTTCTTTTATAGATTAATTTTAGTGGGAATAGCCAAACTGAAGAAAAAACAATGATCTTTGTGGATGTTCAAGCACAGAGTTATTTACTGCCATGTTTTTTTTTTTTTTTTTCATTTTCTTATTTTTACAAGGAGCTTATTGTTCTCCTAGCTGCCCTCACGCCATAGTTTGCAATGCTTTGTCTCTTTACAGTTTGTGCCTTTGGTGGACTCTCACTTTAAGGTCAATAAATAGAAACTGTTAGACCTGGTTCCCTAAAGATGTTTAAAATCTGAGCCAGGGATTCTTGGAAGCTTTTTCTATTACCAGTACTGTATACAGTATTTCTTTTCATCTTTACACAGATACTTCAGGGTTATTTGGGTTAATATTTATCTTCCTTATGTAACTTTTACATTTAAGGTTGGGGATTAAATCAAATTCCTTTTAATCTGAAAAAGTAAAACATTCTATATTGGTTGAGTGGAAAATAAATATGTATGCATACTGTATACCAGAGAAAATTTGAGACCAAGAGTCAGACTGTCTTTTATTCAAGCCCTTATAATTTTGATGAAGTTGCTCAAATCATTGGAGCAAACAAAACAGTGTTTTAATCAACAATGTTACTTCCAAGGTACAAAACATTTTTAATTTCATCGTCTATTCTCAGTTAATCTTACAGCTTTAACTGGAAGAACCTGAACATACATTTTGACCATTACAACTTTACACAACACAATAAACATACACTGTCATCAGCAAACATTAATTCTGATCAGTGTCATATCTGAACTCCAACTTTGCTGATTTCCATCTTCTCTGGCACTTTGAAACTTTGTGATGATGTAAAATGTAGAATGAAATTAAGCAAGCTGCCTGTGTAGAGTGCACTACAAAGGCTGTATATTATTTGTGTGTTTGTGTCAGCAATCTTATTATTATTATTATTATTATTATTATTATTTATTTTTTGGCCAAAGGAGCTAGCTCAGGACCACGCAGGAATGTGCTGGGGGGGTTAACACCTCCCCCAATCCATCCGGCCCACAATGAAGCTAAGGTCATGCGCCTGCACCTTACAGGCAGACTGCTCCAAATCAATTGCAAGGCTCACTTCTAATGGTTTATTTACAACCTGTTTTCTTGCATCTTTAGAAATCAGTTTAAATAAAGGATCAATGGAATCAAAGAAGGAGGTGAGTTTATTACAACAAACACCAAGTTTAGCTTTGGTTTCACATCATTTGGATTTCTTAATGTGGCTTTTCTCCAACAACAACAAAGAGATTTAGTCAAAAGCCGTGCAGTGATGCACATTTTTATCTGTGCATCTGTGTGCATGTGTTTGTGCGGAGGGGTGGTGGTGGGGGTGGGGGTGTTGCTGTTTATCTTTTACTTGCAGGTGGTTTAGACTTTAGCCATTAACCGTTAGTTGTTTTTTTTTTTTTTTAATTTGTTCTTTCTTACATTAAGGGTTCAAAAAAAAAAAAAAAAAAAAACTTGCTGTAAAGCAGTAAACACATACCGGTAAGTCAAATTGAATAAAGTACATTTTAAAATGTCACATAGAAATATTTTTCAAAATATATTATTCAGTCTTGTAGTTAACAGAACTGGAAGCTAAATCCATTGAGATCATGTTTCAGGTTGGTAGAGTCCAAAACTCTCTTAATCTTTTTTAGATTATTCTTGCAGCTCTAATCTTTGTATCCTGATGATTGTTCTTTTTAATCATGTTAATCAATAAGGTGCATTGTGAACATATTTTCAAAATATGTATCTGTATTACAACAAAAAGTATTTCTAACTGGGGGGAAAAAACACAGGAGAGATCATTTATACTACTGTATATTCATATTGCTCAAGTGTCGTCATCAGTGATTTGATGAACCATTTCACTCTTTGGACCTCCATTAAAGTGTGTGTTTAAAGATGTTTTCACCTGCAGAAATGCAAATACAGTACACGAATCAAGATGGTGCATTCCATATCTTAATATCTTGAACTTAATCCATTTAACTGCTTAAATAATCAAACAGATAGTTTGAGTACTCTTTTTAAATTTGAAACATAGAGGGAGTCAACACATTACTGTTCACTGCTCAGAGCTGTTTATGGGGAATATGTAGAGCCACCATGTTAGACAGTTTTATTTTTAGTATTTTTAAAAATATCAGCTTTACACAAACGCGTATGTTCTCCTTTGAAGAGATTTAAAATTCAAAATTCATAAAAATGTGACAAAATGGCCAAAATGTTTGTCTTCCTTTCAAAAGTTTCCATTTGGTCACCTGAATATGTCAGGACGGCCTGACAGAACTCTTGAATTTTTCATTTGTGCTTTGAAGGGTCATCTCATTTATCCAAGTTTACTTTTTTTTTTTTAATACAACTGGGCTGTATGTACCCACATATAGGAAGCAGTCATAAAAGCATGAAATCCTGATCAACGTGGATCGCTCAGATTATGTGGAAGATTTTACAACACTTCACACTCATTTTCCGACAACACATCGATTATATTACGCTCAGCATAAAGTCCTCCTCCAGACGAATTTAAGTTTACTCTAAAGAGCAAGCGCCTGCAGGAAGGATACTCTGAGCACAAACATTGAACTTTTAGAAGCTTTGAAGCTGCGACAAAATGCCAAACGAGTTTGCAACTGAATATGAGCCTCTGCTCATAAAAGACAGAAAAGATAAAAAGCGGTTAAAGGTAGGTGGGCTGCAAGAGATGTCAACAAAAGTCACGTGTCTCTTTTTCCCTTTCTGTACAGGATTTTCAGAAAATATTTGGTCTGAATGGTTTCTATCTGTTTGCAGCTTCCAAACAAATCTCTGCTGCTGGCTGTGTTTGCTTCCTGCATAGGAGGAACCTTTCAGTACGGTTATAATATATCTGTCATCAATGCTCCCACAATGGTAAATAACCATCATAATAACATCATTTCCTTGAAATGTGCAGCAATGAGGATGAATCAACTTTGTAGATCTACAGGGTTAATATTGTTTATTGTTCTATCTGAACAAATGATGAAGTCTTAGCAAACAGTCATGATGTTTAATTCACTTTTACTTGTTACAATCGTGAATAAGAGCAAAAAAAACCCATTTTTTTCTCTAGTACGTACAAAGCTTCATCAACCGCACCTGGATGCAGCGGTACCAAACCAGCATATCAGAAAATGGTCTCACTCTGCTCTGGTCCACTATAGTGTCCATGTTCACTTTAGGAGGACTCATGGGGGTTTCGATCGGTGGGATGTTGTCTGTGAAGCTGGGCAGGTGAGGACAGACATGATGCGTGGAACTGTTTTACGTGATGCTGCTTGTGTCAAAGATTTTAAAAATGGGTGTTTTAGGAGAGGGACGCTGCTGAGTAACAACACATTATCGTTACTGGCTGCTCTGCTGATGGGTCTGAGCTCCTCCGTGGGGTCATTTGAGTTACTCATCATTGGACGGCTTCTTAGTGGAATCAATGCAGGTAAATACTGAGCAACAATTTTCAAATCATCGTAATAAAAGAGCACAAAATGTTTAAACCGTGAAGCAGGTTTTTGTCTAGTTGTTTGCCAAACATTTTACTGTTACAGTTTAGTAAAGACTACCTGCTTAAATTGCTGTAAAAACAAAAAAGATTTGGCTGAACCACGTCCATCAGATTATTGCTGCATCTAAACTGTTATTTTCTGTTATTGAAGACCAGAAATTATTTAATTTCACTGATTGTCTTTTAACTTCTAATAAAGTTGCTGTTTAGTTAAACTATAAAAAAAAATTTCAAGTATTGTTCCACTTTTAATGTAAAGTAAATCAAATAAAAGCTAGAAGGCTGTGTCTGTGGCATAAATATGTTTTACACTAAACAAAAATTACGAGGCTTAACTTTACGTAATGAGAGTGGGACAACTATTAAAATGTCATTGATCTCTTTAGGTATCGCCTTGTGTGTTCAACCTCTTTATTTGGGGGAAATCGCTCCGACCGCATTACGAGGGGCTATGGGAATGGGAACCTCTATCTTCGTCACTGGTGGCATCTTAACCGGACAAGTGATGGGCCTCAAGTAAATGCTGAACACGAATACCATAAATTTCCAAAGCTGAAGCGTAATGATCTGACATGTTTGTGTGATCACGCAGGGAAGTCCTGGGAAAAGAGGAGCACTGGCCCATCCTACTGTCCACCACATTTATTCCTGCAATCCTGCAGCTCCTCATCCTGCCCTGGTTCCCAGAGAGCCCACGGTACCTGCTGATTGACAAAGGAGATGATGAACGATGCAAAAAAGGTCAAATACTCTGGTTAAACCTTGTTCTCTTTTTGTGGATTGCTGTGATCCAGTAGGTCTGAGCAACAATCGAAGGATGAGCAATCTAATCCTGATCCCTCCAGGCCCATAGTAAAATATTTTTGACAAGACATTAAACTCCTACATCGCCACACATCCATTCATAAATTCCTAATTTGTGCATGAAATGTGTGTAATATCAAAATTATGCATGGATTTGTACTTTGAGTCAGAACGACCCCAAAAGTCCAACCTAAATGCATTAAATTCATCACTGCCTAAGGCAGGGATATTTCTCCCTCAGCAGTTGTCACTTCAAACATGTGAGCTCTTACGTATGGCATTCTAATGTGGAAAAAAGTCAAATGGTGTAACGCTGGAAACCTTTTGATTGGATCTTAAAATGTCAGGCTCCTGCAGCCTGATCAGATGAGAAGGATGGTGTGCACAGAAGATGCCTGTGTGTGTCATGTGTTTTCCTGTTTGCAGCCCTGAGGCAGCTGCATGGTTCGGCTGACTGTGATGCTGCGTTGGAGGATATTGAGAAAGAGAGAAATAACTTGGTGGGTTTCCAGGCCAAGAAACCTTGGGAGCTCTTCTCAGACGTCAGTGTACGCTGGCAGCTTCTCACCATCCTTGTGCTCAACACGGCTCAGCAGCTGAATGGCATCAACGCTGTGTGTATGACCTCCTCACTGTGGACACTTCAGTGATTTAACAAAATACAGTACATCATTAAATCAAACAGATATATATATATATATTTAATGTTTTTCTCCTTCTCTCTTTAGATTTACTTTTATGCAGATTATGTTTTTAGACAAACAGGCATTCCCGTTGATAAAATCCCGTATGCCACTGTCGGCACCGGTGCCTGCGAATGCATAACAGCCTTAACCTGCGTAAGTATGAGCTTCAAAACAAATCTGCAAGTTTGTAGTTTTTAAATGTTCTTGTTTAGAAGTTGTTCTGACAGCGAACCGATGACACTGCAAGAGACAATAAGTGTGTATTTTTATTCCTTAATTCAAAATCAATCAGAGCAAAAGCATCATAAAAAATTATAAATATGTCAGTTTTGTTTATCGTGCATGCCCATTGCAACATATCTGATTAAAATGGGTAAAACGTTGAGGAAAGTAAATGTAAAATCTGGAAAAGTTGTGTAATAAAAGCAAAACCACCTGGATTAACTGAATTCAACAGATCGGAACAACAGGTCGTAAAAGTATTGCATAAAGTCTGAGTTTATCAGGAGCAAAGACACATGTTCTCAGAAAGATCTTATGGATAAACCCTTTGTGCAAAAGGACAAAAGTATATTCAACATGAACTTACGTGCTTTAATTACATCTTATTCATCACAGGGTCGGAAAGAGACAAACAATACAGCACTCTCTAGGGATGTTAGTGATGCTAATTAACTCCTACTATTAAAAACTGTGGCAGAAACAGAGAACCTGGAGAAAACCCAAGCATGCACGAGGAGAACGTGCAAAGTCCGGGCAGAAAGGCCCCATTTCAAAGAGTATTGTTTTATTTTAAAATGAACAATAGTGTTTAAAAACTGTATCTAAATACAAACAACCTTTTGTTTGGAAATAGAATTATAGTTTTTATAGCAAAAACAAAACAATTAGGGTGGCACAGTGGTACAGTGGGTAGAGCTGCCACCTCTCGGTGAGAAAGTCACTAGATTGAATCCCAGCTTTTGGCTTTCTGGGTGGAGTTTGCATGTTCTCTCCATGCATGCATGGGTTTTCTCAGGGTGCTCTGGTTTCCTCCCACAGAGCAAAACCTGCATGTTAGACTGATTGATGGCTTTAAATTGTCCCTAGGTGTGAGTGAGAGAGTGAATGGTTGTTTGTCAGTGGCCCTGTGATGGACTGGAGACTCGTTCAGGGTGTATCCCGCCCCTCGTACAGTGATTGCTGGATATGGGCACCGGCGACCCCCGTGACCCAAAATGGAAGAAGCGGGTAAAAGATAATGGGTGGATGGATGGATGAAGGAGGAGTCAGAGGTGAACCTCACTCGTTTGTGACCTGCTGTGTGTCTCTCAGGGTCTGCTCATCGAATATCTGGGAAGGAAAGTGCTCATCTCTGGAGGATACATCCTGATGAGTGTCTGCTGCATTTTATTCACTCTGACCCTCACTTTCCAGGTGACGTTTACCTCTAAACCACAAATATCCTCCAAAGTTATACAAGCTTGAGGTGTTTTGTTTATGTGATGTCTTTTCTTCAGGATGTCAGCCCAGTTTTTCCTTACCTGAGCATGGCCTGTGTTTTTGCCTTTATCTTGAGTTTTGGCTTGGGACCAGGTAAGCAACTAAAGCAGGAATCATCCTCTGCACTCTGTGCTTTGTAATAAAATAAAATAAATTGAAAAAGCTGAGGGAAATAGAGGTGCAGCAGGTGCTGCAGCACCTAATGATGGATGCTAGAGGATTCATATTCAAATACAAAATTAAAGTATCACTGAAAAAAGCTGATTTCTTTGATGATGCAAACATATAAATACCCATATTTGGATTGAGTTTATTTATAAAATCCTGCGCTGTAACACGTGAGCAAACTTTCACAACCACTTTAAACCGATCAGTTTTAGGTGGTGACTGCAGTTAATTTTGTTCGTTCCAAATATGAACATATTTAATGTCCCCTTTCAGATCAGGCACTGCCACTTAGCATTTCACTGTATACGTTCTAATATTTTTTACATTACGAGCTGCACATGTTCACATACGCTCACAGCTTCAAACAATGAAACATGGATTGACTATGGATTGAATTTCTGTGAAGGTGGTGTGACCAACATCTTAACCACGGAGCTCTTCACTCAGACCTCTCGCCCCGCTGCGTTCATGATCGCTGGATCAGTCAACTGGCTCAGCTTCTTCTTCATCGGCTTGGTCTTCCCTTTCATTGTCGTATGTTCTAAAAATCTTCTACTCACTTCTTTATGTTGAAGGTTTTCTCACTGTTTAGCTGAGCTGAAATGACTGAGAGCATTGTTGTATTTTTTAGTTAAACTGTTCAAGAAAACAAACAGTTCATTCCAATAAAACTGTTGAAAAGCATCAAGCACACAAAATGAGCATTTTCAATTAGTTTACAAAAAATAGTAGAGTTAAAATATTTAGTAGGCAAATTAATGTTATGTAGATCATGCTAACCTTTTCAATTTATATTTTGAATAGTCTGTTTTAAAGAAGGTTGTCTCCTGTTTGAATTTTTTTTTTTAATAATTATCTCAATTCATCTGTATCTTTTTCTTCAAACCAGATGAAAAAGGCTTCTGGGTCGTTTGAGGGGGTCATGTTCATTTGTACTTTGTTTTCACAGATCGGGCTGCAGCACTACTGTTTTCTGGTCTTCTTTGTCGTTTGCTCCTCGGTGGCCGTGTACATCTTGATGGCAGTTCCTGAAACCAAGAACAAAAGCTTTGTGGAAATCCAACTTGAGTTCCAGCTGTCCAACAAGAAAAAGGCCGCCGGCACTGACGAAGCAGAAGCACTCTTAATATCATCAAGTTTTTGAAATGCACTGGACTCAAGAGTGGAGCTGAATAATTTTTATTTCACTGTCAAAAAGCTGAGCAAAAATTATTTACAGTTCACACAAAACATAGCACCTCAGCAAGATTACAGCATAAAGTAATATGTTGTACATCTTCAGTTATTATTTAAGGTAATTTAGTTTTTTTTGGAGTTCACTACAAGTGTGAACAATTTGTATGCGCATGTTGTGTCAAAATATGGTTTGTACAGCCTTTACAAAAGGTGCTTTATTTAGATCTAATAAAGAACAGCTCATGAAAAAACATTCTGTACCTTTTGTGAACTTTTCACGCTGCTTGATATTTAGTTTTTCTAATCCTCTGGCGTGCATGTGATCTGCTGAACAAAGCATTCACTCAAGTGTTGGTCATGCATTACTAAGGAGAAACAAGATGGAAGAGTTTTAGCTTTAATAGGGTTGAGCGAGTTTAAAAACCAAATCAGAGTTTGGGATGGTGCTCTAGGTATTTGTTGTTTGAACAAAACCTGATATAACTTCAGTTAGAATATGAACATTTGTTTGTTTGTAACAAAAATGTTCTTCAGTGAAATAAATCTTGTTTGTAAAATATTTATAAATGCCAACAAGTAAAAGGAAGCAGACAAATCAATTACAATTTTGCTGGTTGTCAGCACCTTATTTTATAAGACTAAAACCAAACCTGTTCACTTCTTTACTCGCTATTTTAAATGCATGCTGTACGGAGAATAATTTAAAAAAGCAGACAAAGTCCAAAGAATTATTATCATTAATATTAATATACTATACTGTACTGTATATATTTTTTTTTACATTTGTTTGCACTGTCCTGTAGTTGCAGTCACCACATGAATTATAGATTGTCGTGTAGTGCACAGATATGACCAGAGGGGGCGGTAATGCTAACTTTCGTGTAACCCGCAGTCAAAGAAGAAGAAAGAAATGGCTGCTAACTTCAATATGGCGACTTAGTTGAATTGTCCACGCTGGTTTGTTGACAATATTTTCAATACCCATATTTAAAGTGTGTTTGTGGACTTACAGCTGCCATAACCATGTCAAGACTCATCGTTAAAAACCTTCCCAACGGGGTAAGTACGAACCCGCTACGGTGTCAAAATAAAAACATTAGCTTCAATCTGTGCACCTGAAAATATTTATGTTTCTGTTTAGATGAAAGAGGACAGGTTTAAGTCGATGTTTGCTGCCTTTGGCACCGTGACAGACTGCGCTCTGAAGTTTACCAAAGACGGCAAGTTCCGAAAGTTTGGTTTTGTTGGGTTTAAGTCCGAGGAAGACGCGAGCAGGGCGCTGCAACATTTCAACAAGAGCTTCGTGGACACATCCAGAGTGACGGTACGAGCTCTCAGTCTGTCGGAGCTTCGCTTGTTTTTGGTTTTCTCCGCCCTTAACTCGCGGTTTTCTCGTACAGGTGGAAATGTGTAAAGCATTTGGAGACCCCACTAAAGGGAAAGCCTGGAGTAAACACACAGAGCAGTACAAACCTCCTGCTCCTCCAAAAACTACTGACAACAAAAAGGTAGGAGCTGGAAATATAAGCCTGATTTCTGAACACATGCATCAGTCAAACCCTTCTGTGTATGCTCGTTGTCATGTTGTAGTGAAAACATGTTTAAATATTGTGTAAAATAAAAAGTTTGTGTGTCTTTGTTTTGAAATTCAGAAAAAGAAACTGGAAAATAAACCCAAGAGCAGTCTGGGAAAAGTGAGTAACCTAACAGTAATTTATCTCCTAATTCATGTTAACGATAAAACGTGTAAATTTATGTTCTCGTTTTCTGTCAGCTAGAGGAGGAAGAAGGGTTCAAGGAGTTTCTGTTGGTGCATCAGAATCGCAGCCAAGTTTCAACCTGGGCCAACGACACGTCTCAGGAAACAGCTGGTTCTGAGAGCAGAAAGACAAAAAGCAAGAATAAGGCGGCTTCTGATGATTATCTTAACTTTGACTCTGACGAATCAGAGAATGAGGACGAGGATTATACCGAGGGTGACGTAGAAGATGAAGGTTGGACGACTCTTTGTGTTTGCTCATTTAACTCATTTTTTTAGCATAGCTCTTTGCTAATTTTTTTTCCAGTTTAGGAAAAATATTCTGAAATGTGTCATAACTAAAAGTAACACTTTACTCTACAAATTATTTTCAAACTTAAAAATGTAAATTGAATGAATATAAGCAAATGCTTATTGTTGTTGTTTTTAGCTGCATCTCAAGAAGCTGTGAAGTCTAGTTTGTCAGATATGGACTACCTGCGCTCAAAGGTGGTACAAACAAAGGATGTGGAAGAGAGCAACGAACACAGTGAAGGTGATGAAGAGGAGGAGGATGCTCCGGTTCAGCATGCAGACAGTGCCTACGAGAGCAGCGAAAATGTCTCATTGGCAAAAGTTTCCTCTGTGGAGAAGAAACTGAGCAAAGTGAAGAAAAGTACCAAACAGGAGGTGACTACCGAGACAAATCTGCAGGTTAAACATTAACGTGGCACATCTCATTATTTATATTTGTTGGTTTCAGACAGAGCCCACAACAGAGTTCACAGTGAAGCTTCGAGGAGTCCCATTCAACATTAAAGAAGTGAGTTTGTCTCATTTTATTTGTGAGGACATTCTTCTTTTAAAATAATCAGTATATTTCAACATGTGAACCATTATTAGCAACAGATTCGAGAGTTCATGACCCCCCTGAGGCCTGCTGCAATCAGGATAGGAAAGAATGAAAGTGGAAACAGAACAGGTGTGTTGTTAAAAGTATTTTAATCTGTAGATTTTATGTTTGATTGTGCAGGAGTCACCTTTATGTTGTGTTTGTGATTGCGTAAGTGACAAAAAGAGCCACGAGTGAGCGCAGTCTGTTTGTATGTTTTAGGGTATGTTTATGTGGACCTGCACTCTAAAGAAGAGATGCAAAAAGCTTTGAAGAAGAACAAGGACTATATAGGTGAGTAACAATGATTAAAAAAAATAAAATATGGAAAAAAAATAAGTAAATAGTTTTACGTTTGTTTTAAATGTTAATGTAAGAGATGGTAACACAGCTGATAAAATGTGTGCTTCAGCTTTTCTTGTTGGTTGTAGCAGCAATTTCAGTAAGCAAATTAAAGGTCTGGTCATGATCATAGAGGAATGTAATGGATGGATAAATGCAATAATATTCTTTATAAACGTTTAAAAAATATTGAAGAATAAAACAATCTAAAGTTGGCATTTACCTGTTCTTTCTCAGGAGGATGTAATTCAGAAATATCATTCGGTTAGCAGTTATCTACAGACTATTTATAATGAGAAGAGATTAAATGTAAAAGTTTTTTTTTTTTAATTACAGTCTTACGTTTAAATTCCTATTTTTGATTTTGTGTCTCTCACCACCATTGTGTATTATTGTTGTGTTGGTTTGAAAGTATCTCTGCTTGTGTTTCAGGAGGACGTTACATTGAGGTTTTTTGTGTTGATTCTTCGGGGTTCAAGGGCAAAAGGGACAAAAATGACAAAGAAATTGACAGAAACTTCACCAGGAAGCTGAAGGAGGATGAGGAGGAGGAAGACGTTTCCGAGTCCGGTCGACTCTTTGTCAGAAACCTTCCCTACACCTGCACAGAGGAGGAGCTCAGAGAGCTTTTTACTCAACATGGTGAAGGAGAAAAACATAAACTGTAAAAAATATACTGAACTTTCACACCTGAGAAAAATGAAGTTACTTTCATCTTCTCTCCGAACTTCACAGGTCCTGTCTCTGAGATGCTTTTTCCCATCGACAATCTGACAAAGAAACCTAAAGGGTTTGCTTTTGTTGCCTACATGATACCAGAAAATGCAGTGAAAGCTCTTGCTGAGTTAGATGGTCACGCATTTCAGGTATTTATTCTCTGCACCCTTTGCCACATATAAAATCCCTGTTTTTTTATTACTGCTCAAGCTAAAAGGATGCATGTTTTGTGTGTTTGTGTGTTATTTCAGGGTAGAATGCTTCATATTCTTCCCTCCACCGTGAAGAAGGAAAAGTCTGAATCCTCAGATGCTGGTGGTCCTGGCTCCTCGTCATACAAACGACAAAAAGATGCTAAAAACAAATCTTCTAGTTCTAGGTATATAATGTGATTATAGTTCTGTTTTTTTACTTTTGTGAGCTGTTGCTGTTTTAAATCACATGTTGATTTTCTTTTTCTTTTGAGCTCACACAACTGGAACACTTTGTTTTTGGGTACGAGTGCGGTGGCAGATGCCATTGCTGAGAAATACAACACGACCAAAGGCCAAGTTCTGGACCACGTGAGTGATTTTTACATCTGGAGGCGCTGCTGCAGTTTGTGAGTTACTTTACATTTACATACACTGGGTCTCCTTACTCCTCCACAGGAGTCGAAGGGAAGTGTTGCAGTCAGGATGGCTCTGGGAGAAACTCAGATTGTCCAGGAGACTCGTCAGTTCCTGCTGGACAACAGTGTTTCTTTGGATTCCTTTAGTCAGGTAGTTCAGCGTACTTTTGTATCAGCACCATTTATTTCAATATACGAGTTAAGGTCTTGTCGTTTTTCAACAGGCAGCAGCAGCGAGGAGTACAACTGTGATCCTGGTCAAAAACCTCCCAGCTGGAGTGACGGCGTCGGAGCTTGAAGAACTCTTCTCGCCTCATGGCTCTTTAGGCCGAGTGCTGCTGCCGCCTTCAGGACTCACCGCCATCGTTGAGTTTTTGGAGCCAACTGAAGCCAAAAAAGCTTTTACAAGGCTGGCTTACAGCAAGGTGTGTGTAGCTGCATAGCCATGTCCATTTGGTGACAACTGGGAGACTACGGGTACTGGTAATAAGTATTTCTCTGTCTTACTGTTTTCTCAAACTCTAGTTTCATCATGTCCCGCTATATTTGGAGTGGGCGCCTGTTGGGGTGTTCGTAGCAACCAAACCAAAGCCAGGTGATGCTAACGAGTAGCCGTTTAGGTTTTTTGTGTGTTTTAGGAACAATAATACTAATGAGGATACATATTGGATCTGTCCCATTACTCGTTAGACAAAGAGGAGGCAGTGAAAGAAGAAACAAAGGAGGAGGAAGAGGAGGAGGAAGAAACTGTTCCAGGTTCTACACTGTTCATTAAGAATCTCAATTTCAGTACAACAGAAGAGCAACTACAGGAGGTAGGTCAATTCATGTCTCAACTCTCACATGTACTGGTAGTCACAGTTCCTATTTTTTATCATATTTTCTTCTTTATTGCAGGTGTTCTCCAAATGTGGCAATGTCAAGTCCTGCAGCATCTCAAAGAAAAAAGATAAATCAGGTACGTCATATTCAAACTGCAGTCAGTCATTTAAAAATGGACTAAGTACTTATTTATAGAAGGTTTACAGTATACTGTATTTAAGATTAAAAATAGATTTCAATGTGTGTATTTTGTTGCAAACTGAGTTTTCATTCAGAAACAAAAATTATTTATTTTATTATTATGTATTGTTAGGCTCCTATGC
Organism: Simpsonichthys santanae; assembly: GCA_031762415.1. NCBI lineage: Eukaryota > Metazoa > Chordata > Actinopteri > Cyprinodontiformes > Rivulidae > Simpsonichthys > Simpsonichthys santanae. The sequence goes on from JARVLU010001462.1 coordinate 18,811,564, forward strand.
TCCTAATGAGGAGGCTAACAATCACATAAAGTGTGACATATTAAACATGTTAAAATATGTAGAACATTTTAACACATTTACTAGGTTCCCACATGTCTGCTTTCTATTAAGATGCGTCAAACCCTGCTGTTACACGATGTGTGTAAGGCTTTAGAAACCCTTCCCACACTATTGCAATATTCTAAACTCTTAAACCTACGTCATTTTAACAACAGATGTACAGTATACTGTATGTACTGCACAGTACTGCAAAATTTTGCTCACCGGCTCTGCAGAAGACAGTGGCTCAGTTCCAGCTCAGTAGACCTGACCTGCTGGACCTACCCTGCCAGTTCTAGTCGACACTTTGCAGCCTTTGAGCACCAAAACGCTTTGAAGGGAGTCAGACCTTCAGAAGGCCAGCATGGGACCAGACGGTGGTCCGACTGAGTCCAAATCCGGATGAAAAAGTCCTGGTCGGCTCTGGAGAGCACGCTGGATCTTTGGGCGATGCCTCCTAGCTTGGAAGACCTCGTGGGCTGGCAGGCGGCACTCAGATTCACAGATGAGTCTGGAGGTCTGGTTCCTGATCAGTTCCGTGTGGCTCTTTGCATCCGCTGGGCGTCGAAGTCACTGTATGAATAAGGAGGACCAAATTTTTTCCGATCAGATCAAAACTTTCCCTTTAGTGTTTCAGCAGAAGGCAGCGGGGCTTCTGGGCAGGGCACTGTTGGCTTCTGGGAAATGTAGTCTTTTTGAGTGGCGTTGCCTGTCTAAATAATTTTTTAATTAACTTTTTACTGTACAGTATTCCGTACTGTCCCAATCACGTGAGCAATATCAAAGTTGATAATCGTGTACAATTTTTTTCTAGTGTACAATCTTTCTTGGAAAAATCGCGAAAGAGCGAGTTCGCGAAAGTTGAACTGCAAAGTAGTGAGGGATTACTGTAAACATCTGCAGGTGTGTTTTGTGAAATTGTGGAATTTTTTAAAGAGCTTTTTCTATAATTATTTTTTTATTTTATTTTTTTCCCAAATAATTTGAAACAAGTGAATTCATGGTCCAAATTCAAACATCAACAAAAATGTTTCTCCCATGAATCTGGCATATCTAGGCTTTTAATTGGATCCAGTAACAAAAAATGTTTTTGTAGAATGCATTAAAAAAAGACTTTGTATTGTCAAAGTACATGCTGTTTCACTTGTCTTACCAAAACACCCACAACAGCTGTGAGCACTTTTTAGTAAAAATAAATACAAAAGCTCATAAATGGATGTCATAAATTTTAACTCTTGACATCTCATACAAAGCCTTAAATGTGAACGTTTTTAGTGGGATTAGTTTTAAATAACAAAATAGTATTGACTGTTTTTGGGAAAAGGTGTCAATAAAGTTTTGGACATTGTTTTTGTGAGCTGGATTTTTGTAGTTGAGAGGTTCCTAAGGAAAAAAGTCAGGAACCCACTGCTATAAATATATACTTACAATAATATTATTATAAACTTGGAAAAAACAACTAAAAATCTCTCATGTATTTGCATTTTCTCTTGACTTGTAGATGTAAATTTAAGGTTCTTTGAGAAATAATATGCATTTTGTCAGTGAAATTTTAAATTCTTGTCACAATTTAGCAACAGTTGCTCATAGATGCTAGAGTGTAGATTTCAACCACTTAAAATGTGAAATTTTTCCAGTTTATGTCTCTTTCTGTGCATTTTTTTTTTCAGTGTTTTCCTGTATTGTTGTTTTGCTTTCCAGGTAAATTGTTGTCCATGGGTTATGGTTTTGTTCAGTATCAGACAGCAGAGTCTGCACAGAAAGCCCTGAGGCAGCTGCAGGTATCATCAGCACCACATCTTCAATGAAACTTTTTTCTTTAAAACTGGAATTCTGACCTATGTGCTGTCTTCTCTCCTCTAGCACTGCACTGTGGATGATCACCAGTTAGAGATGAAGATTTCTGACAGAGCCACAAGGTGATTTGTGATTTCACTGTGTAAACAGATATAAAATATTAAAATTGTGCATCAGGATGTTTCATGTGTCTCTTTCTGTGTGCAGAACCACAGAGGTGTCACGCAAAAAGAAGCAAGTCGAGAAAAAGCAAACTAGTTCCAAGATTCTCGTGCGCAATGTTCCCTTCCAAGCCACTGTCAAGGAAATTCGAGAGCTCTTTTGGTAGCAGTCGCACATCTATAAAATTGTTCATATACAGTATATGGTTTGCTAAATGCTATATGGAGATGATTTTTGAGGAGTTTAATGTTTTGATTACTGTCTTTTTAGCACATTTGGGGAGTTGAAGACTGTCCGTCTACCCAAGAAAGCAACTGGTGCAGGGAAGCATAGAGGCTTTGCCTTTGTTGATTTTCTCACCAAACAGGATGCTAAGGTTTGTGTGTAATTTGTTTTTCTTTTTATCAATAAATAAAAGTCAAGATCTGCAGATAGAGAATTCAAAGTATCAAACACTTAACACATTGCAAACTGTGCTGCGACATGCAATAATTATTAAAGGCTTTGTTCTTGTGTTCCTGTAGAAAGCTTTTGCAGCTCTCTGCCACAGCACCCATCTGTACGGCAGACGTCTTGTGCTGGAGTGGGCCGACGCCGAGGAAACAGTAGAGACACTGAGACGGAAAACAGCCGAACATTTTCATGGTGAATCTTTGAGATTTATAACAAAAATATAGAGTATAACTGATTAAAATAAAAAGCTCATCTTTACTGATCATCTTCCTCCTTTTGCTTCAATCTTAGTGGTTGCCAAAAAGCAGCGGAAAGCTGAAGTTTTGGAGGAAATTCTTGACAAGATGGAAACCGGTGGAGTTGAAGACTGAAGTCTTCTATTGCTTCCATCTTTTGAAATCTTCAAAATACAATTCTAATCAGTGTACAAACAAATGTATCAAACATAGGTACCTGTATTAAGCATCAGATGAGTTTGGCAGCAGATGGAACTATTTTAGATGTTCATTGTTGCTTTGTTTTGTACTAAATTATTTCTCAAAGAGAAATATTGTGTTGTTAAGGTTTTATTAAAAAGTATACAACAGAACATTAAAGTTTTACACGTTTTCTCTTTTTAAGCTAACGTGCAGGAATGCGAACTTTTATTCTTAAGTGAAGTTATGTTTCCTGTTTCGGTCACATGAGAAAGCGCTCGAAGTATCACGTGACAGCACTGGTTTCAAACATGGCGTCCAGGCAAAACATACTGTGTACTCCGGGCGGTTTTCTAAAGGTTTTCAGTATTTGTGTGAGTTTTTTCGGGTTGTGTTTGTCTGTTGGAGAAGAAATACGAACAGCTGTTTTAGACAAACAGAGCGGACAGCTGTCTGTCGTCGACGGCTTTCAGGAGGACTTTGTAGCCTGGGCAAACTTTACAGACAGCATCACAACAACAGGGTGAGATGTTTTTTTTTTTGTGGGATTTCATTGCGAATGAGCTTTCACTTTTGTTTTGGTATAAAGATCCAAACCAACAACGATAGAGAGAAAAACAGTTAAAAAGGAAATAAGTCAGATTTCATTCTGTTGCTCTATAAAAAGTAAGTTACTGTATATGGGAATTACTCAAAATACCCACATTTTGTAAATGAAGCTGGTTTTAGACACAAATGTAAGGCTGAGTGGAGGCTCACTTTACCGCGGTTACAGGAAAGACATGTAAATGCTTGTTTATGAAACTGTAACTTATCTGGTTTATAAGTTCTTTGCCCAAAGCATTGTCTTTAGCCTCAGTGTAAATAAATAAAAAAAATGATCTATACAGTGTATAGATATAGATAGAGGAAAAAACAGAATTGGCTCAGTAATACTTCCAGAAAGCATTGTCAGTGAACACAATCCACTGTGCCATTGCCAGCTGAAACTCTACAGTGCAAAGAGGAAGCCATTTCTAAGCAAGCTCCACAAGCTCAGACGTTTGCACTGGG
>JARVLU010001462.1:18829491-18841771 GCA_031762415.1 Simpsonichthys santanae
ACACACACACACACACACACACACACACACACACACACACACACACACACACACACACACACACACACACACAGCCGAGCTCCCCCTCCCTTCCTGCTTCTGCAGTGTGGGCGGGCCATTGAGGAGACAGCTGTCTGAGCGTGTGTGAAAATACAGGCCTGCAGCTTGACGACAGACCTGTGTTCTTCTTTGAAATAGTTCAGAGCTCATTTATCCATGCTGTGTGCCTTTTGAGGAACACAGGCAGGAAGCGCAACATTAATAAATCAACAGTTTATCATATCGCTAAAGATACGGTCAGCGGCTAACAAGATGGCTAACAATTTAGCCGTCTTCTTCCGCAGATGAGACTGACCGTGACTTTAGCGATATGATAAACTGATGATTTATTAATGTCTCGACCTCTCGCTGCTTCTCTCATAAAGCTCAACACGGCTAAATAAGCTCGGACCTGTGGTTTGTTTTAAGGAAGCAGACTAAAAACACTTGGTGTTGCCGCTTCACGGTTCTGAGGCTCACTTTACTGCTGTTCACAAACACGCTGACTAATGTGAAGGTGTGGAGGACACAAATGTATATATTTCACGTCAGAATGTGCTCTTATTGTGAAAGGGACAGAATATAAAGAGAGCAGTTTGGCGGTTGTATTTCTGTGGTATTTGAGTTGTTCTCCTGAGCTTGATGAGGGAAGACGTTGAAAATAAATCGACGCTGAGAATAAATCGAGACTCCAGGTATTTTTTGTCTCTCACTGTTTAGCTTGCCAACGTGCCAAGGTGCAACGGCACACTGACTCCACTAGACCAGTTTCCTATTCCCCAAGGGAAGTTAGAGCATGTGCATGTGGATTTAGTGGGCCCACTTCCACCTTCAAGAGGTTTTACCCATCTCTTAACTATGGTGGACAGAACCAGGTACGGCGCATTCAGTTGCTCCCAATGGGAGTAGGGCAGTCCTAACAGGGGGAAATAGATTTGTTGCCCTATTGGCAGCACATCACTGCCTTCCACAGGTGTTTGTGCCGAAGGACCTTATGTCAGCCGCGTATGTATTTATCCACCATGACGCATACCGTTCACCACTTCAACCTCCTTACAATGGTCCATTTCGTGTTTTGGAGAGGGGACCTAAAGATTTTTTGGTGGAGTTGGGGGGTAATTAGGAGAGGGTTTCAGTGGACCATTTGAAACCAGCTCATGTTTTGCCGGGGAACCCGGTTGAGTTCGCTCAGCCACCTCGTCGTGGCCGTCCCCCAATTCTTTGCCCACTCCTTCAGGTTTTTTACCCTACAGCTGAGTTACCTCCCTCAGGTTAAATGGCAGTCGGTGCAGAGAGTATCCTTCAACTTCAACACCTGTCACTGTGAAGAGTAGCCGTTGTCGCCTAATCAAACTCCCTAGCCGTTCCCATTAGGTATTTCATTCATTTATTTATTGTTTTACACCTGTTTCACAATTTGTGTTTTTGGTGTTAGTGACATTCTGTGTGTTCAGGGGGGCCTGTGTGGCGGACACAAATGTATATATTTCACGTCAGAGTATGCTCTTATTGTGAAAGGGACAGAATACAGTATATAAAGAGAGCAGTTCGGCGGTTGTATTGTATTTCAGTTCTATTTGAGTTGTTCACCTTGTTCTCCTGAGCTTGATGTGGGAAGACGTTGAGAATAAATCGAGACTCAAGGTATAGTATTTATCGTCTCTTTCTGCCGACTCCCACAGTATTTTATATAAAAGACGAAACGTTTCCACAAGAAGAATCCGTCCAGAGTATCTGAACCTTGTTAAAATTTCCTACCTGGATTATTGAGCATGTAGCAGAATAATTAGTGCTGCTTGGATTAATCTGTTGTAAATGTTTATCATTTTGTCTCACCCAAGTACCTCTCTAGCGCAGCGGAATGTAACCTTGCCTACGTAGAAGACGTCTTGTCCAATGATCGTTAAGAGTTTTGTCATGGTGCCTTCCTATTGGCTCATTGTTGAACGATAGAGGCGGGACTTGTGTAAATCTTTGCGCTCCAGAGGAAACACAGTCGAAGAAGACGGGATTGTTACGCGGCCTGTGTCGTTGTCTTTCATAAAAAACAAAACAACGTAATGTTATAGTCTTCATGCTTCTTGTAGATGTTTATTATACCATGTAGTTGTTGTAGCATGATGACGGTTTTAACACTTTAACAGAATTCAGTGGTTTCGGCTAGCATTAGCTTAACGCTAACGTCGTTGCCTCGTAAACATTCTGTCAGATGCTAATGTCTGTTAGCTACTAACGTTAGCCTAACGTTAAATGCCGTTTACAGTTGCTGTGTAACGTGTAAAACTTTTGTATTGTGTGTTTATATGCTCAAAAACGATGTTACATTACTTTTTCGAAAGCCAGCCAAAGTAATAAAAACAACATGCACACTCTGAAGTGTTAATAGTGAAATGTGCAGAAAGGCGCTCCTTGCTGGATTCATATTATTTTGTTGTTCTACAGGCCTCCCACGTGGTGCACTCATTGGACGTACCTACACATGCAGGGAGACTTTAATAAAAGCGTGAGTACCTCGTGTGGTACATCCAAACTAGCTAACGCCAGTTTATGTACTGAAAATGTGACGCTACGTAGCAACACACAAGACAGGTGACAGTACTTTCTACTTACTTTTGCAGAATGAAAGCTCTTGATTAGAGTTCGCTGTTGGTCAGGAAGACGACAAAACAGAAGACCAGGAAGGAAGTGGACTACCCGGTATCTGTGTGGGGCCATGGCTTATTCCAGTTACAGCAACCTGAGCAGGGCTCAGCTTACCTTTGAATACCTGCACACAAATTCGTAAGTACCAAATGTATTATTTGTGTCAAGTTACAACCTTTTTACAACACCACATTACAACCTAAGGGGATTAAAATAGTTGTACAATTCTTTAGCTATGCAATACATTTTAGAGGTATTTAACACTACAGCTATCAAGAACATAAAACGGGGAATAACAGGCAATATATTTTATCTGGGGCATGCCCTGAAATGATGTGCTACACACAGTTGTAAAGGAATTGCATATCTTTTAATTTTTTAATGTGTAGTTTGTGGTGGTGGTGGTGGGGTCTTAAAAAGAACACAAGTATGGATTGATACTGTTTTTTCATTTCATTATTATATTATGTAAATGACTCACTCTACAGTTTGTGGGGAACGCTATAGTTACATTAGCAAAACTTTGTAATGTGTTTGAAGAAATGCAAGTTTGAGATGTATAAGAGCAGCATCCCTATAATTTATATTGGAAAAGTCTGCCTTGTTCATTTATTCAACCTTTATTTATACAGGTTAATCCCATTGAGCCTATGGGACTCGTTTACAAGAGAGTTACCGTAATTCATCTTTTATAGAATAAATTTTATGTTTTTAGGACAACTCACGAGTTCTTATTTGGGGCCTTGGCTGAGCTTGTAGACAATTCAAGGTAACACAATGATTTACAATAATAATTACATTGAGTGACAATAAGTTTCATTGCACAAAAATGTTTTTTAATATAAATTTTAACTTTTCTGTTACAGAGATGCAGATGCCACTCGAATAGACATCTACACAGGTACACAAAATACTAATTCACCAGTTTCTCACTTTTATTGATTTTTTTATTTTATTTATTCATTCATTTAAAAATAAAACAAATTCATCAAAATGAAGAAAAAAAATTTGAATGAAAAGGGTGCAGAAAGAACAATTTTTTTTTTAACTTTCATGTTATTCTTCCAGAAAAAAGACCAGAGTTACGTGGTGGTTTTATGCTTTGCTTTCTGGATGATGGTATTGGGATGGACCCTAGTAAGTGTGATTTAAATATTAGTCAATGATGTTAAGTGGTCATGTACAGTACTGATTTTGTTTTTAAAATGTCTGTTTTATTAGTTGAGGCAACTCATGTGATTCAGTTTGGAAAGTCAAACAAACGGTCCCCAGAGTCCACCCAGATTGGCCAGTATGGAAATGGATTGAAATCGTGAGTCCTTCATGTAATTCTTGTGGTAATATTAATATTTTTTTGTCATTGGGACACTGGTCTTTAAATTGTCTCTACGTATATATTTTTCCCTTTGTTTCTGTTGCAGGGGGTCAATGCGAATTGGGAAAGATTTCATCTTGTTCACAAAAAAAGAGAATACTCTAACTTGCCTTTTCCTGTCAAGAACATTCCACGAAGAGGAAGCACTTGATGAGGTCAGATTCTACTTACTTATACATGATTTGAGCATGGTGATTTATAATATGAAGCTATGACATAACTTAGAATACTAATATTTATGTTTCCATTGATTTTTTTTTCCTGCTTGTAATATATTTTTTAATTATAATCAAATCATACCTTTGTGTACATGCATGTATCCACTTTCTATTTGTAATAGGCATTATTAAGAAAGAAAACCTGCATGTGTTTTATACGAAAACACCTACCAGTAGTTGTAATGTTTGAATTTCAAAAATAGTTGCTAAAAGGGAGTTTCAGTGTCGAGAGTCAATAAAGGTTATAGAATAAAGAGAGAAGACTGTTTGCATCACTGCTTTGTTTACAATTTTGAATTGATACAGTCACAAATGGGTATAGAATTAGATGCTACTTTTTGTTAATGAACAGCATCTTTTTTTTTTTTTCTTGGTAACCCTATACTGTATTTATATTTTTAAATTAGCCAGCTGCATGTTTGCTCCAAATAAATCAGGAATTGGACTGAAAAGCAACGTTGTGAGTTTGACTGATAAGTATTTGAGTTGATAGTGATTTCAAAACAAAAGTGATCTAAAAACAGGTGGAATGTTTGGTTGTTTTAGCATTGTATTTAAGACTTTTAATCCTCTCACAGGTCATAGTGCCTCTCCCCTCCTGGGATCTGAAAACCAAGGAGCCCCTGACTTCTGATCCTGAGAAATATGCAATAGAGACCGAGCTCATCTTCAAATACTCTCCTTTTAAAAATGAGCAGCAGCTGATGGAACAGTTCAACAAAATAGAAAGCGAGAGTGGTGAGCATATGACAAGTTTGTCCAAGTCTTAAGCAACTGTTTTTGTCATGCATAACATTTTCACAAGTTATTCAAAGAGTGTTAGCTGAAATACTTTTCTTTTTTGGCATCACTTTTGTTTTTATTTCTTTAAGGCACTCTTGTGGTCATCTATAACCTAAAGCTGATGGACAACGGAGACCCAGAGCTGGATGTAGAGTCTGATCACCAGGACATACTCATGGCTGGAACACCTGTGGAAGGAGTGTGAGTTTAGCTGTTACTGTGTTAGAAGATGAATTTGATTTCATGTCCCATATTTTCCGCCGTACACATCGCACCGCCCTACAAGCTGGATCAGTCTATATTTGTCTAATAAAGTGTAAAAATTCATAAATATATTGCTTCATCATATAAATCGCATCTATTATGCTTCACTGCTGACGCTTCGCGTTTGTTTCTCATCACCGCTGACATCCCAGAAATGTGGGCCGGTGTTGTGCCAAAATATCGGTGGGCTGCCAAATGGCAGCCACAGGAGCGTGCACGGGAGTACTTTAACAATAATTTAACAAGATTAACACTTAAAAACAATTGTTTTCTCGAAATTATAACAAATCTCTGTCTCAGTCTAACTTTCGCTTAATAAATGCACTTTGACGGTCAAATCAGCTCCATTTCAAAACCCGATTCGCGTAAGCGGGCACAACACTTAAAAACAATTGTTTACTTGAAATTATAGTAAGTTTGTCTCAGTCTAACTTTTGCTTAATAAATGCACTTTGACAGTCAAATCAACTGTATTTCAAAACTATTCTCTGCCTCAGTGCTCCCGGGAGTGTGCAGACAGGGAGGGAAAAAAGGAAGAACGCTGCGCGTTTCTTCGAAATTTAACAAGATAAGCACCTAAAACAATTGTTTGCTTGAAATTATAGCAAAGGTTTGTCTCTGTTGAACTTGTACTTCAGAAATGTGCTTTAATGGTCAAATTAGCTGCATTTCACTGGGGCAGTGCAGTGAAATGAAGCTGGTTTGATGGTTGCTCCAAGCAGCGAGCAGAACGAAGGTGGAAGCCAGTTGAGTCATTAATAACTGGTGAAGATTCTCAGTTATCCAGGACATGGTCAGTTCAAAAAAGTTCAAGATAAAAACAAAGTATAAAGTATAATAAATAAAGTCCAGTTGTTTTTGTTTTGAACTTTTTTGAATTTGTCATTATACCCACTTTTACCTATTACATGATACGACATGCCTTACTACTCTGCTGCCATCTAGTAGCTGAAAATAGTACTGTTCAAATTATTATTATTTTTTTTCAGTTGTAATGAATTAAAACCATCATATCTCAGCCAAAAATTGGTTTATAAATATGGGGGGAAAAAATCCATAAATACATTGCTTCAGCCTATAAGTCACAGGGCATGTAAATTATGCAAAAAACAAACAAAAAAAAAAAATAGATAAATAAAAAAAGGACATACAGTGAAAAAATCGGTAGTAAAATCAGTTATATTTAGGGCACAATTATGTTATTGCCAATGTTTGATTGTTTGTTTATTGGCAAAATATGTCATGAATCACTGGATATCTTGTAATGAAACTCAAAGTAATCAGTTAATGCATTTATAAAATTGGTTATCTTTTAAAGTCAATTTATTTGAGATGGCTGTTGCATCTAATCTTGGAATACACCAAAATGGCTATAACTCGCTCATCTTACAGGCACTAATGGTGTGGTAGTTGAGCCATCTGCAACATATAAGTTTAATACTAACATTCATCCATTATCGTTACCCGCTTCTTCCATTTTGGGTCACGGGAGTTGTTGGTGCCCAGGTCCAGCAATCACTGTGCGAGGGGCGGGGTACACCCTGGACAGGTCGCATGTCCATCACAGGGTCACTTTTGCCCCATTTGCACTGCTCCTACTCAGCCCCAACTATGGGCAGCCCACCACGGAAAGAACCCTTTTGCATCAATAATTTAGCTAGTAGTTTTAGCTGATTTGAGGCTGATTCGGGTCCCCTTTTCGTCCCTGCTTCTCTGGTGGGACCGAGCGATCTCAGTCGAGCTGACTCCGGCCAAAACCTGAATGCAGGACACTGATAGGTCGGGGGAGGAGTCACTGAATCTCAGACACTTTTCACCGATCCACCATTTGCAATTTCTTTGGCCGCGGAGCAACAGCTGGATCTATTTTTAAGATTTTAAAAACAGTAATGACAATACTGTATTTAATGCTGAAGTCCAGGCGTTTTATGTGTTTGGTGACCGATGGCAAAATTAGAGCGAGCGGAGTCACGGCATAGGATCATGTGAATTGCTGACCCGTTGAAGCATGCCAGGCCGGACCCCAAGCCCTGGCCTCGCCTGCTCACAAAGGCCAGATTCCGAGCTCTGGCAGGCGGGAGGACCGGGACGGAGGGTGGAAACGTTTTTTTTTTTTTTTTTAAACGTTTTATGTATAAATTATTATTATTATTATTTTTATCAGTGAAGATTAAAAATAAATAAACGATGCCGGCTTCATCATGAAATCCTGTTTTCACTTTGACTTTATTAAATAATCTTAATTAAAGTTAACTCGGCTAAAAAAATCATAAAAAGACATTATTGGATCTCAGGAACATTTCTCTCTAACATGTTTAAAAAAGAGCCTTTGGTTCAACTTTATTCTAACCCACAGATGTACAAATCACAAAAGAAAAATTACACTTTAAATTAAAGCTAAACTTTAAATCATTTTAAACAAAGATATCCTGATGCATGCTCAATAATCCAGGTAGAAACATCTAAAAAAAAAGTTAAGTCTGGTCCTCTGGACATTCACAAAACAAAATAAATAAATAAAATGTAGAAACGTTTCTTCTTACATCTGAAAGACTTCTTCAGTCTGAGGTGCTGAGTTCAGCTCAATCTTATAAATAGATATTTATAAGTCTGAGCTGAACTCAGCACCTCAGACTGAAGAAGTCTTTCAGATGAAAGAAGAAACGTTTCTACATTTTTTTGGGTTGTTTTTTGTTTTTGAATGTCCAGAGGACCAGACTTAACTTTGTTAGATTTACATATTGATGTTTTTGTAGAATCTGGTTAATCAGATTTAATTCAATTCAGCTTAGCGCTAAGTCACAACTGAAGTTGTCTCAGGGCACTGAACAGAAATATTTATATACAGTATATAAAAAAATTAACAGAAACATTCATATATAAAAATAATAGTTTAACATTATCTGAGGAGCAGACTGCTTTGAGTTTAACTCATCGCAGAACATTAGCAGAATTTGGGTTCTGGACACGCCTCCAGAATCGGTCCTAAAGTGCAGGTGCAAATCCAGGCTGAGCTGAGCCAGGCTGAGCAGGGGTGTGCAGGACTGAGCAGAGTTGGGGCAGATTAGGAGCAGTGCAAATGGGGCAATAGAGACAACCATTCACTCTCTCACTCGCACCTAGGGTTAATTTAGAGTTACCAGTCAGCTTAAGATGCATGTTTTTAGTCTGTGGGAGGAAACGAGTACCCTGAGAAAACCCACGCATGCACGGAGAGAACATGCAAACTTCACCCAGAAAGGCCAGGATTTGAACCGGGGACTTAGTCGCTGAGAGGCAGCAGCTTTACCATTTGCACCACTGTGCTGCCTTAACACTAACACATTGTGCATAAAATGTTTTAAACTTTGGCATGCAAGGAACCAAGGCAAGTCATGTCCATTTTTATTTGTATTTACATTTATAGCTAATTGCTTTTGTCAGAAACGTTTTTCAATAGTTCTCAAACTTTCACAGGAAGCCAGAAAGGAGGTCGTTCAGGGCCTACACTGCTGTGCTGTACATTGACCCACGCATGAGGATTTTTATCCAGGGACATAAAGTTAGGACTAAGAGACTGTCCTGCTGCCTTTATAAACCAAGGTAATTTCATAATGTCCATAAATGATGACTGACATGGTGTTTTGTTTTTTTAATGATATTTTGACATCCATTTTTTATTTTTAAGGATGTATAAATACACATCCACTCGTTTCAAAACACGTGCTGAACATGAAGTTAAAAAGGCAGATCATCTTGCAAAAATTGGTAAGTTCTTGATGGAATAATTGTTATTTTCGTTATTTCTAATTTAACTGGACTTGATTCTGTTTTGACTTTCAGCTGAGGAGAAGGCCAGAGAAGCAGACAGCAAACGTATAGCTATGGAGACCAGACTAGGAGATGACATATCAAAAGATTCAAGGGTGAGAAAAGTTTTTTTTTGTCAAATACAAATGATTTTATGTGGGCTGGTGTCTGTCCCTGCAGACAATGTTTGTTGTTGTTTTTTTTTATCACAAAACCTATTTATTTAAATAACTGATTTCTTCCCTTTTATTTTAGGCAATTCTGAGGAAAGTCCAGGATTCAGCCATGATGCTGCGAAGGGAGGCTGACATAAGAAAAAGAAATCTTGAAGCCAAACAAAAGTATGTTAAAGAAAAATGTTTTTTTTTTTTAATATAGATTTTTGTTTTATTTATTCATTTATTTATTTATTTTACTCTAAAGCAGAGTTGGTGTTCTTATCTGTACTGTCACTAATCTAAATTGAAAGTTATTTGTGTGGATTCTCAGTTATCCAGGACATGGTAGTCCTAAAGTTTAGCTAGATGGTAATCTGGAGCTATCCTGATGTATGCTCAATAAGCCAGGTAGAAAAATCTAAAAAAGTTACCAGTAAGTCTGGTCCTCTGGACATTCCAAAAAAAAAACAAAAAAAACGAACAAAAAAAAAATTATAGAAACGTTTCATCTTTCCTCCGAAAGACTTATTCAGTCTGAAGTGCTGTATTCAGCTCAGTCTTATTCATTCAGCCTTTATTTAGGCAGGTTAATCCCATTAAGCCTCGAGGACGCATTTACAAGAGACCTGGATTATAAATAGCTCCTTCTCATAGTGGATCAACCAGTTTGCTGCTGACAGCCAAAACCAGTTGCTCACATGCAGGGCTTAAAAGCGCTCCGGCTGGAGACAGCCTGCCAGTCCGCCTCAATTTAACTTTGGTTGATAGACATGGATTACATCCAATCACATTGAAGCTCGCGTTGTCTTGACCAGTTACTTACAGGAAGGTGGGTCTTAGAAAAGCAAGCATGTGTGTATGCGGCTTCGCAGTCAAATCAATGCAGAAGATGGAGTTTGTCACACCAAAATAAAATAAAGTTTTACTGTAGATAAAAGTGGCACTCTGTTTCCTCCATAACAGGAGGTGATTTCTCCTCCTACTCCAGTGTCTGGCAACGCCTACTCTGACTGACAATGTGTCCCCCCTTTGGAGCGAATCGAAGTGGGTCAAATGACCAATTTCAGCAGGAAAGACAGCATCTCAGCGACTCCCTTTAAATTTGTGTCAAAACTACAGATTTTTAAACTGTTTCGCATTGTTAGGCCAAGTAAATTTAGAATTATGATAAATAATCCACGCCACGTCTTTTTCTGGGAAAAAAAAAAAAATCAAATATCAAGCGCGTTACAGCAAGAAGCTGCCCACCACCACCACTGCTGAACATGTAAACAATCTCCCCCCTCCTTTCTGACGGATGCTCGAAGTTATTTGTGAAGCACCAAATAATCTACAGAAAAAATAAGAAAAAGATGCGGAAGTTGAATGCGAGTTCAGTGCACGATAAAGTCAGCGAGAGCCGGGGTGATGAAAAGGAGGATCATTTGTTTTAGAAGAGGAAGAGTGGACCGAGCCCGTGTGTGACTGCACAGAGGAGGGGGTCCAGATCCAAGCATCAGTTCTGAGCTCTGCAGAACAGAGGCTGATCCTCCTCTGTTCTGCAGGCACAAGCCGATTCTTTGTGCAAATTTTGTATTAAAATCCCCCAAACCAAGTCAGCTTAGCCATTTCAAGCATGATAAATAGCTCCTCTTATTTAGTATTTTCTTCCCATTCTTGTTTGTTTTTAGAGCACTGAAGGAACCCAAGGACCTAAATTTTATATTTGGACTGAATATTGAACAGAGGGACTTGGATGGGATGTTTGTGTACAACTGCTCTCGCCTCATTAAGTTGTATGAGAAGACGGGGCCTCAGCTTGAGGGAGGCATGTAAGTCTAATGCACAAAGAAGGGAGTTATTTTACTTTTAATTGTAAACATCAACTGAAACATGTTTTCTGTGTTTAAGGGCATGTGGAGGCGTAGTTGGAGTTGTAGATGTCCCATATTTGGTTTTAGAGCCAACTCACAACAAACAAGACTTTGCAGATGCTAAAGAGTACAGACACTTACTGAAAGCCATGGGAGAATATCTAGCTCAGTACTGGAAGGATATTAACATTGGTAAGTTTTTTTTGTGATTATTATTAGTAGTAGTAAATTCTCACAGATAAAATGTTTCTGTTTATGCAAGTGACATTGGCAAGTCAGGCATCAAGAAGGCAAACATAAGAATATGATCATATTCATATATCATCAATGCTAAACATTTAACAGCAGCTGCTGTTATAGCAAATTGGAAAAATGCCCCTTTTAAGAGGAGAAAAATACATCAGTGCTGGTTTTTAAAAACGTTTTTGTGTGTTTATGCAGCTCAAAAAGGCATCGTAAAGTTCTGGGATGAGTTTGGATATTTGTCTGCTAGCTGGTCTGCACCTCCTTCATCAGAGTTGAGATACAAAAGACGTCGTGCAATGGAGATACCACTTACTATTCAGTGTGGTAAGTGACACAGTCATTAGTCATTCACAGCTCTACTGTCACAAACACTTTACCACTCTGAGCAGACTTGGTCTGAACTTTTTCATTAATTTTTTTAGATAAATGTTTAAAGTGGAGAACACTGCCTTTTCAGCTGGATGCAGTGGATAAACGCTACCCAGACAGTTGGGTGTGTCTGATGAACCCTGACAGCAGCCAGGACAGGTACAAACACATTGTGGATGTGATTATGTCGTATACTGGCAGTCACTGTTATTTTACATTTTACAATTTTTTGTGACTATCTTGTCCCAGTTTTTTTCTGTAAGGCTGAATTGTGGAACTTTGTTTCTACATTACTGAATTGTAGTGTTTGCATTTTGTGTTTGTAGGTGTGATGCATCCGAACAGAAGCAGAATCTACCTTGTGGCATTTTGAAAAAAGACAAACCATCGGCTGAAGACAAAAAGAAGGATTTGGCTGAGAAAATCAAGCAGCAGCAGGAAAAACTAGAAGCTTTGGAGGTAATACACAGGGTTTCCGCGGGGTCTTAAAAAGTCTAAAAAAGTCTAAAATTTCAAAATCTCGATTTTAGGCCTAAAAAAGTC
>JARVLU010001462.1:18868386-18878778 GCA_031762415.1 Simpsonichthys santanae
TAATGTCGTTTTTTAAAATGTAATGTCGTTTTTTGAAATGTTGTTGTGTTTTGTTGTTTTTGTTGTGTTTTCCCAAACGTAATTCTGTTTTTTCTAATGTAGTTCATTTACACCTTAGGGCCACCGTAGTAATCTCATATGGAATTACTCGACAAGCTCTCACGTACCCCCTGGACTATCCATTGTTTCCCGGTTCTTTCGACTGTAGTTCATGCGGAACACAAACGCATCCAGAATAAAGGCCACAATGATGGTCATCACCACCTGCAAACGCACAGACGCACACGTGCTCGGTCACGTTCACAAAATAAATCGTATTAATTTGGAAATAAAGTGACGCACAGCCTCACCATTGTAACAATGTAAAAAGTCATGAAGTACAGACGACTCCAGTGGCTCGTCATGGACGTCACTCCTTCCTGGTGGGAGAGAAAACGCTGCCGTCAAACAGCGACATCCACTGATCAGTAACACTAAGTGCCGACTGCTCCAAAGGAATCTTACCATGGTGATGTACCAGTTGTTGACCACAGTCAACTCAAACAGAGTCACTGAAGACAAAATGAAAAAACAAAAAAGGATTTAAGAATAGGAAAGGTTAATATCCAACATGAGCATCTCATTCAAAACTTGTTAAAATAATCAGAAAAAAATTATCTGAGACATGCAAAGATGTTCACTTATATACATTGTATTTAAAGATCAAACTTTCTTGTATTTGTTTTAAGAAAAGAGCTCAAATACAGGTGTTCAACAGTCTTACTGAAGTGGGGTGCAAGTGGCCTATAAATACAGAGAACTGAGGTGTAACTCAAGACTTTTGCACAGTATGTATAGTAAGTATAATAATAAGCCTTATCCCCTTAAAAACAAACAAAATTACCAAAGCTGCTGAGAATGTTGTTGAAGTTATTGAGATAATAGTAGCCTTCTTCCAGGACAGTTTTGTTGCCTTCAGTGATGTTAATCTGCCTGTAGGAGTTTGCCACTGTGCTTGTACTAAGATACAAATATAGACAGTTTAATAGAAATAGTCAACTAAATGTCTCAAAGTGCAAAGAATGTGGGTTAACATTATTGAAGTAAATGAGGAATTCTAAAAACGTTCAGTCCAACTCTTAATTTTCCACAGATTATGGTTTAGTGACTCACTTGCAACAGTTGGGGTAAACTACATCAGCGAAGAACTCCATACCCACGATGGCAAAGGAATAATAAAAGATGATTAACGTCAGCCCGAGACTTGCCATCCTGGGGAAGAGCTCAAACATGGTGTCCAACACGTTACGGTACCTCTGCTTTATCTTAAATAACCTGCGAGAGCCAAAATGCAAGGATTTAAAGGACACATAAAAAGCTATGATGTGCACAAATGAGAATTGTAAATGAAAGTGCACCGGAGCAGCTGGAAGGGTCTGAGAACTACGATGAAGTAGAAAGGCTCCATATTGAAGGCGAGAGCAATCAGTCCGAGGAAGGCGAATACAGTCACAGAGAAATCAAACCTGGACGAACAGAAGCAAAGTGAAAATAAGCAGCAAACAGAATCTAAACAAACAAATGCACGTTTGTGTTTTCTGACTTTACATTTATTAAAAGAGGTATTACTTACAGATTCCACCCAGATCGGAAATAAGCAATTGGCCCCAAACCGGTAATTTTCAACAAGACTTCTACACCATAAACTAAAAGTGGAAGAAGCAAAAAGCAGAATTGGTATGGTGGTAAAAAAATGTAATTAATAAATATTAAAATTTGGTGAAAAATAATGAAGTTATGTACTCACTTGTCAGGAAAACAATGTAACTCCAGGGAACAAATTCAGACCACGAATATCCCCCTGCATGAGCAGAGGATGGGAAGAGGTCACTGCAGTGTTTAACACGTTTCCTCTGGGGGTGGGGGAGTAAGTATGTGTGTGTGCGTGCGTGTGCGTGTGTGTGTGAGAGAGAGTGAGAGAGATAATGAAGACATCTTACTGTCCAGTGTGTAAGTCTCTACCAGGATCCACACACCGTTTATGGCCACGACCACATCTGCAGTCACAAAGAAACAGAGCGACCTGAAATGATTGTTCCCTGTGAGAACAGCTGGGAGAACATCAACGACACTCACACATGGTATACTGGAAGGCTTTTGACTTAACAAGCAGGTGGATACCTGTAAAAAAGAAGAGCATTCAGAAACAAATTAGACTTTTCATTTTCTGGACACAAGAAACTGCCAATTTCTTAATATTAGCAAAAAGGTTCAAACTGAAACTAAAAAGTTTGTCAACAAAACAGACGAGAGAAGCTGCCGATCAGATCTCCATCAGCTGTGAGCTCAGGTTGCCATGGTGATGCTAGGTGCAGCATCGTCTGATAGTTTAAAAAAATAAAATCACTAAAACTTTGTCTCAAACTCATAAAGACACACCAAAGTTCATGCTCAATAATCCAGGTACAAATCCAACAATGTTCAGTCAGGTCATCTGGATGGTTTCTTTATTTTATTTATTTTTTTGCTATGCCATTTCGTCCTTCATCCAAAGGACTTCTTCAGTCCCAGGAGCCACAAACAAACTGAAGTCCCACAAGCCCCACACTCCCACAGTGGGGAAAAATGGTTTGCTGGTGATAAGCTGTCCCCCCACCCCCCACATGGGAGTGTGGTGCTTGTAAGATTCCAGTTTGTTTGTGGCTCCTCGGACTGAAGAAGTCCTTTGGATGAAGGATGAAACTTCTCAGAAAAAGAAAAAGAAAGAAACTGTCCAGATGACCTGACAAAGACAGTTTTTTTTAGCTAAGAATTAAAAAAAAGTCAGTGTGACATTTGTGTTTTTGGTGCAGTCAAAAAAAAAAAAAAAAAAAAAAAAAAAAAAAAACGCAACTGCTCTTATTTTAGATCGAAATCTATTGGACAGCTGATATTTGGAGGCTACTAGTGCAAAAATAAAAAATAAAGTCGGTGTGTTGGCCTAAAACTGGACAATTTTGTGTGTTTTGATGGAAAAAAAAATGACACGTGTAGTTAAAAGTCAGTTGTGTGGAACCTTATATATTAATTCACATTTTATATTCACATTTCATATTATTCATATTAATTTTCCAGATTCCCCTTTTTCTAAATGACCACTGCTTCTACTCATTTTTATTATCGTTTTCAGAGAAATATTAAATTATCCAATAGACATTAAATTTTGTTGTAGATATTTAGGAAATGGTGCAAAACTAATTTATTCAAGGTCGTCTCAGATGTCCTTCAAACAAATCAACCACTTTGGTATTTGAACCATGGTTCTATGTTGAATGCGAGGGAGAAGAAAAAGCTTTTTGCCTGATGAGAACGACTCAGTGAAACTGGGCCTGCAGTTATCCCACCTTGACTTAAGGAGTTTTGATTTGTGCAACAAGCAGAAGGAGATAAAATAAACAGAACTTGCCCTTAAAAATGAGGAAGGCTGTGTGTGGAAGCTCATCAAACCAGTGTTCTCCACTTCGTCGTGCCTAATCAACACACATTTACAGTGCATGCATGTGACAGTCTGCCAAAGGGGCTGCATCATAAAAATAGTTGTGGCACTGCAGCGCAAATGTAAAACTAATTACCTTCCATTTAAGACCGATGACCTCATAAAACCTGTAAAAGTCCTGAAGACTGGAACAAAACAAACTTCTAATCAGTTGTAATAAACACGAACATAACGCAGTTAAAAGCAGAAGGATTTGAATTTAAATAGAAACGCCTGCTAGACGGTTACCTGAGCATCTGAGCTCCTGATGTGTTCAGGGCTTTATATGTGAGGAAGCGGTCTCTTGCGGACATTCGTGGTCTGTAAAAACGCATCAGACCGTCAAACTGTTTTAGCGACACACCCGTCGGCCTCTGGAGAGAAAATTAACAGCAACGCAATAAATGTGAGAATGGCAGCCTTAACTTTAGAAATAAAAACTCGCAGGACATAAAAGCACAATACATACCTGTCGACTAACTAACAGCTGAAAGGCGTGGTCAATAGCAGAGCGTTTGTGCAGCAAAAGAGATTTAAACTTCATCTTCTCGACGTCATTGAACGTATCAAACACCACTGCCAGGAGCTGAAAGCAGTACAGTAATAATTTCAATAAAATCATCTAATGTAAAGACATGTCTTAGAAGTGGTGAGAAGTCAACTATTTGTACCAGGTTCATGATAAAGTAGAGCTCAATGGAGAGATAGACAATGAAGAAAACACAAGACCAGCGGTTCTTGGAGTAAGCTGGCATCATCACATCAGGGAAACTACGAGAGAGGAGACAAAACAAATGTTTAAACACTTGTGAGAAAAAGGAGGAAACTCCTGGCTGAGAGCCATGCGTGTAAATATAACAACACTATCATGTGTGCTGCTTACTTTGCTGTGGTCAGCAGCACAAACAGGCTGACGAGGCTGTTCTCCAGACTGTTGAAGTACTGAGGTGAGAGGACACGTTCAAAGTAAGGACATTAACCAAATGGAAATGTGGCACAAGAAAAGGGAACATCAAAGTCTCCTTCTATAATAATAATATAATAATGTCACACAATGTCATCAGCTGTATGCTTCCATACAATGACGAAATTAGTCTCTGCATTTAACCCATCCACCACCAGGTGGTGCAGTGGGCAGCTATTGAAGGCGCCTGGGGGGGCAATTTGGGGATGAGGTGTGCTGCCCAGAGACACCACAGGGTATGCAGTGACCGGGGATCGAGCCTGGGACTGGGGCTTTCGGGTCCCAAGTTGGCTGCCCTGCCTCTACACCATCTTGGTCCCCAGTTGTATAATACGCACAAACTATTATCAGGCGGTCTGAAGGCTCAACATACCGGATCAGCTGTGTTTGTGGAGAACAGGCAGAAACCTGAGGAAGACAAAACACATACAACGTTACAGCAACATCTTCCTGCTGCAAGAACCTAAGCCAAAACAAGGAATATGATTTAAAAAAAAAAACACAAAAAAAAAAACAGCAGTTATATAGATTAAATTAACCACAATCTTACCCAAGATGGCAAAAATAACCATAAAGAAAAGCAGCAGCAGGAGGATGTCAATGAAAGATGGGAGGGACTGAAAGATTTGACGCAGGTTCCTGATTGGATGAAAGCCATTTTGTTAATAAACGCAACTAACAGGAAAACACTTCACAAAACTAAATAATTATTGTTTCGAGTAAATGTAATATTTAACATTTTTTACAAATTCATAAAGTATCAGTATACTGTGTCACACTTTAAACATTTATAAAAGCCACTAAAACCTTCTCTCTCACTGTTTATCAAACCCTTTAAAATGACTGTAAAATACAATTTAATATACAGCTGCACCAAAAACAATTATTTTCAACTGTGAAAAATATTTATGTGACACTTGAAGTCTAATCTAAAGTGAGAGTTTATCTCTAAAGGGTTTGAATGAAACAGGCCTTTGTTTTTACTGTCAAATGATAAGGTTTAAGAAAATACAAATCAAGAAAACGGTTAACTTCTGTTTTTGTGGCCCTGGCTTTGACACGAGTGCATGATTTCACAAGTATCTAGATATGTTTAGGTCATCGTGCACCTGCGCACAGCACCACAGTATCTACAGTCCACCAGGAATATTGGTCTAAGAGCTCTGGTCACTCGAACGTGAGACGTTTGTCTGATGAGAACCACGATGGCCTCCACAAACTGCAGCAGCAACACACACGTCTGTGCAAGGAGAAGAAAAAAAAAAAATAAGCAAAAAGTTTTAACCAAAAGTCTCATTCCAGACATGCAGATTGTGCCTCAAAGAAATGGTGCAAAGATGGCGCTCTATACTGTACAGTCCTTTCTTACTCCAAGTACCATTTACCTTCATCATTGTCCTCTTGTGCCGGATGAAAGTGTGGAAGCCTAACCACCGTAGTTTCATGCAAAGCTCAAAAGCCACCATAACCAAAGCCAGCAGTTCTAGAGTGGCATGGACCTGCAGAAAATATATGCAAATAGTTTCTGGTGAGAACTGCAAACTAAAAGTCAAGTCAGGTCCAATTTATTCAGAGACAGCAGAAGAGCTAGGGCTAAACACAATGACTTCAGTTTTCTGATCATCAAAAACTTTTAAAAAAATTGAAGCTATCCATGCCTTGATGTCATCAAGACATTTTAACAGAGGGCGAATGGAGCAAGAACTATTACATTTTAAGGGCAGATAAATCTGACAATCATCAACACAATGAAATGAGAAAGACCCTGTTTCTTTAGGATAGATCCTGAAGGGAGAAGATTGAGTGAAAACAAAAAGGACCCAAGAATCTAGCCCTGTGGGACCCCGCAGGAAAGAGGCACTGACACAGACACACTACTTCCAACTGTAACACAAAACTCCTGTCTCTTGGGTAAGAACGGAAACATTCTAATGCTGCACTGTAATCCCAAACCAGTGTTCTAACCTTGATGTAAGGACACTGTTGCCAACAGTATCAAAAACAGCGATAAGTATCACAAGTTGGCCAGAATCATTTGCTAAAAGAATGTCATTACAAACCATAAATAAAGCTGTTTTGGTGCTGTGTATTTGTTTAAAACCAGACCGAAAGACTTAAAAAATACCATTCTCATTCAAAAACTTGTATAGATGAATAAAAGCTATTTTCTCCAGGGTATTAGAATACTGTACCACAGATGTAAGCAGAGTGCAGCAGTTTGTGCTGACTTACGTAGATGTCCAGGCGCAGTGAGGGAACTGCGGGAGCTTCACACAGTGACAGCAGCAGCAGCAGCAGGCCAGTAAACAGCTCCATCATGTAGAACAGGTGGTTGTGGGCGAACAGGTACGCTGCAAGAGCTTTCGGGTTTCGAGGGTGAGTGAAGAACTTATCATTGTTCTCTCCTTCCTGTCAATTACATTACGATATACATTTAAAATATCCTTACTGAGGCAGCGGCAACATTTTAATTATCTTATATGCTACAATGGAAATCTACTGAAAAAAAAGGTGTACAGTATAAAGAACACCATTTTGTTCAGAAGATTTCCATTCTAGCATTTAAGGTAGGGCTGGGCAATATGGACCAAAATGAATATCTCAATATTTTAAGATAAATCGCGATATACGATATATATCTGGATATTTTTCTTTCCATGAAGTAATAACAAAAAAATATATTTGTCAAAGCTTTGTCCCAGTTGTCACACAGGCACATTTATTAACAACAGCTGTAACTGTACAAAATAAATGTCTAAAAAATAAATTACTGTATATACATATATTAAAGTTTCTACACTGTAGAAAGTATATACTGTATATAAAATTATTTTTATGACAATGTGAATGAGTGCACTTGAACTAGTGACAGTACTGTTGGTGAATACCTGAAGATATATGGCTGCCTCTTGGTAGTTCATCTCCCAGCTTTGCCTCATTGAGACATTCTGGTTTCTGTTTTGTGGTCCAGGAGTTGAAACCACAGTGTTGTTCACAATGTCATAATTGCCCCCACCATCTGAAATAATAGAAAACTTACATTAGTCAATTAGGCACATACAGTAGGTCAACAAAAACACACACAGAAACAGGGTTTGTGCCTACCAGTGCAGTCTAGTTCGAACTGTAAGGAATAGCAAGAAATCACTGCTGGACTCTCAATGCAGGACTGAAAGTCATGGAAACCAGCTGCCTGTCTGCATAAAGTCTCCATGGATCAGTTCAGATTTGTTCAGCGTGCCTGAGCTGTGTGAAAGCAACAAAGTCCCTGACATCCACAATGCCACAACACGTGTGTCTTTCACAGTAGAGTGGTCTTGTTCCAGCATTTACACACATCTGGAGACAAATACGGGCAAACATTCCACTCAAGTCTGGAGGCAACACCGGAAACAGAGTCACAAGCGTGGTCCAGATGATGCAGTGTCTCAGTGGTCAAAAGAATGCTGAAGATATTGGACTCGTTAGAAAAAAGACATGTAAAACAGCAATTGTCATGAGAGCAGCTATCAGTTAAACAACACATGGACGGTAAAATAAGCCTCAACTGCACTAAATACTTTGAACTACACTCTGGGATTTAATAAGAAAGAGCTGCGCTTGCACTGATGTTACATTGTCTTTTATGCCATCTTCCTGCTACATACAGGATACAGACACATCAGAAGAGGAATTAATCCAGCAGTATAACAGAAACCAGCATAAAAAAAAGTCATGCAAGGCACTAAAATTTCTAAAAACCAAGAAAGAACAAGCCAATGCAGAACAGAAACCAGCTAGATCTCGTTTAAATTACGGTACACAAAATCCTTTAGATAGTATTTTTCTTAAGCCCCCTTTTTCAATAGGCAGTTTCTTCATGCATACTTTTGCACATTTTACTCCTACTGCTCATCCCTTACTGTATGTTGCATGTTTCAGCCTCAGGCACACAACTCCATACAATCAAACCATATGCACAAGTCTCAGCAATGCAGCCACAGATGTTTACAGTCCAACTTGACGGCAGCAAATTGAGGTTTAGATCAAACTCTTGCCCAGCAGCAGCCTGCACGCAGTCCTGACCTGACTCAGTCATGTGCCACTGAAATCAACCATTTGTTGGAGAACAACATGTTTGGAGCTGATAATGCGATGAGGTCATGCTCACAGAGACAGACTCCACAGTAAAGCCTCCCAGTAAATAAAAAAAAAAAAAATCTCAAAATAGTTTTGTGATCATAAAGTTAAATGCCACGCTTTCATTCAGGCATGTGATTTGTCATCCAAGTGAAAAAACATCGCTGTCCCCCCCTCAGTGTCCAGATTCAAAGTTCCTCTTATTCCACAAGGCTCCAACAGCTCCGGCAACAACAAGTTTGACTCTTTCCACTTGTACACCACTCCCACAAATGTCCTCGGAAAATAATAAATAAAAGGATAGTGCTCTTCTCTGACTGAGAGGATCATTCAATACACAGACTGCCCATGAGCAGGGAGGGGCTGAAGGGGGTGCATGCTCTGCTGAACAAGCAGTTCCTCTCTCATATGGCTCTACTTGTTGCTTACATCTGAGCAAAACAAAAGTAGCTGGAATCCCAAACATACAGCACACGTGGACTGTCTTTTTTTAAAGCCAAATGATCTGGATGTGCAGATTTACAGCTGAGTGTCAACATTAGGTGGCTCACAACTGCATTAGTGCAACTGTGGTAAGTTGAGCTTTATTTACAACATATGATTTGAAAATTTTATCCTATTATATTTGAAGACTAAAATTCTGCATTTGAAGCATCGCTAAAAAAATTAAACGTGTGATGGAAAGAGAAGTTAGTGACACGTCGTCCTTTGTTGCAAAACAATTGTCAAGTTGAGTACGTTTCATCACTTTCTGATGTCAGGTCATGCTGCGCTACACATACAGGTCTCCAGCTCTGTTGAGGCTGGTGTCCTCATCCTTTCTGATAAGCGTTCTTCATTTAGATAAATACATTCTCTTATTTCTTAAGGCAGATAGATTCTACTGCTTGAAATGGTCTCATCCCAGAGAACAGCTGTTCCCTTTTACTTATTTATCCAAGTTTAACTCCTATTAGTAAATGAATGTCAGTGTTGTATTTTAGTGCTGTAATGTTGGATCATCATCTTTAGCCAAGTCAGATTTTTTTTCAGTTTATCATAAATATTACTTTAAAATAAGTGATTTCAGGGACAGAAAGGACAAAATATTAATCTGAAAAGCTAGCAGTGATTGAACGGGAAGGAAGAAAATACATTGCAGAGCACAGGAAAAAAGCTACATGGAATAGAAGCATTTAAATTTCTACTTAAAGTGTTAGAGTAAATGTGCACATTTAAAGAAAGAAATGCTGTGTGCTTCAGCATGCATGCGGTTGACAGTTCATTTGGTACATAACCTTACGTCCTTGATTCATGGACCCCTTTTGTTTTCACTCTATCTGCTCCCTTTGGGGTCTATCCTGAGGAAACATGGTTGTTCATTTCATTGTTATGCTGATGACTGTCTGATTTATCAGCCCTTAAAACCCAATCGTTCTCGCTCCATTTGCCCTCTGTTAAAATGTCTTGAATACATCAAGGCATAGATGGCTTCAATTTTTTTTCAAGTTTTAATGATCAGAAGACTGAAGTCATTGTGTTTAGCCCTAGCTCTACTGCCGTCTCTGATCCTGTAAACCTGGACTCTCTTCAGCCATGTCTTAAGCAGTCTGTTACAAATCTCGGGATGGTTTTAGACTCTGACTTTAAGTTTAATAAACAAATCAACTCTGTTCTTCTGATTAAGGCAGATAGCTAAAATGAAGTCAGTATTGTCCAGATCTGACAGTGAAAAACTAGTCCATGCCTTTATTACTACACTGCCTGGCCCCCCAAAAAAGTTGCCATAAAAAAAAAAAAAAAAAAAAAAAAAAAAAAAAAAAATCACAAAAAAATT
>JARVLU010001462.1:18933873-18953873 GCA_031762415.1 Simpsonichthys santanae
ATACATACATACCGGTACAAAAGCTGCAAGCCTGTTGAAATGTGATTCAAAGAGGAGCTGCAGGCTTTTAATTTTTTTTTCCTTCCATGAAACGTCTTTGAGCAGAGATGTAAACACTGCAATGAAAAACTTGTAAATAAATGTTGTACAACATTATTCTTTTTATGTTTGCACATGTCGCACATTTCTTTTGTTTGTTGTTTTTATCAATCAGAAACCCTCATCTTCAATTGAAAACATGAACATTAATGTGAATTCTGTGTTTGAGCACCTTACAGTTCATGTTTCTCGCTGGGCTTATTGAACATGTCGTTTCCCGTTACTCGGGTTCTTTTGGACCTTTTTGCACTTTTGCAACACTTTAGTTGTCTTCATTTCTCTGTGGTATTTAATGAACTTTAAATATATTCTGTGCATCTTCAAAGGTCTATCTTTCAAAGGTGTGGTGTTCCTCAAGGTTCAAAACGGAACCTTGTGGAACGCCACAATTAATTTGGTGTTATTTTATGGTCTGTAGGCTATTTCATGCTCTGTCCATGTAGAATGAACTAAATGTACAAAAAATAAAAAATAAAACTTGTACTGGTTGTTTTTGGTTTGCTTGCAGTTTTTGTTCTGACTTTTGTTTTCTTGGTCTCTTTGTAATCATTAAAAAAATATATATTGGCAGTTGTTTGAACCAGATCCTTTTGGGAAAGTTTGCAAGTTGTGTTCAGTAACAGGTTTTATTACATTTCTCTTGAAAAGTTCTGTGTTTGTTGTAGATTCAATGTTTTCCTCTCGGTGGTTTTCCTGGATCGTTGGTCACTTTGCAGCTTAAGTTTGTCGTTTTACTTTGCAGGTAATTTATGGAAGAGACAACCTGGTGCTACTTTCAGTTTTTGTTTGCAAATTCTTATTCGACAAAGTTGACGGATGCTGTGAAACTTATTTGATGTATATGAACTAAATGTGAAGATCCTCGGATCTGCTGCTCACACTTGATTGCATCACAGTTTTGTCACATTCAAAGGTAACTGCATGATGCAACTCCTGAGAGGGAAGAAGATAATAAAGATCTCAGAGAACAAATTGTCCTCACGTCTCATTTCAACATTTTACTCTTTGTCTAATCAGAATTTCTGAGTTTCTACACGTTCAGCCTTTATTTGTCCTGAGCTTCTAACTTTAAGTGCTCTTAGAAACACAAACTGTATTTACAGGACAGATTTCTGATTTTTTTGCTCTTGTTTGGTTAAAAATGATCTCCTCCTGAGAGGAAGTGGTTTCATGTCATATGACCTGAGGACGAAGACCTACCTTGCTGGTTTGCAGTGCCTGCACAGAAGTCATGTTGCTGCAAGAGGAAGTCTTAGTTTCCCCAGACCCTCGTGTTTCAGCTAACAATCACAAATTTTGTAAGCGTGCACAATGACTCTGCGGGTGAATTTAAATGCACACAGACATGAGGGGTGTCACTGATTTATTCGGAGAAGCGAGAAAGCCCAAAAAGTAACATCACCATGACGATGACGGAGGTGTAATGCGGTTGTATGGTGTGAAGCAAGCTGTGCGCTGCAGCACCTAAAAACCACACCCAGTCCTTCTGGCTACACCAGAGCTGCGAGTAGGAGGTCTTCACTTGCACAAGGTCTTGCATCATCTCATCATACCGCTATTAAAAGACTATTTACATCTTCAGTGATAATAAAAGAAAAGCTGCCGAGATGCAGCCTGCATCTGTGGGCCAGGCCGCACTCCTTTCATGCACCACCACCACGCTTCTTGTTTTCAGCTTGTTCTCCAACCAGGAGCTCTCTGCAACTCAGACCTTTGTTTCAACTTGGACAGAGAAGAGGAGGCGGCGGTGAATCCCGGGCGGGGGGGGGGGATGGATGGGGTTCAGAGCTGACTGGAGGCCACCCTCAGCAACAGAGCTCCGATCAGCACAATCGGGCTGGAGGCCAAGGCCCCTGCGCGGTTGCGGTGGTGATCCCCGTGGCTGTGGCTCCGGTGGGGCCCGTTGCAGTTGTCTCCAAAACAACACTCCATTTTGGCTCCAGAGCTGCTGCTGCGTGCCTTGTCACAGAAGGCCTTGTACGTGCATGACTTCATCACGGTGTCTGAAACACATCATCTGTTAACATTAACAGTCTGTTTTGTTTTTAATACAGTAGATGCACAAAAGTCTGCAGTTTCCATAAAACCACCAGGCCAACATCCACAGAGGCTGTTCTTTAAACACACATAGAGACTCCTAACATGCATGATTGTTATACTTTAGAGTAACATCCAACAGTTTCTTACCACTATCAGTTAAAAAAAAAAAAGGGACAGACAGAACCTACCAAGGCACTTTGTTTTGTGCATTATAGCTTTAAAAGCTCCTGCTCGATGCAAACAGCATGTGTGCTAATAAAAATGCTAACTCCCATAAACTTTAAACTGTGACCTGAATTGGTTAGTGTTGTGCTGACCTCTAGTGAGGCCAGCCGTGCTGCACGTCCTTGTGTAAATGTTTGTGTGGACTCACTCGGGCCTGTGATGGTGGAGCAGGCATCAGCAAACTGGGGACAGGAGGTGGAACCCTGTCTGTTGCAGTCGTCCTCACTGGACGCCACGCAGGTGTGACATTTGAGAGCGCGACCTTCGCAGACAGAACAGGAGAGAGCGCCTGGCTTGAAACTAAGCATGAATATTCACAGGCGAGTGCACGCACACCATCAGTCCTTAGTAATTCATTCAGCTCAATATGCACACGCACAAAAAAAAAAGTCCACCCATAGTTTTTTGGGATTTCCACTAACTGGTGTTGAATTACAATAAAGGTCCAGTTTAAAGTTAGTTTCTTGCTGATGTGTCGACAAAATGCTGGCTCATCCCTTTAGTTCAGGAGCCTTTTGATTTCTGAACAATTTATAGGTCAGCTGAGCAGCCAAAACAAAACCTCTGAAAATAGTTTGGTACTGCGCTGGAAAATTACCGTATTTTTCAGACTATAAGGCGCACAGGATTATAACGGCACAATATCAATGTACGGGTCTGTTTTCATATATAAGGGGCACTGGATTATAAGGCGCATTAAGCAAAACAAAACAGATAAGTCAAACTTTTAGTCATTTAAAATACTTTGCACTATTCTGGTTTATATACAATATAAATACACATAAATACTCAGAACAACACACTACGTTTAAATATTCAAATGCATTTTGTTAAAAGACAAAGTTGTTATAATTTGAAGGGTACTGAGATGTTTGTGAAACCACAGTACAGAACTAGTTTGAAGGGACGGTCTACTTCAATCAAAGGAGTTGGATTGTGGAATGGTTTGGAGTATGATGTGAAAAAGGCAAGGTCAATGTTTGTTTTTAAGAAAATGCTAAAAAAAAAAAAACAAATGGTTAAAAAAAATATACATGACATAGTTTAATATGTATTTAAATAAGAAATTAAGAGGAGTTATTCAATTTGTTTTGTTACTTATAATTATTGTTTGAATTGATTGTACTATTATGATATTTGTATTTTTATTAAAAAATGAATAAATAAAAAAAACATACATTCTATCATCTACAGTCTGCACTCAAGATGATAAAATGTTGGATTTTGCTTTATCAAAGTACTTTTACCCTCTTAGTAACCTTTCAGCTACATTGAGTTTAAAAGACTTCATGCATTTTAGAGACTTACTGTCGAAGGCCAAAGAGATGAACAGAAGCAGAGCCAAAGCAGTCTTCATGGCAGCTCGCTGATGGGTCAGTGTCGAAGAATCCAGAGAGACACCGGATGAGAGTGTGATGGACGGGACATGGAGGGGGAGCGAGGTGGAAAAGGAGGTTTAACCGTGAGAAGGTGTCTGAGGGCATTAAAGTCTTATCCCTGTAATCTCCATCTATGCTGCACAGGCAGCAGCCCGCAGTAATAGACTTAACTGGCTCCGTTTTAACAGGGCGACACAGTTACAGCTTTGCACAGCCGTCCCTTTAAAACACGAACGAATGAATATTGCTGCAAACAACAACAAAAAAAAAAAAAACAAGGAAAAAAAAGGCCCCTGTTGGTTCTGAGTTTACATTACGTAAAAACACAAAAAGAAGCTAAATGTAGTGGAACAAACTGTATTTATTCAGGGAAATGTACAGCTGCTTTCACACGAGTGCAAGATTGTCATTTCTAACCCACAAGTACAAACTTATTACACAAAGAAAACATTACATAAAATATATACAGTAGCAGGAAACATGACATCAGATTGGCACAAATACACTTTGTGGCACATTAGTGGCTCAACAGAACCAAGAACTGAACGATTTAATGCACCAAAAACAAAGTTAAATGATTGAAGGAGGGATTTATGTCAAGTTTTACTTCTCTTGGGTGAAAAAAAAAAACTTATGAACTAACATATTGGTACAAGCCATGATTTTCTGCACCGTTCACCAGTAAACTAACAGTAAATCATTGCAACCCTGGGCCAAGCATCGTGTGTTTATTTTGTGTTGAGAAAAACTACATAAAAATTAAAAAAAAAAAAAAAAATCAAAGTTGTGAAAATCAATGTGCAAAAACAATTTATTCTATGTGCATCATAATGTGAGCAGTAGCAGACAAATGCTGTTACAAAGCTGTAATCTCCTGAAGTTAGAAGGTGTAATCTGTGGACAAATCAATTATTGAATGGTTGATTAAAACAAATTTTGCACAAAGCAGCTCTGGTAAACTGTATAACAATAAACATTCAAGCAGAATATAAAGTCACTACTTGATTTATTTATCCTTTTTGCTTTTCCAGTTTATTATTTCTAACATGGTCAAGTTTGGACTGGAGCCAATTTGATGAAACGATACAAACCGTGCGGTGACAGAGCTCACTGATTGTCAGACTTCTCTCCGAGTTCTTTTTATTGTTCAGCTTTTTTACAATCATCCTGAATCCCAAAAGTGTTGTAGTGCTAACCAGCTGAGGCAAATGCTGAAAGCCATTTGCAGCAGCTTCAGTATCAGTGACAAACAAAACGAGGCCCCCGAGGGCCCCTGTGCATTCCTCGTCCCCCCTTCTTGTGCAGTTTTCCCTCCAAACCGTGAGCACATTCAGATCTGAAGAGTTTCTCTATAAGCTCGGCTCTCCGGGGATAAAAGTAAAGTTTGTACAAAAATACATTTTACTGATTGTGACTTAGAATAAAATATTTTTTTCTTCATAATCCAAATAATAAGCATAAATGTAACTTCAAAACAAACTCCAAACAGAGCTGAGCTGCTGGGAATTTAATTTGAGTTGCAGGAGTGTTGACGTTCACTGACACTATGGACAAAGGCGCCAACGGGTCAGGCCTCTCAAGGAGATCAAAATGCAAACAAAACACAGATCACATGTAATTACCATGTACGGTTCTGGTCACACGCAGGATACAGATGTTACTGTGATGTCTGTATTCTAGCAGAGGTGTAGTGGGGTAGAGCAGTTTTTGTCTGGAGGCATGCGCGGGGCATCACTGCAGGCCTGAAGAAACAATCCAGGCTCTTTCAGATTCACTCTATTTTTCCCATTTTGGCAATCAGCTCATCACAGATCTTTGTAAGCTCCTCAATCTCTTGATTCTGTCGGGAAATACAAGACACATTTATATTTTATGCATAAACAGTGTTAGTTTATGTCAGAATCAGCTTTTTTTGTCATTGCACCGAAGCACAACAAAATTACATTTCAGTACAGCCCGTCCGAGTGAACGTAAACAAACAGACATGGGGAGATGGAGGTGACTGAGGCCGTGGCCTCGAGAGGTGCAGCCCTTTTTTCAAATAAGGAAAAAGAAACAAGGGGGAGTGGAGGCATAATAAAATAAAAATAACAAAATTCTTGCACTGTGTCCTACATGGGACACAGTGTGAAAGTTGCAATAAAAAAAAAGGATTTAACACATGAAACCGCAACATACTGATGATATAATACATTTATGCACGAGGCTGTCGAGGGTGATGAATTGTCTGTGGACACTGCCAGAACGTTCCATTGTCCTGATAAAGATGGCACAGTGTTTATCAGCCGACTCAGCTCTGACACAGATCCACAGATGTTCTTGAGAGGGAAGCGATAGGGGGGGTTGGGGGGGGGAGCAGAAATTCTCGTTCACATAAACCAGGAGTAGTTTGAGATACCTGGCCAAATCAAGGCCGAGAAGGGAAGCCAAATTCAAATATATTTTGGGTCAGGCAGCCTCTGCTTGAATTTCTATGTCTGCCTTCATAGTTCTACTGGTACGTCTCGCTGGCAATTTCAAACAGCAAAATTTTGTGGTCACACCGCTGGACCAAGCGTGTAGCCTTCTCCACGGTTGATTCCTTCACGCCAGTGAGCCCCAGGAGCTGCAAGTGGCCTGCGATTCTCAGAAATCACATCCAGCTTACGTCTCAGCTCATGCAGCGTCTGAGTCTGAGAGCTGCTCGGTACATTCCTTCATAAAAGGCAGGCAGTCTTACAATTGCCAGAACCGCTGCCACCGTCTTCCAAATTTGTTGATATGCCAGATACCTGGCAACCCCAAAAAGCAGAAATCTGGTAATCATAAATCCAATTATGTATGCATCTTCTACGGACAATACAGACAAACACACCATCTTCCACTGTCCCCAGGAATCCATAGTGTATCCAGCTGTAAGTGTCCCTTCAGGGCATGAGGGCTGTCCTTCGCCCCGTCTTCTAATCGAGAACATTATATCAATTGTGTTGAGACCAGCTGACCAGATCCATAATGCATGTACTTTATGAATAACTTTAAACGTGCTGTAGACCAAGTGTACAGCCTGATAGAGGATAGAGAGGAGTTACCTTCTGCTGCAGAGCTTGTTCCAGAGACTCGTTCTTCGTCTGCTCCTTCCTCAGGCTGGCAGTCAGCGCTGTGTTCTCCGAGCTCGCCTTGGCTCGCACCTGAGCAATCTCCTCATTGGCCCTGACAGACAGAGAGTCAGGAGGAATAAACGTTTCTCTACAACAAATACAAGATTTTGATCTGTTAGGAGAACATTGTGTTTAGTCATACTTGTCTAGTTTCTCCTCCGCATGCAGTTTTAATGTCTGATATCTCTGCTCCTCCTGCTTGACTCTGGCCAGATAGTCCTGCGCACATTTCTTCAGCACCTCCTCATTCTGTGTGAAGAGATCAAACCGTGTCACATTTTTTCTGCCCTTTTTTTTTTTTTTTTTTTTAACCATTTTGATGATGAGTAACTATCGCACATTAAACAAGCAGAACAATAATACGGTCACTTTTAAACTCACAACATGAAGAAAAACATCACCGTGATGCTTCGGATGTTTTCGTCAGGACGTGTTCTTTTGACCTCAACATTTGAAAGAAGTTAAGAGAAATATTATGGAGGATCCTCATACACAGTACAGCAAGCGCTCGCGCACACATGCTGTTGCTACCAGGAAGATGGACTCTCGGATGATTAAATTGAAGGTTAACAAACGTTTGACTTGGATGAGAAGTTGCAATGTGAGAGGTTTGGCTCTGATCTGGTCAAACTTATGGAGGATAAAGATTTCACATGCAAATAGGTCTCAGGGTCCCCATCATTTTTAGAAAAGCTGATGGGCTCGGTACAATACCAGACCCTGATGTCAGTGTGAGCATGTCAAGTTGTTTGGTGGTAGTCGACGCGTTGTGGACGTTAACGGATGTGAACACCCAGAAGGGAACTGAAACGTGGACGGCTCGATGGTGATGCTTTTATGAGACGCCACCATCTGAGAGAAAAACTCCACAGGGTCATCAGTCTGGAGTTCAGCCACATCAGAGAATCACCTGTGGATCTCATGGACTGGGTGGACAATCTCATGTGGAGGCAGAGAGACTGCCATCATAGACATTCATTATCCCAAAGTACAGAAGTACTGCCTCATGGGCGTGCACGACTGCTGCACAGACTTCCACATGGATTTTGGTGGAGCTTCAGTCTGGTACCATGTTCTGTGAGGGGCAAAGGTCATGTGCTGCCTTCAGGTTTTAGAAAAGACTTCCGTTTTTACAGTTTGGATGTTGGTCTGGGCTTTTATTTCATTAGAAATAACATTTTGTTATCCTTGTTCCTGTCTTTAGTATTTTACATCACTTTGTAATGTAGCTGCTTTTGTTTCATTTCTTTATATCGTTCCATTTACTTTTCATTTTATATAATTGTCTATTGTTGTCTGTATCTCATCTGTGTTCTTTGTCTAAAACAGGTCTCTCTTGTAAATGAGTCCTCGTGGCTCATTGAGACTAACCTGTGGACATAAAGGTTAAATGAATTAATCTTCTCCTTCTAATGTTTCTGAAGATCTCATGGAGGTCAAGTTAGTTATAAACCTGAGTCTGAAGGGTTTTGTTGAATGACACAGCAGTTAGATCCATGCTACTGCATGATCAACCACTGCTGCTTGTCTCACCTTTCAACCTCACACTGACCCTAATCCCCCCCGCCCTCCCCACAGCTTGTTCTCCTATAATAACCCTTATCCTAACATCACTTACTTTCTTGAAGCCCTCAAGCGTGCTCTTCATGTTCTCATAGCGCCGAAACACGTCTGAGAGAGACCGCTCCACGGAGTTCAGGTCTGCCAGGGCGGCCTCCTTCTCCACGGTCACTGCGTGCAACGCCTTCTGGAAGTTTGCAGTGTTTCGCTGCTCGTCCTCTGATGGAAGAAGAACACGCACCACATTTCAAATTTAGTCTTTTGAGCACACTCGCTGTATGAAAACACAAACATTACATGAATGTGATGGTCCTGAACAGAGAGTGTTTTACTGGAGCGTGATGTTTACTCACCAATCATCTGAGCAATGGTTTTCTCATATTCCGCAACAATTTTCCTGTCATTGGACATAAAACGTGCCGTTTTTCATTTACATCATAATCACATCATTGCAGTTAGATTTCCTACACATTTTAAAAACTTATAAAAATGTAAAAAAAAAGGACAACTTTCAAGATACAAAAAGCTGAAGTGTCTTTACTCCGTTAAACCCTCGCACGTCTCCACCCCCCTCATGGAGGAGCTCTCATGACAACAGACAGAGAGCTTGCAGCAACTTGTAATCTAACCTCATCTCGTCCACTTCTTGTTTGCCCTGATCACACTTTTTCTTCCAGCTGTTGACTTCAGCCTCCTTCGTGATAATCTGGAAGGAGAAACCATCTGTGAGCGTGAGTCCAGACTTTATCTGGGATCTCCAGCCTGGTGCAGCTGACACAAACAGATGTGCACCTCCTCTTTGATGAGGCTGAGGACTGCCTGTTTCTCTGCCTCGCTGATGCAGATGGAATCCAAGACCTGACTTCCCGTTTTCTGCATCTCACTTCCTCCTGATGAGCTCTTCAGTTCACACAGATCTTCGTGCTGCTGAAAGGAAGGAAACCAGTCGTTAACCTCCTCCATCTTTTCTTAAGCATCAAGCAGCCACAAGGAGCTCAACCACTATTAAAATAAAACCTCTGTACTACAGTTGCACTTGATTTTTTTATGATGTTTAATTTAAAACTGTTTTTACTGTTATATCATTCCTGCCTTTTAATAGACGTTTAAACGTCAACTCTTTCTCCTCCACCCAGTTCTCCCTCTTCTCTCATTGTGTCCTTCCTTGGCTTAAGATGGTTTTAATCTCGTCTCATGGGTGATAATCTAATTCCATCTGTCAGCTGAGAAGATGGTGGCAGACATTAAGTAGGCCCACCTCATGCAGCTCAATGTCGTCATCACATGAGATCACATCCTGTAATGAACCCAACCTGAGCGGTCGGTTTCATTTTAAATCTAAAGGGCAGCCTTTATGTGCATTTTACACATCACAGCTGATGTAAGCTGTGAGAAACAGATGCAGGTGAAAGTGACACTGTAATGCTGGAACATGCCGGGACTTGTCAAAAGCTTTTTTTTTTTTTTCTCTCTGGCTGTGACAGTTCAGTTCTACAAACAAAACAGTGACCTGTGGTTCTATAGCTTTTTTGTTACATTTTATTTTAAATACCATTTTATTTTCGCTTGTAAAAAAAAAAAAAAATCTCAATTTGCACACATCATTTATGATTGTCTATTATTGTCTTCGTTGTCCACTGTTGTCATCTCTGTTAAAATCAGGTCTGTCTTGTAAAGGAGTCCCCAAGGCTCAATGGGATTAACCTGTATAAATAAAGGTTGAATGAAAAAAAAAAAAAAAAAAAACACCTAGTGATCCATGTGAAATCTGTGTAGATTATCACTCTGGGTACGGCAAAACCTAAGAGTTTCTAAAAAAAACAAGGTGTCTGGACTTTGTTTCTGTAACTGAAGACGTTTTGATTCTCATTCGTCGCAGCACATCACTGCAGGGTCAAAGCTTGGAACGACACTCGTCTTTGGACCAGATAAAGCTCCTCTGATGAGAAACAAAACATCTTCAGCAACAAAAACCAAGTCTAGATGCCTTGGTCTTGTGCATTGTAAAATCTATTGAAGGCACTAGAATAATAGAAGGAAATAGAAATAAGTGAACTGTGTGAAACTCATCTTGTGTGTAAAAGGTGAAATCATCTGTGTTTTTAGAAGACTTTCAGTGCATTTAGTTTATTTTCACTGCAGTCCCCACTGTGGAACATAAATATACATTACTAATTAAAATGTGATTTTATCTCACCACAGAGCAGCAGTCTGGTTCCTCAGGTGTTGATGACAATTTGCATTCTTGAACTGGAAAACATAAAAATAACAGTTCAGCAATATGACCAGTAGGTGGCGGTAAAGATTATTTTATTTTGTTACTCAAATATTATAATTTAAATTCTAACATCAAAGGAGCAGAGAGAAAACATGACTTGTTCAGATTATGCACTAATGTTTTACCTGATTAAATGTAAAACACTATAACACTACCCATTATTTTTCTACTTCAAATATATTTAATAGCTTTTTGAACAGTACGGTTTGACATGGTCTTGTCACACATCAGTTAATCTGGATTTAGTGGTAAAAATGATAGAGTTGGCAAACTTCAGATTTCAACAACTCTGAACAAGTAAAGATTAGAAATGCTTTAAATCCACAAAAATCTCAGTTCAATAAATATTTTAAGCCAAATTTACTCGCAGTTTCTAAAACTATCCCTGGGAGCAATAAATCCACAGATTACAGAAGAGTGGAACAACTATCATGTTACAACTCAGTGATCTGCTGGAGAATGTTTAATATTTGATAAAAATTACCTTGACATGTACCTTCTACTAAACTGTTAACCTTTTATCTCTCCATGAAAAAACACTCGGAGCAAAATCCTCTCCTAGAAAAACGATTCAATAATAAAAACAGCTCAACCGCAACCAGAGCGCCTCAGTTTTTTCTATAAACTGCCCAGACTCCAGTCCAGCTCATCTAACATCCCTGATCGTCTGATCATATATGTTTTTTTTACATCAAGCATCCAAAAACATAACAGGGTTAAAATCAGAACACAATATAGTGCGACCCATTTATAGTTCCTGTGCAGAGATATGGCAAGACTTTTTTTAATCCATCTGCTTAAAAACTGTTTTTGAACTGACGTGTGTAAATAAATTACATGCAGAAATAAATAAAAACGCTACGGGCACCTAAATCTCTAAAAACATTAATAAAAAAAACACTTAGATGTACAGTAAACTATACACAGATGAAAAAAAATAACCTCTGACAGTCTTTTCTGTGTTAAATGTTGTCCCACAGACAGCTGACTAAACAGACCACTCTTTGTATTTCACACAGTTAATTTCCTGTGTGTGTGTTTGTGACTGGGCAGACATGACCTTGTACCAGTATTGACTGATCACAGGAAAGCTCATGCACGTTGACTAAACCAACAGCTTTCTAATATCTCTGCAGCACATTGAGTCATAACCAAGCTCTTCACTATTACAGTAAGAACTGTGATATTTCACTAATCATCATCCATTTCATTCTATTACTCACCGGTCTGGGACTTTTCTGGTTTGATCCCAGCATTGCTCGCCAGCTTCTCCTCGTCCGTAGCATGGCCTCCATGATGGTCATCCTTGAACGACAGCAGTCCTTATCACCTCTGAGTTATTTGTAGGTATACAGCTAAAGCTTTCCCATGAGTCAGACACTATGCAAACACTGAGGAGCAGAAACTCCATGCGTACCTTTTGCATCTGCTGGTTTGGCTTTACTTTACAGGAGTTTCTGAGGAGACAACAACTGTGTGTGAACAGATGCAATAATAGTAATTAAAAATAAAAATAAAAAGCTTTAAAAAGCCTGCCAGCTAAAACCACATAGCTTTACTTTGTGTGTGCTGAGCTCAACTGTGCTGTGCCAAATTGTGCAGGAGAAAGCAGATTAACAAAAGTGTAGAGGGTTATAGTTTCCACTCCTTCACTTCACAAAAATATTCCACAGCTTTTCTTCACCTTCGTTTTCAGACTGAAAGCAACCTTTTGTGAAGTGAATGTGTTTAAACATAGAGCTGCAGTTGCAAAGTGCACAGTCCAGCTGTACTTTCAACAAAACACAAAGGAAATGGACCTGCTCAGCAGTCCTGGTGCCACACAGACAGAAGGGAAACAGAGGGACATGTTGAGCAGAGAAGAGGAAGGAAAGATCACTAAACATGGCAGGGGTTAGGGTAAACACAAGGTGACTTCATGTAGTGCAGGAAACAAAGCTGCGAGTGCAACTGTGGAACAAGGACACAAACAAAATACTAAACAAACAGTTGTAAAATATGTTTTTTTAGTATTTTAGTAGAGTAGTATTTTTTTATATGTTTTTATTAGTACATTAGTATATTTTCTTAGTATATTAGTAGTATTTTTAGTATGTTTTTAGTATTTTTGCTGCATAATTTGATATTTTATTGTTTTCATTTTGGGAGCAAGGGGTGTTTAAAGAGTTCTTCTCGTCCTAAGCATTTCATTACATTGTTGACATTGTGTTGATTTTGCACATGACAAATAAATCTGACCTGAACCTGAAGATAATGGCAGGATGCAGTTTTATTCATATCAATTATCTTCTGGCTGATTTGAGTTTTCCATGCACATTTAAAATGGTAAGAAGCAGCTGTCTACTGGTTTTTGTGTCTTAAAAGTAAATTGGAAGCTGTAACTTGTAATACTAAAATTATTTATCACTAACAAATGAGACATATTGCATGAAAAATTAGTATGTAGCCTTTGAACACGTCACAGGAAAGAAAAGTTCATAAATAAACCACAAGAGGGCGCCACTTCACACCTTATCCCTCCTGCCATGCACGAAAAGGCCCCTGGCCAAAAATAAACCAGATGTAAAAGCACCATTACATAATCTGTGTATGAAGACAGAAATCTTACATTTACAGATTTTTTTTTTTTTTATGAACCAAAATGAATCCAATTCAACAAAACCTTCCTAACCATGACGCTGAACTGGAAATGTTGAGTCATGGTTACATACAAGATCAGCTAACGGGCCTTTTTTTCTTAAAGACACACAACACAAAAACACTGATGGCTAAAATAAATAAAATAAAAAAATTGAGTTTCTTTGTGCACAGCCATGTGCATTTACATTCATTACAGCTGGACTAACAGGAAAGTGTGCTTTTATACAAATATGTCATGGTTGATTCAACCTGTGATGAGACTTGTATTTGTGTGTGTGCATGTGAGGGTGTATAATTTCTACTTACGTGATGACCGAGTTGCTTTTCTCACAGGCCACTTTTGTGTTTGACAGCACAGTGTCTGATCTTGTGTTGCCATTCAGTAAATCTGAGTCCACACAAACGTCATGGCTAATGGTCAAGTTGGAGTCGGGGCTGGAGTCGGACGTCACCGGGGCCTCGTCGTCCACTTCTGTGGGATCAGGTCTGTTCAGGGGAGAACGGACAGGAAGTGACGGTGGTCTGATGGCTAGAGTCTGAGGACTGGATGGGAACAGGTCTTCTTCATGACCAGCTTTGGGACTCAGGGTCACGTTGAGGTTTTGATCCAAACTGAAGGGGCCGTTGTTGAGTGAGGAGCTGGTGAGGTTGTTCAAGGAGTCGACCTCTTTGGACGGAGCTGAAGAGACATCTTGGTTGGAGTTGCAGATGTGGTTTGCAACATCAGCAGGAACTAAAAGGACGACAAATTGTTATAAATACACTGACAAAAAGCAAAAACAAACGAAAAATAGGATTGTTTTAAACTCTTAAAAATCAGTCTGGTTGTATTTATCAGATGTCAGAAAACCTTAAACCACTTGACTGCAGCAGGCTGAATCAGAAGCTTAGAAAAGTGACAACAGGATTCTAAAATAGAGAATTTTTCATATTTTTTTTGTCATTAAACATGTAATTGTGTTGCAAAAGCTGTTTGGATGAGCTGGCTGATCGCCACTCGGGTGATTTGTTGAACGGATAAAAGATGAAAACAGCAGTGCAGAAAACAACCAAAGACTTTTAGATTCAGAAAACTTTCTGTAGCAAAGGAGGATATTTATAATAAGTCAGCACTTCAGAGTAAGAGGAAACGATCAAACATGCAGCACATTATACACCGGCCAAACGTTACACAGCAACCTATATGAACCAGGCAAGCAAACACCTTGTATAACTGTTGACCTTGATCTTGACCTTGGAGCTGGGGTGATGAAGTGTTGAAGTTATGGATGAACAAATGAAAGGGCTATACCTTAATATTTCCACCTTTCCATGGGAGTATAACATGGGCTCTTTTGTTCTGTTGGGACTTTACAGATTTTTTACAAAATTTAAGTTTGATTATTAAACAAAAGCACAAGTATATTAACCTTAAAAAAATCAAGTTCAAGTCAACTTTACTGATGCCTAAAAACACCTTTAAATCCCTCAACTCTACTGCTCTCCAGCTTATGCTTAGCTGTGTATTTATGATGATCGGTGCTGAGCAGGTTGTATAAAAAGGAAAAAAATTGAGGGTTGAACTGTAAAATTATTTGGGATGAAGCCAATCATAAGGGTCAGCTTTACACCTTTGTTTGTAGGTTAATCAAAACAGAGCTCTTGATAGTCTGACCTTCTCACACACGCATACAATAATTAACACGCCTATTTTTTTTTTGCAGTTTCAGACTTTAAGGAAGAGTGAAACATTGCAGTTTCCAGATTGTTATCAGTCAAAACTGATTTTAACAAAACTTCACAGATTTCCAGATGAGAATGCGTTTTCACCAGAAGGAACAGAAGCTGCAAGAATAACTGAGAACGGTGCAAATACCTCTGCCAGTATCTTTGCTTGAATGTCAAAATCTTTTTTTTTTTTTTTTATCAAACTGTCAGTTTGTGTTTTAACTTTAGCAACAGTCAGATCAGATCATTCATCCACCTAACAAACTCATTTCACCTCTGAAAGCCCTGCTTACATGATCCTATATGTATATATGTGGTACTAAGTGACCCAAAAAAATAAATTTAAATAAAAATATAAAAAAAATAAAAATAAAAAAATAAAAACACCAGTAATGCAATGTATTTTACAGTAAAAGTGTCATCTGGTTTATCATCTTTGGTTCCAAAGAACTGCAACAGTAATGTTCAAAATATTTTTAGTGCAAAAACAACAGATAAAATAACTTAGATGCATAGAAATAAATTACTGTACATTGTGCGAAAACAGACAAAATAAAGGAAAATTCTCTGCATTCGTTCATTTACATTAATGTAAATGAACGATTACTTGAAACCAAGTAAAGTTGTTTTAAAAAATACATTTTAAGTAATTAGTTCTTAAAACTATGTAAATGTATACAACAACTTGAAAAACTAAACTTAGAACATTAAGCAACCTTTACCCACACTTTTGACCTGTTTATGTTACTTCTTCCTTCAATACTTCACAAACTTCCTAAAACCTGTGCGTCCACTTATGGGGGCCCCATAGTGGCCCCAGGAGGACCCTAAGCAGCCGCATAGTTTGCTTATGCTTTGGGCCGGCCCTGGCACCATTAAGTCATTTTCAACATGGAACAAGTGCAGAGATGCTAGCACTGGAGTGATTTATTTTATTTATTTAAAAAAAAAAAATTATATATATATATATACACAGTATATATATTTATTTTGTACCCATTAGGAAGTTAGTCTGCAGAGATCTCAACCAGGTGCAGACAAAACAGAAGCTGGTTGATGCAAAAATAACGTTACCGTCTTCATATCCATGACAGAGGAAAAATGTTAATTTATTCTAAGTTAAACAGATCTGGCTTTACCCAATATTTAAAACATGACACCTAGAGTCCCAAAACCACCTCCCCTTGTTTTAGCTTTTTAAACGGTTGCTGGTTTCCTCCAAGAACAATTAACTTCCTGTGTCGTCACACATCCTGCTACCAGCTGGTCGACCACTGCAGCAGACTGGTCTGTGTTGAGTCAGTGCTGCTGAAAGTGATCCCCCCCCACGCGTTGCAAAACCCACATCTACTACACACCATAACCCAAGAACTTAATCTGCACATTTTTATTTTTTGTCAACTCACTGAGTTCAATAACGGTTTTCTACTTTGTCACAATTACATCACATCCGTGTGAGTTTATACGAGCTTTAGCACAAACGCTTGTTGCCAAATTACTGACATCCCATTGGAGCCAAGGAACAAATGTAGAGGAACCACACCCAGTCATGCACAGTGCACCCCACCACGTGGCCTAGCAACACAAACAAAAGGTTTATTACCGTTTCACAACTCTGAATAAAAGAGGAAAAGATGACAGACGGGAAACGAGACAGAAACAGATATCACCTGACACAAAGCAGTCTCGTACTTCAACTTTGTCACTGTTCAGATGTAGCCGTTCCCATGAACACGCTGTACCATTTGAGCCTTCTAATTATAGATGAAGCACTATCAGTTTCTCTGCACAGCTGATCTTTTATTAATGCAACAGATTTTTAACTCAGCGTGTCAATAATTTAATGTCTGCACAGTAGACCCGGTTTGGTAAAACGTTACCATAAATGTCTGATTCCAAATGGCTGAGATACTCCAACACAAACCGATTTCATCCAAATACAAACAGAATACTGAGAAAATCATTAATTAAAGAAACAAAGTTTGCAAACATAAATTATTATACTTGTGTTTTGCGCAGAAACTGCAGTGTGAATCAGTGATTACCATGGCAGTGTGTGCTGCCTGTGTGTGTGTGTGGGCGAAAGCTGGAGGGTTGAAGAAGAGGAAGAGGAGGGACTCAAAAACAAGCGAGGCATTTTGGCAGCTTCAAGGAAGCAGGACCAGCCATTTTATTTTGAAGCCCAACCAAAGAGCCCTTTTTATCCTAATTATCATTCAAAGACATGGTTCAAGTGAAGGACCCTCATCTTACTGCTGATCTAAGGTTTAATTTGCTCGTGTTATCCTGATCAACTTTTACTGACAAATAAACTATGAAGTAATCACTTTACTGTAGTTTGCAATATTTAGACATTACTTCAAGGAACATGTCTGCACTGAAAATACCTGTTCATTATATTAGGATTGCATTTTTTGTGTGGCTGCATGTGTTTTATCCTGGCAACAGGTGC
The DNA here is from genome assembly GCA_031762415.1 of Simpsonichthys santanae. Lineage (NCBI taxonomy): Eukaryota > Metazoa > Chordata > Actinopteri > Cyprinodontiformes > Rivulidae > Simpsonichthys > Simpsonichthys santanae. Next base: position 18,951,391 of record JARVLU010001462.1, read on the forward strand.
GAGTGTTTTCCTGTCTCTGTTTAGGCCTAAGATGAACTGGCAACTTATCCATGACAACAAGGTACAGGTTCATATAAAAAGGTCAACCTGACGTTTACACCAAATCAGCAAGAAAATGTTGCGTTTTTAATTTAAGACCTTCTAATTTTCCTCCACTCTCTTCCTCTAAAGGAACCCTTCATATTTTACACATAATAAACTCTTTTCAGTCATCCAGCTGTGTTCCAGCTGCTTTCAAACATGTACAGCAGACTTTTGCACTTTTACAACCCTAACAGAGCACTGAGATCTTCCAGTCGGATGCTTTTAGTGCATCCAGGCGACAAACCTGAACAGACATTAACAAAAACAACCCATTTCCACCCAGAGACATCGTAAACAGAAACGTTGCACTTATAATTTGCACAAGGCTACCCAGCATGCTCTGCAGCCCACACCTCTCTGGGACTCGGACAGATACTTTGAGTTTGGGGTGTGGGAATAAAATAAAGTTAAACAGAGACACATCTTTATTTTAATTTGGGGCCTGCAAATATCCATGTTTTGGTGTTGATTAATTATAAGAATTAAATTAGCAGAAACACAAGTTAAATGTGCACTCTTCTCTCCCACCATGTGGAGAGTTCTGATAAACTGATTGTAGCAGTATGTGATCACCTGTGAGCTGGAATAAACAGATTTATTAATGGAATATTGATGATGATGATGATGCACAGCATATTTGTAGTTAGTTTAAAAAAACAGTTATCCTCAAATATGATGGACTGAACAAACTATGAGAATTAATGAACTATGAATGGACTTAATGAAATTTATTCACATAGATGACACAAAGACAACGTTCAATGTGCATTTCGCTCGCTTTCAGCCCAGCTGAGTTCTGCTCCGCCTCTTTTCGTTCCGCTCAACGCTCACACCTGAGTGAGACGCGGACGCTTCACCTGTGACTTATGAACCGTTTGGGGAAGAACTGGTCTGTGCAGCCATTTCACTGGAAATGACAACTGGTTCTTAATGGACCCACCTGGAACAGCAACATGTCCGTCATTCAGGGAACATTAAAAACTGTCAACTTTTTTTTAATTTTATTATTATTTTTTAATTTGAAAAGTGTACAAATTTAGCAAGTCAGTGATGACAGAATGTGTTAATAGGCGGCATAGTGTGTCATTTTTGGTTTTAATTTTGTTTCACATTAGAATATCACTACTTTTATTGCAAGGAAATATTGAAATGTAATTTCTTTGAATTACACTTTTGGGTTCTGTTTATTGGATTTATGACAAAATGCAACACAAACAAATTTAAAAGACAACAGATCATTGTAATACTTGGTTTAATCGACACACTGGATGTCCGGTCCCTGAGCTGTTGGATTTCAGTAACTGTGGTCCCCTGAGCAGTTTAGTTGAATAGCCTATGGTGAATATAACTAATATCTTTATAAATGTGTGATAGTTAGATATGAGGCAAACAACTGATTTTGAATGTAAAGTTAAAAACACTTCCACTGTTATCGATCTCAGTCCTGATCCAGATTTGATTCACTTAGCACCAATCTTCAATAAAATAAAAATAAAAATTGATACCTATAAAGTATTAGTTAAAAGGCTTTTTTAAACACTGAACTCTAAGAAACTAACACTGTAACAAGTCAACAAAGCGTCTATCCACTATGCATACACCTCAGTGATGCTTCTGCAGGAAAACGCTGCTTTAGTGTTACTGCCCTTTATTAAACCTGCATCTGGGAAATGTGTGCATAGATGAACCTGGACCAGTGTAATGCAGGTTCTTTAAATTGGTCTGTAGAAATCAGATGAAAAGGCAGCAGGCTCTGACAACAACACAAAGAGTGAAACCTATACAAAGTTCATGGCCTGGTGCAGATCAAGTGTATCATGTTTGCACACTTAAAGTTCTCCCAACACCCTCATGCCTCTCATGCCTCCTATAAGAACGTGCACAAACACCTGTCAAAGTCAACTGGGAGTCTTGGGACAATAGAAAAAAAAAACAAGTTCAGATAAAAACATTCAATGCAATGCTCATGTGAAATGACTTATGGCAAATACACTGAACACTGGGAGCTCCAACTATTGACACATGCCACACCTGAAACCCACCCCTTGCTCACACCAAACAGTGCAAACTATTGTGCTTTAACCAAACAGCCCAACAGCTTCAAAACTAGCAGAATAAAGTGTTTTGTGATCACAAGGTAAAAAAGGTACTTTAAAATCAGGTGATTTGTAAAGGAGCACCAAAGTGCCTCACCGTTGTGGTTTGAGTTGTCCATCTGGCCCAGCAACTCCACAACACCTGGAGACTCGGCCTCTGGAGTCCCAAAGGTCCCCTCGGAGTCCGAACTGGAAAATGAGGAATAAAGTTTTTTTTTTTTTTATGTTGCACTTAAATTATATGGATAAAAATATAAGTTACTTGTATAGACGGACTAAGAGAATACATATTTATTGCGTGCG
>JARVLU010001462.1:18966945-18981529 GCA_031762415.1 Simpsonichthys santanae
GACTGTACATCGAAACAAAAGAACAAGAGAAATTATTATGATGTGGCAACTGTCAACATAAATGAAAAACAGCATAAACTTAAGCAAAAAAGTTAACATACTTTACACACAATATTGACAACTATGTTGCTTGTTAATGAATGTACATTTTTTTTAAACTTCTGCTGCGACCAGTCTATCAGGATTTCTTTATTCAACTATGAAATATATGACCAACAGAACACACATTTTACAAGTTACATAAAGCTGTGATTAGAAGGCAAAGTGAACACCACATTGATTAACACTAAGGACTACATGGGAAATGAAAGGAGAAAAATAGACATTAATATCTTATTGCACAAATGTTTGAGTGGCAGCTTTGGTTATCAAGTTGCTTCAGTGCAAGAGGAGAAGAAACATATCTGCCTTCATTTACACTTGTAACAGACAAAATTTCAACCTTCATTTTCTTATTAGAAATTTAAAAAAAAAGCCTTCTTACCTTAAATGGAGAATTTACTTGGTTACAATAATTGTAAGCTTGATTTTTTTCCCCCCCATCAGATTGTAATTTTAAACCTTTATTTTTCCTGAGATGCAAAGAAATACCAACTGAAAATTATTTCAGTGTGACGTGCAGAGCATTTTCCTACAAAACAAATGAGCAGTAATTACAATCTTTTGTCCCCCCCCTCCCCCCAAATTAAGCTCAGTGAGGGTGGAAGTGCAAATTAAAGCAAAATCATGAATCAACAAAGTGCAACGAGTTAAACTGCCATGTTTGATTGGACCTTGAAAAATATCAAAATTTATTTCACCGGTGGGCAAACAGGAAACTGCAAAAAGTCACTGCTTCACTAAATTAGGTTTAACAAACGTGTGTGAGTCAAGATCACCTGACTAAGAAGAAGGTGTCCTGTGTGAAAGGAGCAGGGGTTGTGGCAGTCAGTGACACACAGAGAGTAAGGCATTCAGGAGAAGATTGTCCCAGCTCTGGCTCTGCCAGACGTCCTTCATTTTCAGATTATTGTCATGAAAGCAAATCTACATTCAGAGTTTATTACTGCTGTGGCTGTTCCAAAGCCACACCAAGCTTGTCATAAATTTCCTTCAGCAGCAGCAGAGCCGTGTCCTCAGATTCCCTAACAGACAAGCAATTCGTTAAAATAAAACAAATACAACAAAAACATAAATAAATAAGATAACTCTTGACAGGTAGGAGTAACTCACCAGTAGCAAAGATGAGACTGGATGGCAAACAAGTACTCGTTGAAGCTCTCAATAGGTTTTTCCTGAAGCACATAGTCGATCCGCCGCCCTCCATTCAGCATCCCCATTTTAATTTCAGGTTGCTCCATCTGCTCTGCAGACATTGGGGACTCGGGCTCCACATCTGCTGCTGCAGAAAATAAAATCATTGAAAAACAAAAAAATAACCTGAAGCACGTATTTGGTGAAAAAAAACAACTGTAAACAAATAACGGTAAAGAAGGAAGACAGTGGCTGCCATTTCCAATGATTAACGTTCAAATCAGGTTTAAATCTCTGCTGGTAACAAAACAATTCATTTAGGATAAACCAGATTGTAATATTCCTGTGCTAGTTTTGTTATTAACTTGATGTGTATGTGTATTTGCATACACATACACATGAATTATTAATGAAGTTCTGGTTCTAGTAATCATTCATATTCATCCAGGAAATAAACCTAACAGTCAATCTGAAAAAAGCTAGAGCAGATTTGAAAAGTTTGCAATTATTTTGATTTAACAAATGTTGACTTGAAGCTCGAAAGTACATGACAAGTGCAAAGAATTATTCGTCTTTTGGGAAAATTTTACAATCAAACACTTGTGGGTTAAAAAAAATCTACTTTGCTGTCCTAAAGAGCAATCTCTTATCTGAAATATATCAGAAGTACTGGAAGTAGCGATTTCTAATTACAACAAAAAAATATTAAAATTAATGAATTTAAATTAAAGGGAAGTATGAAACATTTGTAGATGAGAATGTTAAGTCTCCCTTAAAGAACAGTTAAAAAAAAACATAAAAGTAAAAAAGCACACTTGTCCTGCTGTGACACACACTTAATAATCTTTTCTCAGAACTTTATACACTTCAAGCAATTTAACAACTTGACAGATTTTGTGATAACGTTACAGGATAAGCACAAACATGTAGTTATGATAAGTGATTTTTTTTTAGCCAAGTACGTCACTAACATTTTGCCTACAGGTAAATTACTTCTAACACACAATGGGCCCGCTGAAGGATTTTGCTCAGCTCAAACAAAAATGTGCCTTAGGCCAGAAGCCCAAGTGTTTTTTTAAGAAGCTGACGATCAGTGGAGCGTTCAGTGAATTCAGCTGACAAGACCTTGCAGCAGGGCAGGGAGGAAGGGGGCCGGAGGGTGATGACAGTAAATCAAATGTACAGTTGAAAGGGTTAAATATTCAGCAGGTGGTAATTGTGTGAGGCATGGGGGAAAGGTGGAGAGAAAAGCTGTGAGAGCCTGAGGCTGGAATGACACTCATTACATAAAATTTGCTCTGAGATCTGCCAAAGTAAATCATTGTGGAGGAAAAAACAAAGAAAACTGCAGGATAACCAACCGTGATAAACATGGCATTGTATTTTTTGTCTGATTATTATTATAATGAATATCCATTTAGCTTCAATTAAATGTAGCAAACTAAATGATGGATTACAACTAACTCAAGACTGTCACAAAATCTGTGTGGATTCACTGAGATGACTTTCAATATACTGGGTTATAAAACTATAATTACAGTAAAGAAAATTACATATTTTACTTGTTTGTTTAATTAATTTCAGTCCAACCTCTACCCTTGCTTACCTTTTAAATAATGATTATGAAGGGCTTTGGGCCACTCCAGTATTTTAGCCCAAAAATCAGAACTTTTGTCCGCCCTCTTAGCAGCAGCAGTGTCTGCCGCTGATGCTAAAGTTCAAGGTAAATTGGCAAGAGGTGAGGGAAGCAGCAAGAAAGACCGGAAAGGAAGTAGGAGGTAGCAACATGCAGGAGGTGAGAGGAATAAGAGGAATGCAAGGAAACTGGGTTAGACTAACTCCTTTGGACATTCTCTTAAACAAACAAGCACCACCCAAGAATAAACAGATAAATATATTAAAAACACCTTTCCTACCTTGTGCCTCCTGCTCCCGTTTGTTTGTCTTATGTGTAGTTTCACCTTCTTCCACTGGGGGCAGTGCAGCAATTGGAAGTCTAGTAAAGGACTGCCATGCTGTGCGTAAGGATCCCAACACATTGTTTTTCAAATCCATACTCATTCGGGTCAAGCTATCTTTTAATTCTACAAGAAAAAAGTTAACGGTGAACATCAAATGAAACATCCTACAATAGTATTCTTGAACCAAGTCAAACAAAGAAAAACAATCAAACCCAGATGCATCCTCTTTCGGCCTTTGTGGTGCGGTATTAGCATTGGCTCTACATCCACTTCTGAAACAATCATTGGTTCTATCCGATAAGCAACAGGATCATACTAAACAGAGAAAAAAGCAATAACATCTTGAAACAGTATTATTTAATGGCACACACAGGATGCAACAAGTAATTCAAGCAGTAATAAACGAGGTCCATCTAAACCGAGAGATGCGTTAAGTAATGTTGAGTGATTACTCACTGGGTGGTAGATGTTGTAAAAGCATTTGCAGGTTGGGAAGGAGTAGTTTGGATCGATGCGTTTAAGTCCGCGTACAGTCAGAAACATTCCAATAGGAGAGCCAAAAGCAAAAAATGTCTGTGGGTGAAATGCTAGCTGAGGATAATCAATGGACACCTGTGGGAAGAAAGTAATAATCAAAAATGTGTGCTGCCGAATTTGGTAAAGTGTGGTAATAATACCGTAGCTGTATGTTTATGAGCACATAGAAAACACACACATCCATTAAGACAGATGGACTCATTTGTTCTTGAGTGATACAAGTAAAGAGGAGAAAGGAGAGATGACCACCCATGCAGGACAGATACAAATGTATGAGCTCAGTTACTGGGTGTGGCTTTGGGTTGTTCATCTTAGACAGAATGTGAGGAAGTATTGAAAAGTATTCTGTTCAGAAAGTTATCACTTTAGTTCATTTGCTAAGAGAGCTCTCTGAGCAGACTGCACCGTATGCACAAATAAACTCAGGTCAAAGTGAAAGGGACAAGACCTGAGAAAAAGTGGGCACCACATGAGACACACCTGTCCCTTGGCTATGCCTCCACTGGACTGTCCAGGCAAGCAGAGGGAGTGGAGAAGCAGGAATAGTGACGCACTAAAGCTTCACCTCCCAAACACAAATCATCCTATCGTACTTTTGGAGGCATGCGTTACCTGTCCAATGCCAACATCGAAGTATTCATAGTCCACTGCACTGGTGACAGACTGTGCTCTGTGGAAGTGGGACTGCGGGGATGTTGAGCCTGAAGACTGGTTGCCATCACTGGTCACATCAGGTAGAACTTGAGACTCCAGTCCTTGATGTACTTTACAGTCCTGTTTAGAACAAATGTAAAGTTATTTAATGACTGTTGAAATTATATATTACAATAATACTTGAAAAAAAAAAAAGCCTTTAAGTTAAAGATGACCTCAGGAAGCCATTTTCTCTTGATGTAGTTCAAGATCTTCTTCCGAGGTCCGAGTGGGATTCCTATATCTCGAAGGTCACTGTCTTCGCAGAGAGCCTAAAAGGGAAATAAACAACTATTCATACTATCTCCAATATACAAAACCCTGGTTTCTTCACCTTTCAATTCCAACTACACAGCACAAAATGTAATTTGTAATAATAATTTGTAAACTATTATAGGTTGTGCTTGTGATACCAGTGATTCCAGGTCAAGGTTTTCTGCCTGCAGAATACTCAGGTATTGCTGAAGCCCCAGTCTGGTCAGTATCTGCTCCAATGTGTAACTGTTCCTACTAGAAGGCTCTTTAGAAGGTACCTAAGCCATAAAAAGGTACAGAATACTGTATTATTAAATGTAAAAATATAAAAAAGAAACCATCTTCATGGATCCACTAATGCTGTCATTTAGTGTGTATGACATGCTGTACCTCCTCTCTTGATCTGGATCCGTTCCTCTGATTGGTTAACAGATCAAACAGGATCAAAGAACCTGAGTAACAGGAGACAACAAAACAGCATTTAAACTCTGCATGTCTCTGTTCTATTGACATTAATGTGTTCCTGAGTTTGCACAGCTCTAACCAAGGCTGTGTCCTGCCACAGAAACTGCCCCATGGAACGCTGGGTGTCGCTGCATAAAGAGGGCGTGCAGCTTGTTGATTTCTGAGGACACCGTATCCACTATGGTCTGACAGTAGGTGGGACTGTTGTAGAAAAATAGATCCAACAGTGTGTCGTTGGTGAAATGCCTCATCCTGCTGATGCTAGGTAGAGTGATCCTCTGTATGTCCCTGAAATTTGGTGGGGTAAGATTAATAAAAACAGAAAGAAAACAACAGACATGAGAGTTGAAGAGTGTATTTATATTATTTTTATCAGGTGATAAAGTGTAAAGTAGAAATACAGGCTGTGAGTCTCGTCATACTTACTCATCCACACCAGTAGCATCTCCATGCAGAGCGCTGTGCCAGTTAACAGGGAGGAACTCCACTCGTCCCACCTGGCCATCCTGCTGAGCCCACTTGTAATGTGTGGCCAGGAGGGACAATGAAGCACTCCTGAAGTCATTTACTGAAGACAAATAAACCCCCAAAAAGAACTAATTAATTAATTTGGTTGTATTTATACATAACCATACAGACTCACACACTTACCACACTGTATAATAGATCTGAAGCGCAAATCACATGCAGGTCCAATGCCATGCACCATAAAAACAAGGTGGTCCACATTCTCTGGTTCACCTAAAACAAATGTACACAATGACTTCAGATTGTTAACTGGATGTATTTTCTTTACTATAATTATCTACTATTATCTTGAAGTGAAAAAGCACACATACCATCAGGTATTTCTACAAAGATGTTATCAACTCCCCTCTTGACTGTGCGAGGTCGTGTCTGCTCTGAGGGGGAGGAAACCCAGTCTTCCTGCAAGCCTATTGGCTGATACTGCATCATAAGCTGAGGATGGAGTGGATGAACTATAATCTTGTGACAAAGGAACTAAGCAGTTACTTTTCCATTGAGCCATACTTGCCCACCTCACCTTAGGATTGTGTAAAATGACAGTCTCTCCAGTGGGAAAGTCTAGTTTCTGTTTCCATTCATCCAAAGTCACAGCTATCATGTAGGCTTCCTGGAATAAGAAAACTAGTGAGAAGCAATATCATGTTTCAAATGGTCTCAATGAAACAGGTGCTAAAAAGAAAACAGTAATAATAATCCAGTAATCTATAGAAAGAAGCACTGTGACATAAAAGCAGAGTATCAGTGTGAAACTACCTCCAGACTTGTGCTGAAATCTTCAGGGTAAGGCACAAATCTGGTGTCCTTATCTCCTTTGTAGAACCAGGTGCAGCGGCGGACCTCAGTTGGAGTCTGTTCCCAATACACAGCGTAACGCTTCCTTTTCTTAACATGTACATCATAACGCTCCCCCTCCACAGCAACCACCACATCCTCCTCCTTATCACTTACTGCAAACAGAAAAATGAGCAATTGTCTAATTGTCAAATCTAAAAATCTGTAAGAGGGGGGAGAATATTCTGGTGATCTCATCTGAAAATATTATTTAAAATAAGACTGCTGAATATGTTGAGGGAAAATATATAATCATTTATCCTATTAAATAACAAAGATATTTCTGTGATGCCATTAAATGTACAACTGACAAACTCTTAAACTATATTAAAAAATAGAGTACTATGATACATTATTTTTAAAGCTAAACTTACCCTTCAAATGCAAAAAATAAAAAACCATAACATGTTACTTTGCAGAATTTGTTTCCACTCTTTTTCCCCTAATCTTTTACTGTAATTGTTTTTCCAATTAAAAAAAATCTTTGCACAATTACATTTTTTAAACTGTTTTAAGTCTTAATAGAGCAGGAAATCTTGGCTTTTGTTGTGAAAGCAGTTTTTGTGTTTTAAATTGAGTTTTATTTGTAAAATATACATTGAATACCAAAGATCAGACTCAGTAATTATGAATTTTATATTATATATAGAAGTTATTTGCAAAACAAGTGCGAAAAACACTGAAAAAAATATAATTTAACTCCAGCATTGCACAATGTGAATTTCTAAAAAAAAATGTGATCATGTGCAGTTATCAAATGACTACAGTAATATATTCCACAGATGGGAGCACAAAAGGACAAAGTTGAAAACTCTGCACTGCATTAAAAACAGATAAAAGTTCTTCATGTGGAAACAACAGCGCTGACTCATTACGTTTCCATAAATCACCATTAATGAACAGTTTGTCGTTCTACAAATGCCAAATGAATCTGCGCAATATGAGGAACAAAATCCACACAAGATTCAAAAATATTCCTGTCATCCTTGGTCTGACGTTCTTACACGGATGAACAAAAACAGAAATGGAAAACTCTTTGGAGATTTGGCAAATTATTATTTTTGAAATAAAATTCTTCTATCCACCAGACTACAGTAAAGAGTTGAGATTTGGCTTGTTTTGAAGACAAAGGTTAAACAGCAGCTCTCTTAAAAGTATGATGGCTCTGAGTGTATCTTACTAAATATTAACACAAATTGTTAAGAAACGAGTCAGCCAATTTAAGAACCAGTCCTTGTTTGTGTCTCACTCATTTTGCTATTGACAGACTCCTTAAAAAAAGATAGGCTTCAGGTCTTAAAGCAATCAATTTCAACAAAGAAGTTGATAAAGATGACAATAAATAATACAAAGTCCAGTATGTCGAAGGATGACCTCTGAACATGTAAAACCACAAAACTCTAAAGACTTTCAATATGAGTTGCAGAGGGATTCATAAAACTGAAGTTCACCTGACAGGATCAGGTCCTGACAGGTTGTGTTAAATCCCCTAAGGGGGTAGGGGAGGCATGCATGTTGACTTTCAAGACTGTAAAGACAGTATTGTTTTAAAAACCTTTCCAAGATAAGTTTATATATATATTTTTTTTTTACTTTTTAATACACCTTCATTCATCATCTTTAACAGCAATGACAGTATCTGTAATGATGCAGTGCATGTAAAACATGTCAAACATCCATTGTACATCTGACATACTTGTTCATTCTCACCAGAGTTTAACGCATTCTCTAACTTGTCAGAGTCCTCTCTGCTGAAGGGAAGCCAGGAGGTTTTGTCATCAGCTCGACGACAGAAGAACCAGTGAGGCTGCACTTCTTGGTAAGGAGGTGGAACTGACTCCATGTCAACCATCTCAAAAGAGAATGTGGAGGAAGGAGACGCCTCGCCCGACACAGGCGAAACCTGAGGGAAAAAACAAACAAAATGGCAACAAAATCAATATCTGAAATCAATACTGTATGTTCTCTACATCCAAGCTGCTCATTAGATAAGTTAAAAATAAATGCCTATTTTATGTTGTTGTTTTTTTTTGCTCCTAAGCAGATCACTACAGAACTCTGCAGTTATAAATGGCGTACAGTAGCTGAACACTGTTTGTGCCCTTCTACTAAAATGCCATCCAACAAACAAAGCAAAGGGCAGTTGTGAAACAAAAGATCCAGCCTCTTCTCAGCAAGACAAACAAAGGCCCGTTTTATTCTTTTCTCCTCTACAAGCTTTGTCTCATCTCTTCTGTCAACACTAACATAGCTATAAACAATTTCTATATTTCTTATCAACAAACAATGTAACCAGTAATATAGCTTCTGTTTTAGCATGCAGAGTCTGCCACTGCTTGGCACAACACCCACCCCCAGGACACAACTGCCAAATTAGCAATGCCAAACGCACTGCAATGCGACTAAAGCAGGTGAACACACTTAATATGATTGAGAAGAAGCAGGAATATAATTAAAACTTATTTCATCTTAAATAAATCTTGTTCATTGCTGTGGAAATTATGTTTTTATGTATTTGACGAGTTTACCAGGCTCAAAGTAACAGCAAATACTAATCGTGTTTGCCACTTTTGTAAGACAAAAAAAAAAAAGTCATGTCACACATTGAGTTTGTTGTTGCTCATAAACGGTCACTAAATCTAAAAGTTTAACAGGTGTCAAAAATGTAAGACAGAATATGATGCCCCATAGCCTCACTCCATAGCCCAGACACAAGCTCAGCATTTCTATTTTATCCCTTCGTTATGTAGTAGAGAATGCCGAATCTATTTTTAGGCCAGAAGACTGGAGCAAAAACAAACATGTTGTACTTTGTACCTTTTAATAAGATTTACAGGGAGCTGGATTTAAACAAAGCCACATTACAAAGCATAATATCATCACATGACTTAAATTCAACTACAGTATCTTGTTTTCTCCCCCCAAACAGAGCCTCTTTGATTTTAGAGATAAACAAATGATTAAAAAAATATATAACAATCAGTACAAATTAATAAAGATGCATAATCTGAGCTCTCAGGTCAGAGCTAGTAAAAAAAAAATTTTAAAGTGCTGACTGACACTGATGGGACACACTTCCTGTTATAATCTCACCAAATCAAGTCAAAGCAGCTAAGTGATAATTAGGGCTTGCTACTTTACATCGATCCATCCATCAGTTATCTTTACTCGCTTCTTCCTTTTTGGGTTGCGGAGGTCACTGGTGCCCATATGCAGTAGTCTCTGTGTGAGAGATGGGTACACACTGGACAAGCCGCAAGTCCATCACAGACTACTGCAGACTGCTACCTTACAGTGGTTGCTTTATTTTATTAAAGCCTCAAAAATAGACAGTAAAGACCAAAACTGTTGTTCAAAAATCCCCTTTGAACTAAATGTATTTCAGAGAAGTTTGTTAATTTTAGATTTTATATAACTGTTCATAGAAGTTTGTTAATTTTAGATAATTGAAACTGTCTCTTACAATTAGTGCTAAGACTAATTCATCACAAATCAGCTACCAGCGTGAGATACTGTCACGTGATAGTTTATTTAGATTAGTATATTATATTGGTATTTTTCCACAGGTGAGAACACAAAATGCTTCATAAAACACAATAAAAACTAAAAAACTTACATATATATTACAGATATAAGAATAGAGATAACAACAAAAAAGAAAATACGCTAACTAAAAGTTTGTCTGAATAAAAATGTCAAATGCAATTTATGGAAAGTATATCCTGGCTTGTTTTCCAATGACAGTGCCAATGACAGTAAAATATACATCACAGCAATAAATATATTATTTTCAAATACCCACATAATCACTTTCGGAACACCAACAATGTTCAGTCAGGTCATCTGGACAGTTCTTTTTTATTTATTTATTTATTTATTTATTATTTTTTGAGAGATGTGTCGTCCTCCATCCAAAGGGCTTCATCAATCTGAGAAGTCACATACAAACTGTTTTCTCCACCAATCAGTACACTCCTACAGTGGACCAACCAATTTGCTATGTGACTTCTCAGACTGATGAAGCCCTTCGGATGGAGGGTGAAACGTCTCAACAGAAAAAAAAAAAAAAAAGGAACTGTCCAGATTACTTGGCTGAACATTGTTGGATTTCTTTACCTGGATTATTGAGCATAAACTTTGATTACTTTCAGAACACGTTCTTGTTAAGTCATGTAGACATAGACAACAGCATATGTGCCATCAGATATAAAAAGTACTGTTCAATGCTTACTAAGATGTTTCCAATCAGGAGTTAAGATGTTTCCAATCAAGAGTTTCTGGGCATCAGCCTTGTGAAGACAACAAAAGCTTTGACTTTTTTTTTTTTTTTTTACCCAAACCACTAATCAACAAAATAAAAATACAGAAATAAAGCATACATATTAACTTCTCATGCTACAAAGAGAAACATGGACGAACAAGCCCAAGTAAAAAAGAAAAAAAACAACAACGTCAACATCACAATCGCACGTGAACCCTCCTCACCTGTGCCTCAGGTGTGCTGCATGTCTCTGCAGTCTGAGCGGAGTTGTCAAACGGGTCCAGAGTGTTGTTGTTGTTCGGGGCCGCTTGAGATGGAGCCCCCTCGTCCTCGTCGCCCTGACTGGATGACATTAGCCCGACCCTGGGCTCTCAGCTGATGGCTGGGGCGCAGTCACAGAACCTGCACCAACCGAAGAAGAAACTAGCATAAACAATTACCGTAATACATAACCTCCAAAAATATGTAGTCCTGTAAAAATGCATTACAGGTGATGGGAAATAAGAACAAAAGTAGGTATTCTTACGGTTACTTTCTGTCAAAATGCTTTTTTTTTTAAACAAACAAAAAACAGCACAACAAACTGTCTCAATCAGTGAAGCAACGATGTTTTGATGATCACTATCATGCTAGCTGAGTTACGGTAAACTGATAGGAACACTACATCCTGTATGTAGATCCGTTATCCTCACATCGCCATTTTTAAACAGTTGTTAAAAACTCACCGACGGCTTCTCGTTGACTTAAATCAAATGGCTTATATAGTACAGTATTTGTTGTTTAGCTAGCTTCAGCTAACTTTGCTACCAAAGGACAGCCTCCTGAGTCAAACGCTATCAAAGATGGATTCAAGAGTCCTCGGAAAATGAACGATCAGCAGACGATCAGGCAAAACTAATTTTCCGGTAAAAGGGGCTTTATTTAACGAAAATCCTTTTCCTAAAGACAACGAAAATCAAGCATATATAATAAATATTGTTATTAAATTAAAATTTAAAACAGGACTGCGAAAACATTGTCTATACTGCCAGCGAATTGGTCTTTTCAAAGTTTCACTGTACAAGGAAGACACGAAGGTAGCATGAACACACCGCGGTAGTCCGCCCCACAAATGTAATCTGACGTCATGACAATGTGGTGATCAATTTTTACTGTGCAGACTGTATTTAAAAAAAAAAAAAAAAAAAACTGTGCAGACTGTAAAAGCAGAGAATATGTGTACAGATAGTTTTAAATGCGACATGCACATTCAAAGGTTGTGCATTATTTGCACACTCATTTACATTCTACACACTGATTGTTATGAAAGTCAAAAAGGTCATTAAACTTTACAGCATTCAACTTGATCCCTGCTTGACTTTCCTGTCTTTCTAGTAAAAGGTAACATGGACTTAACACTCATTCAGGTTTATTTAAGTACATTCCATTGATACCAACCAAGTCACCTGTTTGACCTATGAAATCCACATTGTTTGAACTGAAGCACCCCCAGGTATGTGTTAAACACACCCATTTGTGGAAGTTGAAATAATTTCTGCTAACTCTGACTTCGCCTTTATTATTATTTATTAAATGGATGCACCGGCTGCACTTTCATAACAACAATTTCCTCATGGAGTAGAAGAAACTGTGCTGCTAAGGCAGTTGCATCCTGCAACATGAAATGCCTGATCCTCACAGCAGTTGTCTGGTTCCAAAACACTGCTGCTTTGCTTCTGCTTTGAGGCTTTTACAGAGGAGTGAAACATGCCTGGGGGAGGAAGAGTGAGTGAAGCTTACAACAAAGACACACCCAGTTCAACAAAGTTTCTGAGGCCGTCTGTGTGGAGCAACAAGAGGGTGTGGCTTTATTTTTTTGCACAGTGGGAACAGATAAGTTTAGTCAGTTTGCCTTGTAAAGAGGCAGGAGTCACAGCTCTGAGCAGTCAGAGCTTTACTTTTTCTTACTGCTGGGCCTCTAAACAGTCCAGCCACACACCTCCACCCCTCTTTTTTCCTCTCTGCTCCAGCAGTTTGAGGCAAGACTTTGTAAAGACAGAACAGAAGAAGTAAACTCACAGCCATGAAGGACAAAGTGAGGAGAGGAGGAGGAAGAACTCAAGTTAAAACTGGTGAGTAACCATTATAATCAAATGATTTCCTCCTCTCTCTTTTTGTTCTGATGGCTTCTTCACTCTGAAGAATGTGCAGGAGGGTGGGAGATTTGGCAGAAGACTGCTGCTCTAACATGGCTGGTGCTAACTTTCCTCTAGGAGAATCTGCTGTGCATTCTGTAACTTTTTATAAACTGTTTACACGTGCAGACACATGGCCTGTTGTATCTGAAATCTGTTAAAACATTGTAAATACATAGTCATGACACTTTGTTACATTCAGGGAGTACAGTATATATTTTGCTAGTCACACTGCAGTGAACATTTTACATTTCTTAAAGTTTGCCACTTCCCTTCTGCAAAACTGAAATACAGATTAAGGTGTAGTGCGTGTTGACTCTCCAGATAAGATAAACCTGTTTATTTGTTTCTTCCATAAAATAAGAAACTACAAGGCCACAATTTTACCCACAGTTCAAGCCATTTTGGAGTTTAGAAAATATATTTTAATACACTATGACTTACATCACTAGGAAAATATTGACCCTCTTATCATTTGTATGCTTTATTGTAGTCTTGAGCGATGAATCTTTACGATTTCTGAAGTTGTTTTTATTTTTATTTTTTCTGGACAGTGCTTGATTGCAATTTTTACTCCAGTCCAAACTATACCCTAATTCTGACCTATAAATAAAAAAAATGACCCTTACTCGAGCAGCAGTTTGTGTGTGCACAACAGCCTTTTCTGTAAAGAAACAGTTTTAAATTAAATTGTAGGCACTTTGTTACTAGCTGCAAAGGTGCATAGTTTATTCCAATTTTCTACCTATGTATAAAAAATATCTGCCTGGCAGATGCAGACCATTAAGGTGTTTCCCAAAAGTTATACTGTTTTCTATGGTAATAATAAAACAATAATAAAACTGCAGCAGAGTATGAATGATGTCTTCTTCCTTTCAGAGAGGAGGGGCGTTCTTACAGCCAATAGCAAAGAGTTTGACTTTTTAGGTGTTTTCCAATAAACATAATATCGCCAGACTAACAGCATGAACTGAGGATCTACAGACACCATGTAAGATGAGATCAGTTTAGACTGATGAAAGTTGTTGTATAATGTGCACACAGCTTTAAACAAACGTTTGGTTAATTAGTCAACACTCTGCTGTCTCCCCATGCCAGTGCTGGGTGTGGTTGTCCTTTTACCTGGAGATGACAAGAAGGCCAGTAGGCAAACGCAACAGGTTCTGTTAGTCACACTGCAGTTTGTGGAACACGCTGAGTCCTGCTCTTCCTCCAGTTCTGCCTCCACTTCAGTGTGTGTAAAACTGTAGCCACACCCCACTTTCCTTTTCTTAGCATTTTCACTTTTTTTTTTTTAACAAGGATTTCCCTGAGGCACTCCCACAGACAAAATCTCAAATGAGTTCAAATAAAAATTTAAAGAGTTTTAACAGAAAACATGATTGTTTTTTGGATGTATGTGTCACATTTATACAATAACCGGTTTGTTATTTGATTCAAGTCAACTTTATTTCTAGAGCACAGTTAAAACAGATAAACTGTTATCAAGGGGATTCAGTTATCCAGACATTTCCAGGGTTACATTGATCTGGAAACTATTTAAGGATGTGATAGATAGAGGGCAGGAAGATTTTTTTTTTTTCATTTACCCTTTATTTATCCAGGTTAGTCTCATTGAGCCACGAGAACTCATTTTCAAGAGAGAC
>JARVLU010001462.1:18983432-19019305 GCA_031762415.1 Simpsonichthys santanae
TATTGTTCAAGGGTCTGTTTTTCAACAAAATAAGATTGAAATTTGAAGGCACATTGTGATCTTACAACATCTAACAGTGTTGATCATAAAACTAAATCGGTATCGGCCAAAATCGGAATCGGCAAGTCAGATTTTGTAGAAATCAGTGATCGGTGATCGGCCAAAAAACTGCAATCGGTGCACCCCTAGTCTCATTTCATCTCAGTATAAATACAGCTGCTCTGTGAAGGTTTGTTACAGATCATTAAAGCAGCATCGTTCATGTAGCGGTCAGTCTGCTACTGCCTCTCCAGTTCCTCCTAGTAGGTTTAAAGGTACGTTGTTAGCCTTGGTAGCGATGATAATAGGCTCCATTTTTAGCTTTGTTAGCGCTCAGAATAGCTTCACGTGTTTAGGTTGAGAGTAAAGGGTCTGGCGTTAGGTTCAGGGTCTTGGTTAGGTTTAGGCACGGGGATTAAGTTTAGGGTTGGTCCTCTGGATCAGGTGTAAGGTGAGGTTTAAGAAAAGGGTTTACATACCGGTAAGCTGAAAAACAAAACAAAAAACGACACTTCCTGGCTTACCCCGGTGAGACGCTGCCTATTATCAGAGAAAATAACAATAATAACGTACCTTTAAACCTACTAGGAGGTGGGTTGGACAGTTTCACCACTACATATGGGGATGATAACAACTAATAATGGCCATTTAATGGACTGATAACATCCGAAGCCGCTGATGGTCCTTCTTGATCATGTGAATAGCTTGTTTTGAATGTCAGCAGCAAATTGGTTGATCCACTATGAGAAGGTGCTGTTTATAAGATTGAGCTGAATACAGCTCCTCAGACTGAAGAAGCCTTTTGGATGAAAGATGAAACGTTTCTACGATTTTATTTATTTTTTGTTGTTGTTTTTTGAACATCCAGAGGACCTAACTTTTTTTAGAATACAGTACTTTATACAGTACTGTATATTGTTCTGTTGTTCAGTTTTACACTGTTAATAAAATAAAAAAAAAAAAAACTTCCTGTTTGGCTTAATGTAATACCGTTTTTTCAAATGTAATTCTGTTTTTTTCAAATGTGATTCTGTTTTTTCAAATGTGATTCCGGCCACTTCCGCTTTGGCTTAATGTAATTCTGTTTTTTTTTTTTTTTTTTTTTCAAACGTTGTTCATTTACACCTTAGGGCCACCATAGCATCAGGTTAAAGTTGGTATGAAGTTTAAAGCAGAGTTAGTTTCTAAGGCAATGCCCCACGTTTTAAATATCTCACAGAGCATTGTTCAATTTGTTATTTCAAAATGGACAGAGTATGACTTAACTTCAAACCCACCAAAACATGGCTGTCCACCTACACTGACAGCAGAACACCATAAGCTGCAAGGAGATCACTAAACCAAGAAGCACCTGAATAATGCATGAAAGATGCACAGCCAGATGGGAGAATCTGTTTACAGGACCACTGTTAGTTGTGCACTTCACAAATATGGCCTTTATGGAAGAGTGGCAGAACAGATAGCTGCTGGTGAAGAAAGGCCAAATGAAAGTTGGTTTTCAGTTCTCCACAAACCATGTAGGGGTCACAGCAAACGTGGAGGAAGGTGCTCTGGTCAGATGAAACTAGAACTTTTAGGCCTAAATGCACAGCACAATGTGTGGCAGAAAACTAACACTGTACTGTATATCACTTGAACAAACACCATACCATTTGTGAAACATAGTGGTGGCAGCATCATGATGTGGGGAGGATTTTTTTCAAGCATTAACAGGGAAGCTGGTCAGAGTTGATTGTAAGATAAATGGAGCTACAGTAAATACTTGGCAAATGCATGCCATAGTAAAAAAAAAAAAAGTTGAAAGCCATGTATCATTTTTCTTACACTTCACATTATGCGCTGCTTTGTATTGATGCATCACACAAAATCCCAGGACAATACTTTGAGGTTTGTGGCTGTAACGAGAGAAAATGTGCAAAAGTTCAAGGGGTGTGAAGACTTGTTCAAAACATTATAAATCATTCAGATTAAAACTGTTAAATCAATTAAATTCACAAGTGATACTTGACCTTTCCTTGTCAAAAGTTTAAATATAAACCACCTTAACTAATATGACGGTCACAGTAAGTGGATGGTTACATGCTGAAGTGTTAGTCCTGCACATTCCAAGTAAACAGCTCGGTTCATTTCACAAGTTCATTAGACCTTTCCCACATTACTGTGACTTTCATGAAGAAGGCCATTTCTGAATTTCTTGTTAACCGATGTATGTCATTCCAGAGCCTTACACCTTCAACTCAGCAAGGCTCCACCTGGCTCGTGTCGTGGAGCTGCTGAGAGCATCCGGACCTCAGGACGCACTGAGAGAAGGACGGTCACCGAGCATACTGGAGACCCTCACACACACACACACGCCTGGTAAACACACAAGCCGTTCACTGAGGCAGGAGCAGACGAGCACAAACTCATTAAAAAAAAATCTCTTTCTTGGTGCAGACCATAGTTTATCAAATGGAAAGAGCCTGAAGCGCTCTTTAAGTAATGCAAAAGCAGAATCGACCAACCAGGATGAATCTCCACCTGAGTACCTCCTCCCCAGCTCGTCAGAGAGACCCCTCATGGCCGTGTTGCCACACAGTTCTCAACCAGAGGTGGGTTAATATCCAGAGTCTGGTGGGCCTTTCAGCTAGTCCACAGCAAACAAACTGACTCCAGCGTTCTTTATGTTGGTCGTATCAGGCTCACAGTTACCTGAAGGACTTGGCTCTCAGCTGCTGGAACCCTCCTCCAGGACACAGGAAGCTGCAGGGGGACTTCATGTACATCACTGTGGTGACGGCAGAGGGACGACGCTGTGACATCACATCCTGTCCTAAAGGCTTCTTCCTCAACAGGTGAACATATTTATGGCATTTTGCAGAGCGACTAAATCCAATAAATAATTGACAACTTATATGACACAAGATTTTTTTTTTCACCATCCACAGGTCTTCAGAAGATGCATTTGATCCTTGTCCTGCTCAGTCTTCGCCTGTGTGTCACTGTTTCACTGACTTGCTGTGTCACATCAGCCCTGCATTCAAACAAACCTTCACCACACTCAAAAACAGGTGAACAAGTTTGAAAATCTGTGTATTGGGAAGAGTTATAAATAGATATAAGTTTGTATTCTTACTTATCTTCCCTCCATTAGGCCACCCCGGCCACCAGTGGAGGTGGTGCCCACTCCCTACTACACATTGAGCTGGCTTGGGTCTTCCTGCTCTTCTCGTGCTCACAAAAACACCTTCAGTAGATTGGGGGTGGAAGAACAGGCAGCAGCACAGGTTATTTACAACAGAACAGTGTGCTGCAGTTACACTGCATTGAACAATGTAAATACTGTAGCTTTATGTCTGCATTGCGTTTAGGCTCCAGACTGGAATGAAGAGCTACAAGCAGCACGAGATCTTCCACAAGGAAGTCTGGAGGAGAGGCTGCAGAGAGACAGAGCTCTGCTACAAGTAAGCATCAAGGGCTTGAATATTTTCAACAGGAAGTTCAGTTCTGAGTTGTATTCTCATTCACTTTCTGTCTCTTTGCTTACACTTCAGGTAAACAGTGCATTTGTGAGAGCTGCCATGCAGGGGGCAGAGACGGTGATAGATGGATTTGTTGAGTCAGTGAATGGAAATCCTGAGGACCCAGCTTTCCTATGGGGTGGCTTGTTCATGAGCCAGGGAGCCACAAGTGCAGTGTTTGGTGGCGCGAGGGGTCGCAGGTAATAGACGGCAACACATAAACACACTCAAAAAGCTTTAAGCATGATCTGGATGCAAAGCAGTTTGCTTTTCAAGTTAAAGTTCAAGTTGTGTTTATTGGTCATGTGCAAGGTGAACGCAAGGTTAACAGTACGATGAAATGCTTAGGATGAGAAGAACTGATTTGACTCGCTAAAAAAAAATATCAAAGAACAAACAAGAACTACTAAAAGCATGCAATGAAGGTATAAAAATAAAGTATCAAAAAGTGAAAAAAAAAATTACAACACTGTATTTACAACGTCCTAAAGAGAAATAGTAAACAACAACATGGTAGAATATAATGGTGCAATGATTTCATATTGAATTGTATAATCCCAATGAGCTTAGTAGGCTTGTACAGACGTCTAAACAATATCTGAAGTGTATAGAACACTTTTAGCCTGAAATTAAGCTTATTTTGCTTTATGTGAACGTTTGTAGACATAAAACTAGTCAAAGATGGGAAAAATGTCAGAGTTTAGCCAACATGGGCAAGAAAAGAGCATAGTGTGTGAACTAACAAGCCACACTAACGATGCCACAACATAACATGTTTCATTGTCTTTATGTAGCACAGTTGCATCCCACTATCTTCTATTATTGTCTGTTTTTATTTTAGTGTGAATAAAGAGGTTATTTGTTTGTTTTGATCAGTCTTTGCATAATTGGCAGTTGAGGTCTGTATATGTGAACCATTACATCAAACTGATGATTAACCACAAAGTGCTTTGATGAAATATAGGCAGCAATGGCGCACTGGTTGAAAACAGTGCGCTAATTGGATTTTGCCAAAAATTGATGAATCAACATTTTATCAATGTCACATGTTAGAGATGAAATCCTGAAGTTTTGAAGCATGTTTCTGAGCAACAACTAACAATGATTTTGAGCAGGAAAGTCCTAAATCTTTGCTCTTTTCTCCCTGTGTTAAGCTGTTTTTAATACCAGCTGGGAACTCGCAATAACCAAATATGATTTGATGTTTTCTTTTTTTAAATGATGTCAAGAAATCCTCATTAGAATGCACTACAAATCAAGATTCACTTTTTTTTATTTGTCATTCGCATCACATGTGGTACTTGAGGTGGAATGAAATTACGCACTCAAGGTCCCAGTTACACCCAAAAATAGTAACAATATAAAGTATAAAAATAAACAGTATACAGTATTGTATAAAGATCTAAGATATACGCTAAACACTAATACTGTAATGTAAAATAATACGGTATAATGGGATTAGATAGGAAAAATGGGATTCAGACCAATTCTCCATGGGTTATCCCACTTAGCAAGACAAATCAACCCATATTTCTTGAACCAGTCATGATATCTGGATGATCATGGTTCAAATTTTAGCTTAAAAAGCCAGGAATATGAAAATGTGCTTTAATTAGTTTGACCAAATCTGACTTCATCCTTGGTCCAATGTGATGGGTCACATATATTTGCAGTTGTTTGGTAATTATCTAAATTAAATTATAAGGACTAAACTACAAGTTTAGTCTTAACGTGAACTGGATTTAGTCAGACATGTTAAGGCCTAAATAAGAGTCATGGTTAGACTTGAAAATGAACATTAAAATGGTTTTATTTTAATCTATTTTTATTTCTCCTCTCGTCTTCTAACTGCAGGGCAGCTCAGCGATTGGAGCTTAAAGGTGTTCAGGCTTACAGTGACTTGGAGGGGTTGCAGGGGCTGCACACCCTACCTACGGCCATCGTAGACTACAGAGGGGTGCGCCTGTCTGCTCAGGGTCTGGCTCCTGGTGCAGAGCCAGACCAGGAGGCTTCTCCTGCATCGAGGTGGGCTTATGTTTCTATGAGACTGAGCGGTGTTGGATGTTTTATTGTGATTTTACTGCTAACTGCTTTTCTCTTCCTGTGTTTAGAGGTTTGCTCTACGGGGTGAACGCAGGGCCCCAAGAGTCCCCCCATCGCCGACAGCTGCTGTCGTTCTTGGCTCACTCCGCTAAATCTCTTTCGATTCAGAGACATGTTGTTGTGGGACCCAACAGTCACCAGGTCCCACTGTTCACCTCTGTGGATGCTCAGGGGCTGCTGGGGGCTGACAGGAGGTTCTACTTACTCGATGTGTTCAGGACCTTCCCAGCTGATGCCAACTTTTGTTCAGAAGAGGAGACACAAACTCAACAGACAACTACTGAAGAAGAAGGGAGTAGTACAAGTAGTAAAGAAGAAGAGGAGAAGGAGGAGGAGGAGAAGAGTTGTGAGAAAGAAGGCTGGCCAGAGAATTATAAAACCACCTCTGGACTTCCAAAAAGTTTTCCTCACAGACTCTGTCGGCTGAGGCCAGAGCTGGTGCAGGCTTTCATTCAGCATAAGTGAGTTCAATATGACCAAAATGAAGCCTATAAAGTCCATTTAAAATATACATTTTTAATTCCAGTTTCTTATTTTGTTTACATTTTTAGACATTGCTTGTTCACCCAGCGTGTCAGGGAGATGTTGAATGAAAATGGAGGTTTTGAAGAATGTGCAACAGCCAGTAAGAAGTGTTTTAGCACATTTAAACAAATGCAAGTCCAATCTAAGGTTGTTTAATACATTTAATATTAGATCCATTATTTCATTCTTGCAGACGACTCTCGGGCAACGGATGCAGTGCGAGCTGCGTGTAAAGAAGTGGGATCAATTAGCGACATCATCTTTGAGATGCGATTCAACCCAAATGTTTTCTCTCCAGGTGTGCAATCTAACTATGCATTCACAGAAAGTAATACAAACACAAAGTTGAGCCAATCTAATAAGGCGCATGCCGCCTGTGTTTTGTATAGGGGTATGTTTTCCTCCCAGTGAAAGTGCAACGACAGAGCTGCAGGAGAGGTTACTGAGAGAAGCTGCAGCTTTCATTGTCACACACCAGATACCGGCCTTTGTGAGTGTCTCCACTCTGTCAGAGTCATGTCACAGGCATGTTATATGTTCAAATTAAATCAGTTCACCTTATGCTTTTGCAGTTGAAAGGTTGCCAACAGAACAATGAGGTGCCAATGGATGGAACTTCTCTAAAACAGGCACTGCACATAAGAGGCATCAACCTGCGGTACTTGGGGCACATTGTCAAAGCTATTACGCAATCAGAACACAAGGAGCGCCTGAGGCATATATTGGTTTGTCTATTTTTTTCTCTAAATCTAAATAAATAAATAAAAATCACCAATGCAGCTGCCTTTTATCTGGAATATCTCTTTGTCTTCAACAGCGATCAGTGATGGGTGACATTTTTCTCCGCTCAACAAAACGAGTGTTCAACAATTTCCTCCAGGTAGCATACATTGCTCTATAATTAATAATCCCTGTTTTTAATCGCCACACACCGTCACGGTAGAGGTGGTGTGGCTTCATATCAGAAAATGAAAGGCAGTCTCTAATCATGTCTTTGTAGGGTGTAGACGTGCCGAGTCTCGCTGCAGCCATCAGTCATTTCCTCGACTGCTTGTTGGTTCCCCACTTCACTCCCTCTTCTGTGGGGGAGGAGACAAAGAAAAAGTCAAGACGGCGAGGTCGCAGCACCGGGACATCTGAGAACATGCCCTGGAGCATGCTCACGGGAGCTGAGCTGTGGAATCTGGTCTGCCAAGATGCTGTTGAAACTTATGGCATCTCTGACAGTCTTGGGTGAGTTCACGCAGTTCTTGTTAAGTAAAAACAGAATGCAGTGATTTGCAAAACTTCATAAACCCAGATTTTATTCACCATGGAACATAGGAAACATCAAAAGATTAAAACAAAACATTGCGTCATTTTAAAAGATAAAAAGCTCCTTTGGAACTCGCAACACAACTTGAAAAATTTGTGATGGGGCAACAAGAGGTTGCAAAAGTTAATAAAAAGCTGGAACTTTTTGAAACTGTGCAAATGGGTGTTCACTAGACTGAGCACTTTGGCCAACGGTGTTGTTTTAAAGTGCTTTATAAATAAAGTTGTATTGTATTGTATTGAAATAGTGATTTAAGGAAGTTGAATCTCTAAGAAGTAAAGCTGGGCAGAGCTGCCAGCTACCAGCCAGTGAAAAATGTGGAAAAATAATGGAAAATTTTCCAAAGTAATGGTTCTCAACCTGAAAAAAATTGAAAGACTTTAAATCTTCCATCATCTACAATTCATATTATCATCAAAAGATTTTCAGAATCTGGAGAAATCTCTGAGCTCAAAGGACAAGGCTGAAAGTCGACGTTGGGTGCACGTGCTCGTTGGGCATCTGATTCTATTAAGATGTCACTGAGGACTCAGGAACAATTCCACAAATCATGTTCTGTAAATACAGTTTACTGCACCATCCACAAAATGATGGTTAAAGCTCTATCGTGCAAGGAGAAGCCATATGTGAACACCCTTTAGAAACACCAGTCTTCTTTGGGCCAAACCTAATTTTATATGGACTGAGGCATGAACACCATGTCCTCTGTAGTAAAGAGGAGAGGGACCATCCAGCCTGTGATCAGTGCACAGTTCAAAAGTCTGTCTCTCTGATGGTATGGAGGTGCATTAGTGCTTTTGGCATGAGCAGCCTACACTGTAAAGGCACCATCATCGCAGAACAGTAGATACATTTAGATTAGATTTAGAACATATACTCCCATCTAGACATCTATTTCAGGGAGGGTCTTGCATTTTTCAGTAAGACAAAGTTAAACTGCACACTGAATCCATTACAACAGCATGGGTCATCTATAATGGAAGAGTCCATGTGCTGAACTGACCTGCCTGCAGTCCAGACCTCTGAACTCTCTGGGTCTAAAAAGACCTGGGACTGTTGAACAGCTAGAACCTTCAGCAGCTGCTCTCCTCAGTTCCTAGATGTTTACAGAATGTTGTGATGAGAAGAGGGGAGGCTTCACTGTGAGGAACACGGACCTTTACTGAGATATGTTGCTGCCATCAAATTCAAATGGCCTTTTTCAACTAAAATAATTTGAATTAGAATTACATTAGAAATAAAATTTTGTTGAGATTTGCAAATCATTGCATTCTGTTTTTATTTACATTTTACACATTATGCCAGCTTTTTGTTCTTGGGATTGTAGTTTTACATTTACAAGTTCAAGGTTTAATTCTTCTTTTCATGTGACAGCTCTGGTCCAAACTACCTGGTGGAGCATTACGGTCTTCAAAAAGTCTCTCTGCTCAGAGAATTCTGCATAAAGACGGGAGTGCAGGTATCAGACACATAAAACTTGGATTTAGTGCATTACTAAACTAATTACAAAATTAGCCCGGAAAAAAAAAACAACTAAAAATTTCAATTTTTTTTTTCTGTCCACCAGTTGAGACTGAGAGACTACTTCTTTGACAACCAAAGCAAAGCCCCCATCGGTCCAGATGACATTCTCAACATCTTCCCTGTGGTGAAACACGTTCACATGCCCATCGTGGATGCTTCAAAAGCATATCGTGCTGCACAGAACTCCATTCAGAAGGGTAGATCTAAAAATAAACGCAGCAGCTTTGCTCAACATTTACATTTGATTAGATTTATTTCAAATGTATTATCATTTCACTTTTTGTTGTGGGTTTTTTACTGCAGGTCTGCTGGATCAGGCCCATGAACAATTGAAGGAGGCAGCCTACCTGTTTGGCAGAGTGTGCGATGATCTGCACCCCGAAGCGTGTTATTGCTACAGCCTGCTGGCTAAAGTCACCTATCTGCAGGGGAAGACAGCTGAGGTGTGGCCACTCCTCCACAACCATGCACACACAGGGGAAAGTTACATATTCACTGAACAAACTTAATGACAAACACACTTTATTTTACTTGCATGAACCAATTATGGTTCATGCAACTTTAGAAAACACAAATATGCCTATAATTCAATCAGTTATACAGATACTCTGCCAAAATTTGAAGGAGTAGCTGTGAGTCATTCACAATTTCAGAGTGCTTTATTACACTGAATAATAATAATTCCTAATCAGTTTGCCTTTTTCTTGTTTTTGTTCAGGCTCGCAGTGTACAGCTGAAAACAGTGGTCATCAGTGAAAGGGTGCTTGGCTTTGACCATCCCAACACTATTCAGCAATATGTGAGTACAGTTGCACATTTCAATATCTACAGCTCTATCCACTTGTCACAGTGTGATTAATGTAATTGTGGCTTTATCCACAGACCCTCCTGGCTGTGTATGCATATGCTGGAGGGGAGACGGCCCTGGCTCAGAAGTGTCTTCTCAGAGCTCGTCTGCTGATGCTGACAGTCCACGGAGAAGACCACCCGTACACTGCAACAGTGGACGTAGGTTCCAGCAGTTTAAAATAGTCACTGCATGTTTGTGCAAAAACTTACGACGGTGCAATAAAAGAAGAAATTCCATTTTTGCACCATTCACGGCCTTCTGTTTCCCTGCAGAGCTGCCTCGGTCTGGTGCTGGCAGATCAGACGGGACAATTTTTGAAGAACGCTCTGAGACTGAACACTTCCTTCTTTGGAGCTACAGATCTGCACACTGCTCTCAGGTAAGATCTCACTCAAAGCTCACCTGTTATCACTGACCATCAAAGGCGTCGCCTGTGCATGTTTGTTTGTGTCTGTTAGCAAATTAGCTCATAAAGAACTAGACTGATTTTAATTTAAAAAAAAAAAAAAATCATTGCGGGTACATCTACGACCAAATAACACTTTGAGTCAACAATGGCTATATCTCAGTCAATAAAACCGATGAGCTAAAATTTGATGTGGTTAGACAGGTGGTCCTTATTTATCTTATTGAAATCACAGCTGTTTCTCTTGCTTCATGCTTCCATGCAGTCAGCACCTATTGTCCCAGTGGATGTGCAGTAAGGGTGACTTCAGAGGTGCCATGACACACGAGAAAGAGGCTCTGTCTGCTTTCACCTCACTGGTTTGTAACCATGTGTGACCGAGTAAATATGGTAGACAGGTTGTGTGAGCACGTCATCTTATGCTTATTTTTTATTGCAGTTTGGGGAGGATCATCCTCAGACTCACTGCAGCAAAGAGTTCCTGAGCACCATAACCAAGCAGGCGGTGAAAGTGGAACGCTCTCTCAGACAGGCAGGAGCTGAGTCCACTGAGCAAATCGTAGAGGTATGGTTGGAAGCTAATGTGCTTATGTTTCATGTTAAAATTAAAAGTATGTCACCTTGCCTTCTCCTCTGTTCTCAGTGTCTAAGCCCAACATCTGACGCCATTCTGGAGCAGATGGTTCTGGTGACGGGGATCAGGAGGATTACACGCAGGTAAATATTTATTGTGGTATGCAGAAAGGATTATTGACTGCATAGTAATAGGTTGGAAAATATGAACAAGCCACATATTTAACTGAAAGTAGTTCAAAGACAACATAGTAAAAATATAATGTAGATACCATTATTTGCAAAAGTATCTGATCATTCAGATTTTGATGCCAAAGCAACAATTTCCAGGAAACATACAAGGGACTAGGAAAAAAAAGGAGCAGTTCACAAATAATAAACAAGTGAACAAGGCCAGGCAGATTCTGGCAGATCCTGATCACCTGCTCCATGGTGAGTTCAGGTTGCTTCCATCTGGATGCAGGTATCTGCTGCCCAGATGTAGATTTGGTAGTGACAGATCATTGTAATCACTCAGATTTTTAAAAAAGTGATAACACTGTAGAGATAGATCATCACTATGAAAAACTGTGAGGTACAGGACAATGGAGGATTATTTTAACCCTTAAATTTATACAAACCTGTACTGATATATTCTATCCTGTGGCCAAGATTATCAATGCAAACATTTTGCCGTTGTAAAAACAAAAAGTAAAGTGAAATGGTGAAACAGTTTAAAAATGATCTAAAACAAACTTTTTTTTTCATATTTAGGGACAACCTCATATTTTTGTAGGATTTTTTTTAAAGTTATGTAGTGTTTGAGACTGTTATTGTTTTTCATGATACAGCATTGACATTTAAATGAAAATCAAATGATTTAAACACTCAGTGGCACACACAAGTTTCCTTTTTTTTAATCAAAACAAAATGTACTATTAGTTGGCCTTAATACACATAGTAAAGGTGTTCCTAAAGTATTGGTAAACTGTTGTTGAAGAACATTCTCACTGAGCTATCTGGCCCCAGTGAAAAATAATACTGTATAAAAAGCACTTAAAAGAGAATTAAAAAGACCAATGTGCAGTCACTAACAAACTTAGTTTATTTTTTACACATTTTGTTCTGTATACTGTATTTCAATATTGTCTTTTTAAAAACCCCTTCATGCCTCTAATGTATTTTCACAGCGACAGGTTCGAGGAGTATAAACAGAAACACTTGGAGAGAAAGCTTGCAGCAGCAAGAGAACTGGGAATCAAACTTCCATTCGAGCTTCCCATCTCAGATGTGGGGTGTGGGAAGGAAGCAGAGGACGGAGGAAACAAGGCAGAGGAGAAAAACAGTGAGAGCCAACAGGAGCAGCAGGAGGAAGCCACGTCTACTGGGAGTGCTGGAAGTGTGTTAGCTAATGGTCACGCGACAGAGAAAACTGATGAGAACAGCGATAGAAAAGTGACAGGTGCTGGTCAGATAAAGTCAGCCTCGGGGGATGCAAACGATGTGGACGGCTTAGCCAGCCCATCAGTCCTTAAAAGTACACTGACCTGGGCAGATGTCGTTTCAAAGCCAAGTAATGGAATAGGAAGTAAAGTGGTAAATGGCGATGGTGCCGCTGCCAATGGTGCAGCTGAGTGAAAACGCTGCACACAGTGGCTTGTTAACCAGTTTTTCTAAAGTCTCTGCTGTAAGATGAAACTTTCGCAGGATTTAAAAAGCAAAGTGATTCAAAGAAGAGAAAGACAGCTTTAAGAAGATGAGTATTACTTTACTGTATGTTGTAATATTTTGCTGTCACAGCTGCGGTGAGAAGGCTGTTGTTTAGACTATTTTTTTTCTTCTTCTAACAATAAACTTTTTACTTTTGTTGTATTATACATCTGTTCTCTTCATTTTAACTGTCATTGCAACTTGACTTTTACTTAAAACTTAAAATGCATGTAAACATGTTGTGTGATAGATAAAAAATAGTTAAAACAGCCAACCCAAACATATGAATAATGAAGTCAAATAGCAAAAACAAATGTTTTTATTGACTGCCTAAGATTTTACTCAAACAAATGCTTTATGACTCTTCCACTTATGATAGTGGCTCTGAAGGACAACATTTTGATTTATGGAATAGTTCATTTATTTAAACAAATGCAAACATTATGTTAAGTTAAAAAATAAAAAAGTCCACTGTTATTTATCATCATTTTCAGGAGTTTCTATGAGAGATGCTTGTTTCAGAATTATCTCCAAATCTGAGCAGTGTGAGTAATCAGGCTCGGGTGGCTCAGCCCAAGAGGCCCATGGGAGTCTGTTCAGACTGTCGGGGGGAAAAGTGATAACTGCTGTGTCACTGAAGACGTCTAACAGATGGGAAGGACAGGGCAGTTCTTTCTCCTCACATAACCCCACAGCCTCACTGATGTACCTGTAGTCTTGCTTCAGCTCCCTCTCAATGGTCCTACAACAGAAAGAGGACGTCACTCTCTCTTATCTACTTGCTAAAACATCATCGTCATCATACACGCCTTGTACAAACCTCTCCCTTATGCCGTTGAAGCTATTTCCAATGATCATCACCAGAGTCAAACACTGTGCACTCCAGTTCTTCCACAGAAGGTTGTTGTATAGGGCTTTCCCACAGTGCATTAAATAAAACAGGGTGGGCTTATTGGCCTGACGCTTCCCTTCCTGTAGAACACGGAAAATAGGATGATGGTTTTTCTCCATGTTTCATGATATTTAAAACACAAATACATGGTTAAAACAAACTAAAAGCAAAGCGAAACAAAGGTTGAATGAATAAATCAAGTAATAAAGAAAAAAGTTGCTAGCCTTTAGCCAGTCAAGTGTGGTTTGATCATCTTTTCAAGCGGCATTATTAGCTGGGAATGCTACGTTCACATCCAGTGCCTAAACCAGCTAAACCATTAGACGACAAAAAAAAAAAAAAAAAAGCTTTTTCTTAAGATCTAAATGTGACAAATGCCAGCAAATTAGATTAATATAAATTGCAGGCACTGTGTAAAACTGATTTCTGGTAGAATGTGTCAACAGGTCGGTCACCCCTGACTTAAGCTGACACTCCCTTCCACCAGGTAAATCAGTTCATTTAAGAGGAAGCTCCTCTTTCCACCACTCAGTATCACTTGTATAATGGGCATTGCTCAGCTGATTTAAAAAGAGTGCCCCCAATGGTGAGCACTGACTACATTTTGTTTTCCTCATCACCTCCCCTGAACAACTAGGAGTACTATGAAATAGTTTTCACAAAAGCACATTGGAATGCTTTTAAAATAATGGTATACCAACAATGAGAATCTGTAGTTTAACTTGTAATATGGCAGCAGCTACCTGGACACTTGGCAAGTGTCTCTTGTCTGACAGAATGAAATACACGTTATGATCAACTGACCTCGTTTTCCGTGAGTACAGTCAAGCCTAGCTCTTTCAAAATGTCGCTCTCAGACGAGGAGAACGCAGGATCAAAAACAGAGCAGTCCCGAAGTGGAATCTACTGAAAAACAACAACTTTTATTAAACAGAGTCTCATAAACCTTAGTTATAACGCAGATGGAGTCTATCCTCTGACCTGTCCAGCATCCAGAAGCAGCAGTAACATGGCAAGCTGGTACCGAGCTGAGGCAGAGGAAGAGAAGGATCCCAGTCCATAACACACACACTCCAACTGCTGACAGTCTTCATGGTTCTTCTCCAAATGGTCTTTGTTGTCAAGGCTCTCAGGAGGTCCTGATGCTGCCAGGAGCAGCTGCTCTGAAGATGACATTATCGATTAAGTCTGCAAACTACATCATCCATGAAACAAATGAAATATCCTATCTGGCAGCAGTTTTAGTGGTGCAACATGCTCACTTTTCCACTGTAACCAAAACTCTTCGCATCTTAGTTCAGACCTAAAAGAAATAGAATTGAAATGTTTTATGGACAAACATTGTAAAATATCTAATTTTATCTGTAAATAAATGATTTCTTACACCGTGTCTCTGATTCTTTTGGTAAGTTTACCGACATCTATAAGCTCCTCCTGGTGGAAGGATGATGATGATGATGAAACTGCATGAGATTTAAGATTCCTCGGTGCACCTTTTCGCCGCCGAGCTACCTTCCATTCTTCTGTGGTGTCCGACATTTGCTGAACTATCAAGTGTCAAATTCTAGACAGAAATGGCATTAACATATCTTATTACAAAAGTTACCATTTTATTTTAGGCGCTTTTAGATAATGACACGCGGAAACAAACAACAACAAAAAAAAAAGACGTGTTTATCTGTGGACCCAACGCAGTAGTTTTTCCGGTGTTACACCAAATTTTGTTTTTGTTTCCTGGGTGATTGAATATTTAGAAGTCTGGTCAAAATAAATCAAGTACGGTTGAATGAATCATTCAACAAATGAAAATATTTTTAGATTCAATTTCCAATTCTTAAATGTAATTATTTTGTTTCCCTTGCGAATTTCACATTTCTGGCGAGTTGTAGCCTCTCGTTGTAGGTGAGTAGTTTGCGTACATGTTTTAATGCAACACCAGTAAACCGGAAGTACTTGCTTGTACGTAGATCCAGATCCAGAGGCTGACGTTAGCTGAAATTCTTCTAACCACCTTAAAAAAGTTTGCCAAGGAACAAAATAAATATATATTTCGGTAAGTCAGCAAATAATGACCATATCCTTGGGTTTATAGCACGCAAGTTATGTAATGTGTCTAATATTTTATGTCACCATGTTCGTTGTTGCTAACTAGATTAGCTTTCGCTGCGTAGATCTGTTTAGTGTTGTTCAACGTTCTCTAAAAAAACGACCATTTTGACCATTACACATTAACTTTATTATTATTATTGATATTGTATTTTTGTTCGTAGTAATTTAAACTAATTATTGACTTTCTCGAGCAAGCTACAACTAAGATTCAAGCTCCAGAAATCGACTAATGTAATTTCATGTTGCATTTTTTTTTTTACAGAACTGTTAGACTAGATGTATGCATCTCATACATTAGATTGGTACATTTTAGTCATTTGGCCATCACAGTTCTAAACCTCATAACAATATGGTTTATTTCTACAGAGATGTCAATGTCCCACCTTTACGGACGCAGGGAGGAGGAAGACGAAGGTGTGGAGGTGGAGAGCTTCGAGGTGACAGACTGGGATTTGGCCAATGAGTTTAACCCGGACCGTCAAAGATTCAGGCAGACCAAGGAACAGGCAACTTATGGCATCTGGGCTAAGAGGGATTCAGACGAAGATGAGAGGCCAAGCTTTGGTGGCAAGAAGTAAAACAAGCTTGTTTTTGTTCCAAAAACTATTTTGGACCCTAACAATCAACAAAAAACTGAGCTAATTGTTTGTGGTTTAAATATTTTATTTTGTTGCTAGATCAAAAGACTACACTGCTCCAGTGAGCTTTGTGAGTGCTGGTTTGCGTAAGCCTGCAGCTGAGGAGAAACAGGAGAAAGGAGGAGGTTCCGATGACTCTGATGATGATTCTGCTGCTCCACCTCCTCCTCCTTCACGTGTGACTGCACCCAAAAAGCTCCAGATGGTAATTTTATTTCCATTCAAATGTTTCCCATTGCTGTGCATTCATTCAAAGGCCATTATTGAAACAAGAATATGACATATTAAATAACATGTTGTTTTGATAGGGTAATTTCCGTGGGCATCAATCCCAGAGGTTTGCTGGTGGTATACAGACACAGGGTATTGGGAACTGGGAGAAGCACACAAGGGGGATTGGACAGAAACTTCTGCAAAAAATGGGGTACCAACCTGGACAAGGCCTGGGCAAAAATGCCCAAGGTGATTACAGTTGATTAAAAATACAATACTGTAATTTAATTAAATGATTTGCATTTTAAGATAAATTCAATAGGTGAAATGCTTTGCTGTGATTAATTTCTACAGGTATTATAAACCCAATTGAGGCAAAGGTCCGTAAAGGTAAAGGAGCAGTTGGTGCTTATGGTAATGAGCGAACTCAGCAGAGTCTTCAGGACTTTCCTGTGGTTGATTCAGACGAAGAAGAAGAAAAGGTAAAATGCTGATAAAATTATCTTTGGATTTTTTTGTGTTTATGGTTGATGTTACAGATCTAAAGTTAATTAAGCTTTATAAAGACATATGTATTCTAACTGTCTTGGTGTAGGAATTTCAGAAAGAACTTGGCCAGTGGCGTAAGGATCCGACTGGTTCTGGAGTAAAAAAGAAACCTAAGTACTCTTACAAGACTATAGATGAGCTGAAGGCTAAAGGTAAAATGGCAAATCGAAGCATACCGGCATCTGCAGGAGAGCTGGCACAGGTCAAGGTATGTTTAATTTAGCTTTTTTAAATTCCAATTTAAAGGAGTAACAAGAATCTTTTGTTGTTTATTGAGCTTTAGCTATATGTAGACAAGTTTTAGTTATAGTCATGGTCCTCAACAAATACTGCTAGTTGCA
Source organism: Simpsonichthys santanae (assembly GCA_031762415.1). Lineage (NCBI taxonomy): Eukaryota > Metazoa > Chordata > Actinopteri > Cyprinodontiformes > Rivulidae > Simpsonichthys > Simpsonichthys santanae. The sequence goes on from JARVLU010001462.1 coordinate 19,000,699, forward strand.
GAATATAGTGACTTTTTCAGGCATTAAAGAGTACATCGACTTTCAAACCCCTGATTTGTATTAATTAATATGCAGAGACATTACCTGCTTTTCTCTGCCTCCAACTGTGGTAATAATCTGGAATCTAGTAAAGTGACTGCTTATACTCGTGCATTCATTTTATTTTGATCCAAATTTTAAATATACAGTACAGTAATCACTTTTTTGGGAACCACTATACCTATCAACTTAATATCATATGTATACAGTATACAATTTTTCTTCCCATAAAAGCACATTAATGGGTGCCATTTTTGCTTTGTAATCCATGGTCCCATGCATTTGTCATGTTTTAGGTAATAGATATGACTGGAAAAGAACAGAAAGTGTACTACAGTTACACTCAAATGTCCAACAAACACAGTGTTCCTGACGAAGCTCCTCCAACCTTGTCCTCTCGAGATCAAAGGGGATCTGGCTTTGCTCTCCCTGAGCTCGAGCATAACCTGCAGCTTCTGATAGACCTTACCGAACAGGACATTTTACAGGTATGTGAAAACAAAGGGTGTTTCTCAACAACCGTAACTGGCAGCTGTTAATATTTATAGATTAAGTTTTAAGATTTGTCTGTCTTTTTTTTTTTTTTCTTACATCTTTTGTAGTCTGCCAGACGTTTGCAGCATGAAAAAGATGTAGTGGTTACTTTGAGCCATGAGTCACAAGCTTTGCAGGGCAGACTAGAGGCAGAACAAAAGTCTATCCAAAGAATGGAAGCTGTATTGGCATTAGTGGAGCGTTTTCCTTCTGAGGACATGGCACCAGGGGAAGGACCAACACTACAGGTTATTTTTATTTTTTTTTTATTTTTTTACAGCAAACACACACTAGCTACAGTCAGCAGGCTGTTTTAGTTTCGTACCTCCAACTTTATCTTTTAAAATTATATTGCTAATTTTCACATTTTTTTTTGTTCAGGAGTGTGCTCAAATCTTTGAGACATTACAAACTGATTATTATGAAGAATATAAAACAATGGGGTTGGCGGACCTGGCTGTGTCTGTTGTTCATCCGCTGCTTAAAGAGAAACTTTTCTTATGGGACCCTTTGAAGGTACTGTATTCTTTTAAAATAGGAGGAAACCATTTTTTAACCAATCATAATACTGTATTTGAGACAGTGCTTTGATATATTTCTGATCATTTTAGGACAGTGCTTATTGTCTGGAAGATATTGGTCTGTGGAGAGCCATTCTTGAATCCAGAGACATGCAGTCTAGTGGTCCACATTCAGATATGGATCCTTACCACAGGTCAGTTTAAACACGCCAACACATAATACAGTGCCTTTTTATTTACGCTAATAAATTCCTCTTCTAGTTGTATGTGTTTTTCAAAAAAAATTATCTCTTATTAATCCAGGCTGTTATGGGAGGTGTGGATTCCAGTTATGCGATCTTGTGTGTCAGGCTGGCAGCCTCGAATGGTCGGGCCAATGGTGGACTGTGTGGAAATGTGGGCCCCTATTTTGCCCACATGGATCCTGGATCACTTGATGGAGCAGATTATCTTACCCCGACTACAGCGAGAGGCAAGACTGACTCTCACATGAAGACAGCTCACACTCTTAGATTCATTATTACATTTAAACCTCTTAATTTATTTGTTTTTTCAACAGGTTGACAACTGGAACCCTCTAACTGACACAGTGCCTATTCATTCATGGATTCATCCTTGGCTACCGCTACTCCAATCACGTCTCGACCCTCTTTACCCACCAATTAGAAGCAAACTGTCCAACGCTTTGCAGCGGTGGCATCCCAGTGATGCGTCAGCCCGCCTCATTCTTCAACCATGGAAAAATGTTTTCACAGCTGGTGCATGGGAGGCCTTCCTGCTGAAAAATATAATCCCCAAACTAGGTAGCAATCAATATTATGTTTGACAAACCTACATATGAAAATATACATTCCTTTTTTCTCTCCACATTTTGTCACTTCCTTTTCTAAATATCCATGATTTGCCTTCACATCATGACTTATTCATCTCTTTTTAGCATTATGCCTGGAAGAACTGGTTATTAATCCTCACCAGCAGCAGATGGAGCCATTTCACTGGGTGATGGACTGGGAGGGCATGTTGTCTCCCTCCATCCTCGTTTCCCTGCTGGACAAAAACTTTTTCACAAAATGGTTGCAGGTCAGTGAAAGTTCACACACAGCATCACAAACCAAGACTTTATGGTTATTATAGCTCCATTAGCTTGTTTTCTATCATTTATTCAATTAAATTTTTGAAAAAATGTGTTATTATGTTGTTGATTTTAGGTTCTGTGTTCATGGCTGAGCAACAGCCCGAACTATGAAGAAATCACTAAATGGTACCTCGGCTGGAAAACCATGTTTAGTGACGTTTTGTTGGCACAGCCGCTCATTAAAGAGAAATTCAATGAAGCTTTGGACATCATGAACCGTGCAGTGTCTTCTGGCGTGGGTTGGTATTAACATTTTCTTTACTACATAAACAGAAACACTTGAGATTGGAGGGGATAAAAAACTAATTTGTTTGAATACATGATAAAGTATCGGTGCATTTTTTTTTCTCTTCAACACCCAACTACTGCATATTGTAACACGTGCTTTTCTGTTAACAGGTGGCTACATGCAGCCTGGTGCAAGAGAGAATATTGCATATCTCACCCAGACAGAGAGACGGAAAGACTTTCAGTATGAAGCTTTGCAGGAACGCAGAGATGCTGAGAGCGTGGCTCACAGGGGCATCAGTGCTGGTGTGCCAACTAACTTCAAAGATCTCATTCAGACCAAAGCAGAGGAGAACAATATTGTCTTTATGCCCTTAGTGGGCAAACGGCATGAGGGTAAACAGTTGTACACATTTGGGCGTATTGTTGTCTTCGTAGACAGGGGCGTTGTGTTTGTGCAAGGAGAGAAAACCTGGGTTCCCACATCTTTGCAGAGTTTGATAGATATGGCAAAGTGAGCTCAGACATGCTAGTTCAAGTTAGTCAAAAGATAAACAAGAGTATAGGAACTGTTTCTTTTGTGTAACTTCAGTTTTTTTTATTGTTCTGTGCTTTGTAAATTTAAAAAACTGTCGAGCTGTGAATAAATAATTTTCAAATCTATGTTCTCATGTTTTCTTGAGTTGAAGACTAAATAGAGATGTTTAATTGCTGCATCTATACAGAGTTGTACATATTTGCGATGGATGGGTCATTTTATGTGATCTCAACCAAAGAGTACCCTGGTGACCAACTCTGATTCAGGTGAAAATTATTTTAAGACCCATCTTTAAGTATATTGAACACATGCAAAATTATAGGCTTCAGCTTTTAAAGGTTTTTGATATAAGGCCTTCAAATAATGGAGGTGGTTCCCCCTTTTTTTTTTTTTTTCTTTTTTTTACTCTGCTGACTGAATATTTTAATGTTGTTTCAAAATGTAATGGCTTCCAATTAAATGTTTGGTCTAAACTTTAGACTAAAGATTGCTATCTTGAATAGTTTTGGTCCAATTTTTCAGAATTAAAACGTAACTTTCACATTCTCAAGTTAATAACCCCATAAATAATTTTTCATAAACCAAAATACAAAATTTAGATTTCAAGGTCCTCCTTTCCCATGAGCTCTCACACCAGTTTTAGCTAGATTTTTACTTTAAGAAAGGCGTGACAAGATTTGCTCTACAAGACAAAACGAGTTAAATATCTTAGATTTAATGAAAAGCTATATGTCTTATCATCTCCATTGTTTTACTACAATTTGAAAGAGACAACTCATCACTTTTGGGAACAACACCTGGAAGGATTTTGGAACCAGTCAGAGATTCTTTATTGTCATTCGCACCACATGTGGTACATGTGATGAAACCAGATTATGCACACAGGGTCCCAGTTACATCCAACAATAAAATGTAAAAGAAAAACAGTAGTAACATCTAAGATATGAACTAAGAAAAACATAACTAAAAATACGCTAGGCACTAATAGCATAAAAACCTTACTTTGAACAGCAGCACGAACAGCATGAGTCTGAACAGATGAGCACGAATGAACACGGCAGCATGAAACAGATCAGCAACATGAAACTGATCAGCAGCAACATGATGTGATTGATTTTTTTCACAATGATTATTCTGGTTAGAGATTCATGAGTCTAACAGCCTCATGGTAGAAGCTGTTCCTCAGTCTTGTGGTACATTCAATGCTCTTCAACCTCCTTCCTGAGGGGAGTGGGGCAAAATGTGAGTGGGGTCCTTCATGATTCAGCTCGTCTCAGCCGTCTGAGGAAGGAAAGTCTCTGATGAGCTTTCTTGATCAGGCTGGTGGTGGTGTTGCTCCAGCTGAGGTTATCGTTCATATGTACACTTGTAGCTGGAGACCACTTCCACTGCAGATCCTCTTATGTTCAGTGGGGTGTAGGTGTGTTTGTGTTTATCCTTCTGAAGTCCACAGTCATCTCCTTTGTCTTCTTCACACTGATGTGAAGGTTATTCTCCTTACACCAGCTCTCCAGGTGTTCCACCTCTTGCCTGTAGCTGGACTCATCGTTGTTTGTGATGCATCCCACCACCACTGTATCATCTGCAAACTTTACAGTATGACAGCCTGTATGGGTAGCTGCACAATCATACATGAGCAGAGTAAACAGGAGAGTGCTCAACACACATCCTTGAGGAGAGCCCGTGCTGAGGGTTAGAGGAGGAGATGTGGATCCTCACTGACTGTGGTCTGTTTGTTAAGAAGTCTAGTACCCAGTTACATATGGAGGGACTTATTCCTAGTGTGAACAGTTTGTCCATCAGGGTTTGGGGGATCATGGTGTTGAAGGCAGACGTGAAGTCCACAAAGAGCAGACGGACGTACGAGTCCTTCTGTTCCAGGTGGGTGAGAGCAGTGTGGTCCACAGAGGAGATGGCACATGAAATGCCCAGGTTTCAAGGGCCTGTCATATCAAATTATTTTAGTAAGACACGACAATTAAAATCAATACTTGTTGTTGATGTAAAAAAGTGACTAACATTTTGCTATTTTAAAGGGTTTTTTAGTGTAATTTAACAAATACGATTTTTAGAAAAATTATAGATGGCAGTCTAAAAAGTTAAGTCTGGTCCTCTGGACATTAAAAAAAAAAAAAAAACAAGAGGACCAGACTTAACTTTTTTTTAGATTTTTCTACCTGGATTATTGAGCATGCATCAGGATATAGATGGCAGTGTAGTGCGTGTGAGCGCACTCAAAACATTTGGGCCCACTGGGCTTCCGTCGTCACTCCGCTTTTGTAGCCCGGAGTCCGAGACCGTTTTGTGTATGTATACTGTATTAATTTACAACTACAGACATAATTTGGCACTAAAAAGGTTTGTGGATGTATTAAAATATTTTATAAACAATGAATGCATAATAGCCTTTCAATTTTAAAGTCTAAATCTTTTTTTATGTTAGCGCTGTTAGCCGCGTTACCCGACAAGCTAACGGTTGTTAGCTAATAGCTTAGAGGCGACACTAGTGTTGAGATTAGCTTGCGTGCTAACGTATTGTGTCGCTGTAATTAAAGAAGTGAGATTTTCAAAAAAATGTGTTTCTATCTCAACTACAAATACCTATTTTACACCCAGGTAACCATGTCTTCCGAGGGTTTAAAGAAGCGGAAATCGAAGGTTCTCCGCAGTGAAGGAATAACCTCGGATATAAAGAAAAGTCGCGGAGATGTGGACCAACAGGTACCGTAACCTTTAATCAAGCCTTACAGCAGTTTACAGTACTTCTTCGACAAACATTTCCCCCGCTCATATACCTTACATAGACAACAGGTAGACTTTAACGAAGATATGAGTTTTGGGCCACGACGGGGGACGTTGTAAAATAAATCTTTGCACAGCGTTAATTTGTAATTTCTGATTTAAATTAGTCATAAAAACAAGTTGACTTACAGATCTTGTGAGTGCATTACTTACAGGGGATTTGGACAACAAATGATTACTTTTCTTTTGTGTCAAATTAAAGTATTTGTTATACAGTATTTATAGTATCTATACTATATTATATGTTATAATGTTATATTCCTGCTCAGTTATGAGGAACATCAATTGCTTTATGTATGGTGTGTTTTATGTCACCAGCCATTAAGTACAGTAGGTACTGAGTTAGGATAATGAAACTATAAATTATCAGCCTCAATTTACATCTCAAATAATGTGGATTTTGGAGGAAACGTTTCACTTAGACACCTACCTACAGCAGACAAGTGCAAAAAGTACAGTATAAAATTTTCAATAGTCACCATTGAATAAAAGCTATACCAGTAGGTTTCATCTTTTTTGTTCTCTCTGGCAGGATTAGTTGTACAGTAGAGACATTAGACATTTTCTGACACATTCTTTACCATCATTGTGGTACAGTTTGACAAATGACATCTTCCAAGTTGGGTTCTCTTTATATATTTGTTTTTTACATTTCAGAAATGTCTACAAATGTGATATGGTATATGCCATTAATACTAAATCTGTCAAGTTGTAAGGTGTTCAGTAAAGTAAAGATATACGAAGTTCCAGAGGGTACTGTATAGACCAAATTGTTCATGAATCTTTTTGTAATGTCATTTATAAGTGGACATGTGTACTCTTACTCTATGAATAGCAGTGTTGCTACTTTACATCAGCAATTAAATTCTCAAGTTTTTAAGCGGATACACATTTTTATTATGGAGAAAAAGCCAGAAAACTAGCAAATAATAGCAATAAAGTTAAAACCTTTATTAAAAATCAAAAGTTTGATTGGAACCCTAAAAACAGCTCAAACTATTGATGCAGTAGGTGTGTGTACGGTAGTAATTTTTATGGGTCTATAGAACTTACAGTGAAGTGATATTTGTATAGACAGTTTTGCTTTTGTTTTGTTTTTGTTTTTTTACCATGACACAAAGGATGTGCGTGTCTACAACGAGGAGGTGGAGCTGGACAGCAAAAACCCTGAACAGGACTTCAAGCAGTACAAAGAATCATGTGAAAGTTTGGCCAAACTAATGAGTGAGATCCAGGAGCTGAAGGCCAGTGGAGCCAAGGAGGGAGTAAGAATGTCAATTTCAACAACACATACCAACATTATGTTCTGTCAACATAACTGTAGGAAGCATAGGTTCATTTCACACATGAACATCTAACATGTTCTGAAGAAAGTATAAAACTTTTGACCTTCTTTGCAGTTGCTGCTCACAGATGAGTCAAATTTTCTGCAGAAGCTGCATCTTTAATCTCTGCAAGACACCTAAAGTCACTATATTTTCCACATGCCAGCACTTTGGGACATATCTAGAAAATTTTAGAACCCCAGTGCAGTGTATATGAAATTAAAATAAATACTTATATACCAAATCATAATTGTTTTTATTATTATTTTCCAGAGCAAGGAGGTGGAGCAGAGGCGTATGCAGAGCTGCATCCTCTTTATGAATCTGAAAAAACTCAACCGTCTGGCTCATATGCGACTGAAGAGAGGCAGAGACCAAACGCATGAGGTACTGCTCTCAAGTCAAGTATTGTCGTTCTTGAAACAAAAATATACCGTTGAAATATTCATTCACTTGTTAACCAATTGCTGAATCTGGGGATTTTGGTGTTAATCATAAAATAAACATTTATCACCAAACACTTTATTTTCTTACCTATCTGCAGTGGAAGAGAGCAAGACTGGTTTTTGTACTTGTTGATTTATTTGTTGGTTAATTATATCATGTGAATGTGTGTATATTCACAACTGATATTTAGAAACTAGGTTAGGAATTTTGAAAAGCATGCATTTGTTTTTTTTTTGTTTGTTTTGTTTTTTTGTTTGTTTTTTGCAAACAAGCATCACAAGTGTTTTATTGTTTTCTTTTCAGGCTAAACAAAAAGTTGATGTCCTTCACCTTCAGCTGCAAAACCTACTCTATGAAGTTATGCATCTTCAGAAGGAGATCAGCAAATGTCTAGAGTTCAAGTTAGTACAAAATATTTTATTTGACTTTGAACTTTTGATTAGGCTCATTTGAAATTCCATTAAGTGAATTATTTCTCCAATTTGACTGAACAAATTGCAATTTTTATAGGCTCTAAAAAGTCAGCAACCACACATCTGTTCCTCCTTCCTGTTCCTCTCAATCCCAGCTGGTCTAAGCAGATGGCTGCTTGTCCTGGGCCTGGTTCTGCTGGAGGTTTCTTCCTCATGAGGGAGTTTTTCCTTTCCACTGTCACCTTTATGCTTGCTCAATATGAGAGTTCTGCGATGAAGTTAAATTCAAAGCAGTCTGCTCCTCAGATAAATAATGTTAACTTATTATTGTTAAATATGAATGTTTCTGTCCAATGCCCTGAGATGATTTCTGTTGTGACTTGGTGTTAGATAAATAAACTGAATTGAATTAAATCTACAGTTTGTGAAATCACTCCATTAAGCAATATTTTTATTCAACCTTCATTTATACAGGTTAGTCTCATTGAGTCACGAGGACTTATTTTCAAGAGCGACCAACAACATGTAGAGTACAGACAACAGTATACAACAATAAAAAGCAATTAAAATAGTTTATAAAAACACTTATTGTTAGCGGCATGGTCCTATTAGCAGTGTAGTTCTGTTAGCAATGTGGTATTGTTAGCGATGTGGTTCTGTTAGCAGCATGGTACTGCCAGGAGCGTGGTCCTGTTAGCAGTGTGGTTGTGTTATATTTGCATCACAAGAGTTTGGATATTTGAATAGAAAATAAGACGCCAATAAAGTGATGGCATGACCTATTGCTTGCTTAGAAGAATAGCTGAATATTTCATTTTTTAGTTCTAACATTCAAGATGTTTAGAAATGTATATCCAGAAACAACAACCAGACTACTGTTTTGTTTTTAAACATATTTTTGGATATTACCATGTCCTGGACGTCTGAGAATCTTCACCAGCAGTTAGAAACATATCTTACCATATGTGTATAATTAACCTCTGGTTTTTACTGTTTAAGGTCTAAGCATGAAGAAATTGACTTGGTGAGTGAAGAAGAGTTTTACAAGGATGCCCCAGAAGAAATCTCCAGGCCTCAACTTACAAAAAATGATCCCCATCAACTCACATTGGCACGGCTGGATTGGGAGCTTGAACAGAGGAAAAGGTACAAATACATGATAACAAAATGGTGGACAGGTAGACTATGTCACTCAATTGTTGTTGTTTTGATGTAGCTTTTGTTGAACAAGGAACAGTTAAATGTTTGTGGTTGTATACAGGTTGGCAGAGAAATACAAGGACTCTCAGACCACAAAGGAAAAAATTCAGAAGAGCATTGAAGTAAAGAAGGAGCATCTGAGGAGCTTGCAACCAGGTCTTAATGCTATTATGCAGGTGAAAGAAGTTACTTTGTTTTGAATGAGAACAGAAAAAAAGATACAATTACAGTATTTTATTTTATACCCTGAGCTTCATGAATTGATTTTAATGTATAATTTTTTTTTTTTTAACTAAAGTTTTCATGTCAGAGGTGAAAGGATACTTTCATGTGCCAATGATTAACTCCTCCTCTTAATGCTGTATCTTCACAGGCGTCACTCCCAGTGCAGGATTATCTGTCCATACCGTTTGAACAGACTCAGAAACAGGCAGAGATTGCCCGTCATCTGCCTCCACCTCTCTACGTACTGTTTGTTCAAGCAAATGCTTACGGCCAAGCTTGTGGTGAGTAATTATGGAAGGATAAAATTATGGCCAAAAAAAAAAAAAAAAAAGTTGAGCTTGTCTATATAAAATACACGTTTTGTTTATTAATAGTTTGTTTTTATTTCATTTCAGACAAGAACCTGACTGTCTCAATCAGTGGGGATGTAGATGAAGCTAAAGCCCTGTCCAAACCTCCAGATGATTCCCAGGGTACATGCAGCACTGTATATGCCCACCATTATGATTAATGTCTGTGCACCTGACAGATAAACACCACAGTATCTTAGTCATCTTAGTTTTTGTTTAATGTAGTTGTTTCTGTTGTCTCAGTAATAAAATATGTTCTGCTGTCATCCAGATGATGAGAGTGATTCAGATGCAGAAGAAGAACAAGAGAAAACCGTAAGTTATTGGCCAGTTTTATTCCAGGACATTTTCCACACACAAACACCTTCAAGGTCAGGAAGTTCAGCCGTTTCTAAATTTACTCGTCTGAACTGGACACAAAAACTGCCCCCGAAGCCTCATCTTCCACACACTGTGGTCTGGTGAGATGGAGATTGGCAGCCATTGATTGATTGCTGCATCCGGAGGCGAGCGGGGGTTTCTGGGAAATATTTACTAAGACTGAGGGAGGTGACTGTAAATTGAGTCCATTTGGTGCATGCACACTCTGCAGCAAACCAGAATTATTATCAGATTATAGCTGTCAATGTGCATCTGTAGTTGTAAAGTGGAAATATGGAAACAAAAAGCATTTTGTGCTCACTTTCTATATTATGTTTTATTATTTTCCATGGTAGCTTGTATGAATTTTATTTATCAGCCTTTTACCTGAAACAGTTATTTTAGGTGTGTGTGTGTGGGGGTGGGGGGTGTAGGTGGGGATAGTTTGTAAATGTAAACGGTTGAAAATCTTACATTTAGAAAAATGTAGTATTGCCTTTTGATTTCCCAGAATGGTGCAATTCTGAATAAAGTTGTTTTGATGAGATTTCTGGTTTGTATCAAAAGTTTTTTTCATCAAGAATATTTTCGTTTTAGTCTCACTTGCAATCAAATATGAAAGAGAAGAACCAAACGCTTGTGTTGCCACAGAGGAGACTAATGTAGAAAAAGTTCATTTTTATAATTACTGTATTTGTTTTGTTTTTAATTTTATCCTTTCAACCTCATATCACAGCTTTTTTTTCCTATGTCCGACAGAAGAGAAGACGACCAACCACGGGTGGCCAGCTGGATGACAAAAGGCGAGAGATGATGAAGAGACACCCCCTGTCCCTTTGCTTGGACCTCAAGTGTAAAGGTAACTTGTCATATATACATTTTTTTTTTTGAAGTCTTCACAAATTAGAGACAAAACATAATGTTTTATTTTACATAGGGCTGAACGATATGCTCCATAAATAATATATAAATATTTTTAGCTGAATGACAGATTTATTTTTTCTTATTTAAAATCAGGTGCTTTAGTATTCACTCACCAATGATGACATTAGCCCCTTTGTCAGAAGTTATAGCAACCAGTCCCATCAGGTTGAGTTTCCAGTTTGTGAGGGCATCCTGCAGGCCAGGCTTCAGCTACTGTCATGTCTTTAGTGATATGATAAGCAGCTGCTTTAGTAATAGTATGCCACTTCTCACTTGTTCTCTTACAAGACACAGCATGGTTTGAGTTTTGTAAAGTAGTTTGGTTTTGAGCAGACGGCTGTGACTCCACTGTGAAGCCTTCATGAGCCGCAGCATGCAGCTTCACACGCTGCACACTCAACTTTATAGCTGAAACTTTTTGTCGCCTGCTGCATGAGTTTTCAGCATTCACTACAGAATACTTTTCTTCTGCTGCTCATCTGACACTTTTGAGTCCTAAGCATCTCCAAAATATGGAGCCCAGTTCCTCTTTGATACATCCCTTTGTGTTAATCCATCTCGTCACTGCTTGCAAGTTCTCAGATGACGTGGGTGAGCTGCTTTCATTGAGGGTGAGAGGTGGTGCCTGACAAACTGGTGGATCTAAAAGTACAATTATAACGCAACATAGACTATATCAATATAAAAATATAGTATTGTGTCATATATATTGTATGAAAAGTTCTTTTTTTGTTTATCTTGATGAATCGCCTGGTTCTAACTCAGCATTCCCTTTAATAACTACATACTTGCATATCTGAAACATGATCTGTATACACTGGACTGTGCTGTAACTCTTCACCTATGTACTGTAGTATGTGAGAAGTGTGTGACCTGCTCTTCTGTAACGTGACATCGCTTGACCCTCATGGTCCCTCTGCTGGCAACAAAAAGAATCTGGTGACAGATAATGGGGAGATCTGCATTGCAGGCGTAACGCTACCTAAATTGTGAGTAGGGAGGGTGAAGAGCAAGGTGAAGGAAACACTAGCTGCATCGTAGGTCTGCAGAACCTACATAATATTGAAAGAATTTTCTTATACAAGCACTCTCTCACTGGCTTTTGTTTCTGCTGCTCTCTATTCACTTTTTTTAGACTGCTGCCAGTTGCAGTAGGCCTTTTAGTGCAGTTAAAGCAAAAGGGAGCAGTGTAGGTGTAAGCGAGTGACTGTGTCGCTGAGTTCACTGTTACTGCGGAGATTGAAGCTTGAAAGATAACAATCAGCATTATATGTGCTCCCTAGATGCTGCTAGCTGCCATCCTGACCACACCCTGTTACTGCTCGCTAACACATTACAGTGTAAAGTAAACCCTGGAGGACTGTCACTGGAAAGATTAATAAAGGGGATGGTAGAGAGAGTATAAAGACAGCAGTAGTACTTGGTGGTCTGTACTTATTCTGTTTTGTCTCCACAGATGACAGCGTTCTTCATCTGTCCTTCTACTACCTGATGAATCTGAACATTATGACAGTCAAGACCAAAGTTTCCACCTCCACAGACCTCAGCATGGCCATCAGTGCTGGGTGTGTGTATGGTCGGAAGAATTTTTTACATTTTCTGTCTTTTATGAGCTCAAAAGAAGTCTAACAAAGTTGTCTGTTTACAGAGAGCTCCTTCAATCAGACACTCTCCTCAGCTGTCTCTACACCAGTGACCAGGGAAGGGAAACTCCCAATCCAGCCAATCGCTACCAGTTTGATAAAGTTGGGTAAGTATGTGAAGTAATCAAAGAAAACAGAAAAGTGTACACTGTCACATCATTAAATTTAACTAAACCCATAATTTCCTTTTAGAATTGTTTCTTTTGCTGATTACGTGGAGGATCTGGGATATCCATATATGTGGGTTCAGAACCTCGGCGGGCTCCATTTTCCTGGAGAATCTTCAGAGGTGTGTTAACATCAAGATGTGGCCCAGAGGAGCTGAGCTATAGCTGTATATTACTGCTTAATGTCGATGTCTTTCCAGGGTTTGCTTGTGGGAAGTTCTCTGAGTGCCAGCCGCATGGAGAGTACCATGAAGCTGCTGAGGGGACGCGTCCAGTCCCGCTTGTCTCTGCATAAACAGTTTGCTTCCTTAGGTGTGATATTTGCCAACTGCGCATGTCAAATACTCCTAATTGCTCATAACTTTAGAGGAGACTGACTTTGTATCTGTCCTCAGAACACAGCATCGTTCCAATCTCCAGTGAGTGCCAGCACCTCTTTCCTGCCAAGGTTATCTCCCGTTTGGCACGTTGGACCACCATCAGTCATCAGGAGTACATGGTAAAGTTTCAAAAAGTCATGTATTCAGAAATATTTTTCAGAATTACATACTGTTACTGTGTAAATCAATATATAGTAATCTCAAACTAAAAATGTTTTAATAAACATTTGAAGAGGGAAATCCTATTAATTATTAAATAATTTTGCAGTAACTGCTGAATCTGTCTTGTTTCAACATACTCTAGTAGAGCTGGTTCAATGTATTACAATTATTGTTACTATTACTGAGTTAATTTAATCTGGTTAATTTTCATGGGTTGGATGTTAAAGATTAATTTATAAAATGTAACTCCTTTTAATTTAATAATTAACAATTGATTTGAACTTAATTTTCTTTTTATTATAATATATTTGATGAATTCACGTTTAAAGGTTAACGCTTCAGCGAAACGAGACTTTTCTTGCAGCATGCGGAAATACTTGTCATTCATTAAATTATGGAAAACAGATCAAACTGGAAATTCATATTGATAAACTAACTTCACGCAAGATAAAGTAGCTTGTTCAATTTGTAATAAAAAAAATTTGGTAAACCAGTGAAATGCGAGAATCGACAACAGTAGAAAAGTTAAATCAACCCTTTAAAAAAACATTTGCTCTGTTGAATATACTGTATTGAAATAATAGAATTGCTTAATTCAAAAAGAAATAATTATACCCTTGTAGTGAATTGTCCTTTTTATTTTTATTTAGCAAGTTTTTTTAAGAGTCAAAAATTTCTACTAACTTAAATAAATCATTTAACAAACCTAAATTTTGTATGTCCGTGTTATACTTATCTGTGAAATTTGTTCCATTTAAAGTCAGTCAAAAATACCGTAATTCTCGGGCTACAGAACACACCTGTCTCTAAGCCACACATACTAAACATACGTTAAGTAAGACGCTCCAGCTAATAAGCTGCGGGCATTAACCGCTAATCGTCTGGATCTGTGCCCCGCTCTGGCAGCTTTCTTGTTGAAGTACAAGAATCAGCCACCGAATTAGAATTAGACACACGTTCAGATTGCAAGATCGTCAGAAATCTTCATGATGCTTCACTGTCTGACTCATGGTTAAAACCATTAAACCTACAAAATGAACACAAGAACTATCTAATCGTAATCACTAGACAGAAAAGTGCCAAACACCTATGTAAAGAAAATTGTTTAAAATTATATACCAGTAAATATTACCCAGAAGTCTTATCAAGGTCATTTGACCAGAAGTTAAATACTGGTACCGTTAAAAAAGTACGGTAAATAGCATTAAAGTAGTACTATTGATTTTTATTGTTAAACACTTTTGGTAATAGCTGCTGTTTTTAAATGCACTTTCTAAATAAATTTTACGTGAATTTCTGCTCAGCAAAGAGCTCATATGAGCAGGAGGGAAGGCGGGGGAACAGCCTCTCCTCCATCCTGTTCATTGTCTCCGCTGCTTTTCACGTGCCAGTTTAAGCTTAAATGAGATATTGGTATTTAAACTCACATTTACCGTACACGGAAAGATTTTTTTAAACTTTTGTTTAAATATGTATCGGTTTTGACCGACTGCTTTAAAAATAAATCTGACGACTTCTCCACTGAGCTGTTGTCTCCTTTTAGATGGGAGTTTAAAATGAGATCCCGATATTTAAACACATATTTACCGTACACAGAAAGACGTCACACAGAAAGAATTTTAAAACTTTTTTTTTTAAAATATGTTGCGTCTCCAGTGCCCGACCATCGACACATTATGCAAAGCGTACGGGCGGCAGCTGTTTCATTTTTCAACAGTCTGATTGATCGCTTTTAACTTGAAACCTGCATCTTAAGAAATTCTCAGTGTGTTTTCTATTATTGTTGAACAAATGAACAGGTCTGTGCACAAAGCGTAAAATACGGTAACGACACGAGAACGATCCAAAGAAATTGATGCACGTCTATCTTGGGGGATGATCCTGGAGAGTACCTCATTGGTCTTTCAGGTTAGACTTCTGGTCACATGATGACTGAGTGGGCGGAGTTATGGTAGGGAATTGTAAACCCTGAGCAAGAGTCGTTGTACATGTGGGCATTCATTCTGTGCAACGAAAGCCTGCCCTCAAGAGGAGTGGGTGCAGGGCAGCTCTGTCAGCGGCAGGAAGCTGCCAAAAGACGACAGGAAGTATTTCAAAAATAAAATGTAATACTGTAATATAAATTGCGATATCTCTCTGAGCATGCATCAGGATAAATTGTGATAATTATGGGGGGGGGGACAAAAATTAGTCTTGTCTCTCCTGCATATAAAACACAGGGTACAAAGTGTGAGGAAAAAGTAGAGGCTTATACACCAAGAATTATGGTATATCTTTTTTTTATTTATTTATTTTTTTTTAAGTAATTTGTCTTGTTTTAAAGGAGCTGCCTTATACCCGTCACGTAACTGATGCTGGACTGGCCAAGGAGACAGACCTGTATTTTATGGGAATCGTAGAAAGAGGCACAGGTAAATCCAACCTCAAATAATGAGCTCCTTTTTATTTTTGTTGCTTTAATTTAACATCACGCCTTTATTTCTTTCAGCTCGTCTCCATGCTGCAGTGGTTCTGAGTCCCCGTTACCCAGAGATCTCTCCTCTGTTTTCTCTGTCACTGAACTGGAAGGGAGAGTGCAGTGGACGCACTGACGACAACCTGCGTGTATGAAAATGATTTCAGTCAATAATGCCCCCATTGTTTTTGCACTGTTGCTTTTCCTAGTCCCGTCTCTTACATGATTACCAGTGCACTCTGCCCTTACATAGTTTCCCCCCCTTCTTTCAGGCCATGGAGAGTGAAGTGAATGTGTTCAAAAACGAACTTCAGGGACCGCGGCCAGGGCACCAGCTTCTGACCAATCAGATCGCTCGCCTGTGCGTCTGCCTGGACGTATATTTGGAGACGGAAGAGCAAGATGACAGTTTTGAAGGACCTCGCGAGTTCCCTCGTGAAAAAATGTGCCTGCGCACTGTCAGGTATGTAGTTAATGTAAGAATTTACCCTTTTTTTTTTTTTTTTTTTTTAAACAAAAGAACAAAGCACACTAATAGATACATTTCTAATTTTTATTCTGTTTTCATTTAGGGGTCCAAATCGTCTGAAGCCATTTAAGTACAACCACCCTCAGGGTTTCTTCAGTCACCGTTAAACCTCTGCTCATACTTGTCCTTTTCAGTCTTTTTGACTCTTTGATACACAAAGTATCATTTTTAAAAAATTGAAAATAAAAACACCTTTCCATTTTTCTTGAAACAACGTGTCTGTTATTTATGAGCCAGATGCTTTTGTGCACGTCATATTTATTTATTTGTTAATTTTTCTGTCCGCCCTAACCTCTTCCTGGGCTGCTCTATTTTTAGTTTTTTGTAGCTGATCAGTATTCCTGTGCTTCAGTGCAGGAGTGAGATGAGTCATGTCCAGTGAGTCCTGCCTGAGAAGTAAAATGTTTTGCGCATTGTGTGCAGTTGCACTTTGACCTCTCATTTGGCATCGTGGTTTCCGTAGCAACATACTAAAAGGTATTAATGTCATCATTTTCCACCAAGAATGGATTTAGTAGAAGTGTGACTGCAGCACAAGTCCAGCAGGATTTAAAAAGCTCAGTTTAGTATTTTATGTAATTACAAAAGGAGAGGGCTGTTATAATTAGCAAGCACTCTGGTGAAGATGATCATTTCATAAATGAGTCAGATTATTTATATTTGCAGATAAAACTTTTCAGCAGGCACAATTTCAGCAAGATGCCAGACAGACACGTGAATTCGGGAGTTGGGGAGGTTAAACTTGACGTGGTTCAGCTGCACTGAGAGTGGTCACAAATCCTCATGCTACGTAAGTTTTTAAAGTTTCTGTCTTATAACAGATTATAAGGAAAATAAACTTCCAACTGGAAGCAGCAGCAGTAAAGTCAAGTCTTATGCTGCAGTCGCTGCATCTAATAAAGCTGAGGGAGGCAATTCTTCTTTGGCATCACTGGGCAAAATATATCAGCCTATTGTATATTAAGGATTCTTACTGCTGCATCTTGTTTCTGCACCGTTGGCATGTTTTAGAAAATGAAGCCCCTGACTGGTGGTTTTTGTGTATTTTAACAGCAGGTCATTTTAGAAGGAACAAAGCTGAAGGAGATGGTGGGTTAAACCATCATGACCGTGTGGGTTCAGTGCCATCACTGGTCTATTTTTAGTGTACAGTATGCAGCGCCCAGAAGAAACATGACTGGAGACAGAGCAAAGGAAAACTACAGAAGGAGAAAATATCTTAAATAGATTATTTTGTATTTTTGTGCTCTGCAGTTTTAGCCAATTAGATCCCAGTCAAGAGTATCAAGACTGAACATCCTGGACCAAAGAGGGTGGTCAGCCGCATGGTGTGGCAGTGGAGCAAACTGATTTGAGTGTTTATTTTTAATTGGAGCGGTTGAGCAATAAAAAGAAACATAATCCTGCTGCACATTTTAGTGTTTTAAGATGTTCTTAAACACACATACATGATCATGAGCCTCTTACAAAAGTAAAGTTTGTTGTCAAACAAGAAAACCTGCTTATTCTGTTCCTCCAGGGTTTCACTGTTTAGTTTTAGTATTTTTTTGTCTTTGCATATTTTAGGTTTAACTTGATTTTGCTGCTGCTAGTTGATCCGAGCCTGTTCTGTGCACACAGGAAAACACCACTCTGATTTATACATGGATGGTGGGTGGGTGGGAGGGGTGGCAGGAGGCACAACTCCCCCTCTGTAGCCGCAATGCAGTGCATTGCACTTGCAGCATTTACCTCTTTGCTCCCACGCCTTGCAGGAGTCTCTAAAGGTTGACGTGCTTCATGCAACATGTTAAGAAAACACGCAGCTTTAAAGACAATTGTTTTAAATACTTTTATTTTTACTGTTTCATATTGCATATTCTCAGCAGTTTATACATAGCACAGTCGTCATTGTCCTAGGGTTGCAGTGAAATAGTGAGATGCCACAGTTCACCTTTTTCAGGAGAAGCTGCGTTAAGGTGCACGACGAGCATCTGTAAATATACTATAGACATTTGTGTTTCAATAAATAAACATTTCATATTCAACATCTGTCACGATCGTGTAGCTCGACATCGTCTCGACCCTTGAAGGCTGTCGTGCGGGCGCAGCAGGATCCTGCTGCCCCCTTCAAGATTCAGTTTAAATGCACTTATCGTTACAGGCAGCCGTCACATTCAGATAAAGTTTAGAGCATTCACTACAGTCAAACAAGCTTCAGTGGGGGGGGGGGGGGGGGGTGATGGCCATA
>JARVLU010001462.1:19022422-19037654 GCA_031762415.1 Simpsonichthys santanae
GGACGTCCTCCTCCAGGTGCTCGCGCTCCAGCGTGGCGCGGGTCTTCTCCCCGGTCAGCTCCTGCAGGAGCGCCCGCAGGTCGCCCAGCTCGCGCTCGTAGTGCTCCCCGATGGAGACGCGCCCCGCCTGGCTCTGGCGCAGCGCCGCCGCCTCCGCCTCCAGGTTGCAGTTGTGCATCTCCAGGTGGCGCACCTTGTCGATGTAGCCGGCGAAGCGGTCGTTGAGGGCCTGCAGCACCTCCTTCTCGCTCCTCCGCGACATGGCATCCCCGTTGAAGGTGTCCAAGCTGTCGGCGGAGGACGGCTGGCTGTAGGTGAGGCGGCGGCGCTGGGAGTGGAAGCCGCTGGAGGAGGAGGAGGAGGTGGGCCGAGCCTTGCGGTACGAGCCCGGGCCCATGAAGTGGTGGTCCAGCGTGAAACTCATGTTGGAGGAGTGAGGGGAGAGGAGTGACTGCAGCAGGAGGCACCGCGCCGGGTTTATATAGGAGGGAGGGAAACCCTGAAGTCAGCATCAGCACCGGCTGGGGGTTTAAAGAGACACCTTTTCTTCAGGAACTGATGCCTGCGCAGGAATCTGAGTTCTGTCTCATGCTGATGCTTCAAGCATCACCTGCACGTGCTCAACAAACAGCCTTTAAACATAAAAACACACAGGCCGTGATCATGCTATGAAGACTGAAGTTGTATACAGTATGCAGTATATTTTTTAACCTGCTCAAGTATTTCACATTTTATTTTTTTATTTTTTTTTTCAAAATGATGCTCAGGTTTATTTGGCTCATGCTGCATTGAACTGGTCCTGGGTGTTGAGTGTGTTTCTGCTGATGGTTCTGTGCTGCAGTGAGTTTGCAGATCATCCCTCCTGGGGTCCATCTCAGCTTCTAGACCACTGACAGCTCCACATCACACAGGCAGCTGAAACAAAAACTCTTTTTTGTTTGTGTTACTCCCAAACATAACTGATAATCTTTTGTTCTTTTTGCATTTCTGTTGGCCATTTGCATAAATTATATGTGGGCTAATAACTTAACAACCTCACAGAGCATTAGAGTGCACCGTGCATGTGATGCTAACAGTAAAATGATGATGTTAACAACAAAAACCTGACCTGTGTCTGCTGATGTACATCTGCTCTGAAGAAGAGCACGGACAGCATCTATTGATCCCTCAGGGTGAGTGAGTTTACAGAGTCCTGCACCCTGATCCCTGCTGAAGGATGGACAAATCAGCACAGTGTTGCTTTTACACAAGAACATTATGGACTGCGTGTCTTCTAATTGTGTGACTGTTGACTCAGCATTCAGTGATTATATTTATCTATTATTGGCATTATTATTATCATGTGCATTTTTTGGAATCAAACTATTTTGGGGGCTAATTAAACTATTTGTTGATCAAAACTGTGCCATGACTTTCAGTATTAGTGATTTTTATGCTTTTTGAAATATTTAACTTTATTTACCAAAATGTTCCCCATAAAATAGATTAAAATCTCATGAGGTGGTGCTCTCCTGATCATGACCTCTGGACCTGAGGTCGTCTCTCAGGACCACTCTGATGGTTTCTTTACCTGAAAAATGTCTGATGTTCACAAACTCACAGTTTGACAGATGCTTACACATTTCTTTTAAGCTTTTGCTAAAAACAAGTAAGTTGTATTCATAAAATTAAGATTGTTTTATTTGATTATGATATGTTTATGTTGATATTATTGGCAATTATTGTTGCAAAATGTATGTTTTAATATATTTTCTTTGCTTTGTTCTCAGAAAGAAATCAACTTTTAGAGATACCACAACTCTGTAAAGTCTGGGCAGACCTTATATGTCAGACATGATCAAAACTGTTGATGATCACTTAAAGTCTCGACTTGATCACCTGGAAGAGTGTCTGCTTGATTCTACAAGGATCCAAGAGCTGCAAACTGTTTCCAAGTTGGAGGCCCAATCGGCCTCCCGAGTCCTGCAAAGATGGAGTGATAGTCAGCTACACCTTCTGACTCGATCCATTAAGGAGCCAGGAATCTGGTGATGACATCAATTCAATACTGATTCTGGTTTAGCTGATGAGTTTGCAGTGTTATAATAATAACAACAATAATACTTTATTTATAAAGCCCTTTAAAACAACCACAGCTGCAACAAAGTGCTGTATACAGTACATAAAATCAAGAACATTTAAACACACAAAAATAAAACAGTTGATCAATAAAAACAGTGCTGAACAAATTCAGTCTGTGTTAAAAGCCAGTGAGTAAAAATGTGTTTTTAGAACAGTTTTAAAACTGGACAGTGAAGGAGCTCGTCTGATGGGAAGAGGGAGATCGTTCCACAGTTTTGGAGCAGCAACAGTGCTAGTAAATAACCCAATCTGATCTAATTAAATCACATCTCTCAACAAAATTCCAGAACTATTTATCAAATAGTTAAACTTTATTTAAATGGTGTGTATAAAACCAAAATAATTCCTGCCCATATCATTGTTTTTGTCTTAGATAAATAATTAATCATTGACTGAGCAATTATTGTTTAGCTTGTTAATTATTGTTTTAGTAAATACCCAAATTCTTTTGTGTGTGTGTGTGTGTGCGTGCGTGCGTACGTGCGTGTGTGTGTGTGTGTGTGTGTGTGTGTTAGAGGATTTTAATGTTGTTGTCCATGTTCTATTTTGGATTACTACTATAAATGAGTGAATCAATTGAATTTAAATGTGACCCTGTCGAGAGTTCCTCTGCACTTCCAGCAGTATTTCTTCAAACAAAGATCTGAGAATCAGGCAGCCTAAATAAGCGTTATCCCAACAATCTAAAACACAAAGTGGAACATGCCTGGCCTTGGATTTTTGGCAACAAAATGAAGAAGAAGACAGAGACATTTTTGTCCTTGAGTGGCCGCCGGTGAGATAAAAATGGGAAAATAATAAAAAAAAAAAATAAATAAAAAAAGCTCAGGAAAAAGCTTTGCTTCAGGAGAGGTTAGCTACAGATCCAGAAAGTGTTTAATGTAGTTTTTTTCCCCCCAAAGTGACATACCATACGACGACTTGAGGCAATTAGAAAAGGAGAGCTTGGAGTCTGTGTGAAGGCAGACAGTGATGGATATAAGAAAACAGGATGATGTGTTGATGAGGGATGACAATAAAGAGTGTGTGCAAGGAGAGTGGAATGGGAGAAATACGAATGGCTGGGTCACCTTGGTAAAGACAAAGACAAATGGCTGTACTTGCAGTCTCAAAGATGACTCAGCTTAAATACAATTAAGGCTCAGAATTGTTTACCTCGTTATACCTGAATGTGTGTATTTGTGCGTCAGTTTGGAAGTCATATTAAAATAAACAGATTTTATTAAGCTAAGTAACTTTTTTTTTTTTTTTTTTTTTTTTTGAGTTAGCCTTAAACAAAAAGTGTCTTTAAACAGCTTTTTAAAAATCATGTGCTTGAAGTTTCCAGACGAACAAGTCACAGCACATCCTGTTGGTCAGTTGGGAAACTGCGCCTGTAGTTCACAAGTATGTCCACAGGGGGCAGCAGAGCCCTGCTGCGAGACACACGGAGGTTCTACTTCCTGTTAGCGCTCAACGAGGGAAAGTCAAAACGAGACGTTAACAACAATGTAATGTGTCTGATGAAATGTCTTTATTAGATAAGTGGATACAGGGAAACAATGACTTGGTAAATAATTTTACGGTAAGTAATATTAGCCAGTTATTTGTTCAATGTCACTTTAAACACCTTATTTTTTATTGATTTAAAGCAAATTTTAAGTTAAACCACGCATTAGCCAGACTAGTGCTAGCTAACGGAAGCTGCTAAGACCATTTTAATGTAAATTTCATACTGATTGCTCTTTAGACTCTAAAGAGCAAGACGTTTAGATACTAAAGTTTAGACTATTGTTCAGACGTTTTAAATTACTCCACATTTCCCAGCAATATCCTTCCAAGTAGCCATACTTTAGTACTAGTAAAAGTTGTTGATTTTATTTTTATTTTTGCCATTTGTATACAGTACATGCCAACAATCAAGGCTCATTGGATGTAATTCTTGTGCAGAGCTTTCTCAGTACACTGACACACCAAATAAACTAAATGAAAATAAGGATAAAATGGTTTATATCTACACTGTACAGAAAGCAGGTAATATCTTCACCTTCCCATGTCACATTGTGAAGTTAGGTAGTGTAGGGTTTTATTATGTCCTGGATGACTGAGAATCGTCACCAGCACGTAGTGTAGGGTTATTATAGCACCTGATTCAGTGGTGTTGTTTTGCCATCAGTTTGACTGACAGGAAAAAAAAAAAAAAAAAAAAAACCTTGTGTTATGGGTGATGCTATCCACTACTGTGTGTCAGGTTACACAAACATTTTTTTGTGTCTGATAGAGTAAGCTGGATGGAGTGAGTCCTTGATGATTCCAGCTGCTCTTTTTCGACTGCACGTACATGCATAGTTCATGGAAGGAAATTTTGTCCCTGTGATCCTCTTCGCAGTCTTTATGATTCTTTGCAGTGTCTTCCGTTCTGCTACCAGACAGTCATGCCTGCTGTTAGGATACTGTCTTATCATAAGCCTGGGTGAGAGGGCACTGGTTCTAACATGCAAATCTTGTCATCTTTAAAGTGGACCAGTGATTTTTGAGACTTTTTGAAGGTCTTAAGTTAACTTTGAACAAACTTAAACATACACCTGAAAATAATCAGGACCTGGACTGAAAATTTGTTAAAATAAACTGAGTACTGTAATTGGTGCCTATTTCCCTTTAAATTATAATGGAGTATGATAAAAGTTTCTCAAAGTTATTCTAATAGATCCATATTTTATACTTTTTTTATATAATTTCAGCTGCCTGAAGGACAAGATGCTGTCAGTTCAGACCACAACCACACCGACCTGAAACAGTCCTCCGCTGAGTTTCACAAACTTTTAAGACAAATTCAAGGTGCTCAATCACCTTCATACAGTTTTTGCATTTTACATTTCTTTTCCTCATGTTCTTTGTCTTTTTTTTTCTTCAGGTATCCCTCCTGATGCAGATCATGCAGAGTTAGAGCTTTCAGTGGTGTATAATGCCTCAGTGTGTTTTACTGCTCAGTCTCAATTTGTGGAGGCTGAGCTACTCCTCATACAAGCCATAGAGAGAGGTGGGCTTCAGCCTGAAATTTTGTTGTTCATTGATGCAAGTGATACAGAAAACAAAGCCATCATTTTTTTTGTTCCTCACAGTTCTGCAAATAACTGGAGATGATCTTGATGCTTCAGACCCTCTTGTGCTTTGGAGAATCATTCTCACATCAGTAGCAAAAACAGCTTTTCATCACCATGTACTAAAACTTTTCTGTGTACAGTGGGCAATATGGCTGACCAGGTGCCACTTGAAAGCTATTAAAGACTTCCAGGTAAAATTATTAAAGTCTTACTTTTATGATGTGAAGAAATAATGTTTTTATCCCAATTTTGACTTACAAAACATGTCAAAATGACAAATCAGTGCTTTCTAATGATGATATGAGAAATGTTCATGTCATTTACTGTAACTGATGTGACATACAGTGACCTCTTTCATTATATTAATATTTTTATTTAAGAGACTAAATAATTGTAAGTTTATTTTAAGATAAGTGGGAGTTTATTGGGTTTTTTTTTTTTTTTTTTAGAAGTGCATTTTCATGAATATTTTGTATTTTTACTTATTTGTGTATTTTTATTTTAGGTCTTTTTAGGTGATTTTCTGGAATAAATTTGTCGACATTTACTTTCTGCTCTTTTTGTACTGTTGATAGTAAAGCTTCCCTCTTTGTTTAGTTCTCGTGGTGTTGTGGTGATCTAGGTTGTTCTAGGTTGAACTTGTATTTATAGTGAATAATGAAAAAAAATTGTAAAACATGTTTGTTTGTTTTCTTGGTGTAGAAGGAGGTTGCTGTTTTGTTGGAGACCCTAAGTGGAAAAGTTGGAGATGATTGCAGGAAAGAGGCAAAAGCAAAGTTCCCAAATGTTCCAAAACTGGTTATGGACCCAAGAAGGCTTGTTGAACTTCTGCAGATCTGCACCATCATCACCCAAGGTTAGCAACATTCATAATTTATAAGTATGGGTATTAGAGAGCTGATTACAAATTATGTAATTATTATTTATTGAGTGTAAGCCTTAATTTTGTTAACCGTGTGTATTAAACTGTTTTAATGAAAAGCTTCAAAGTACAAGATAATACAGTATACTGTAGCAAAAATATCCTATACTTGTCCCAATAATTAGGGTATTTGAATGTTTATTAAGGTGATTATAAAGATGTTTTGAGGTCACAGTAAAAGTGACCTGTTGAGGTTACAGCAGTTGACAAACTTTTATTGTATTTTAGTTTTTGTATTCACAGACAATGCAAATTCTAATGTAAGGACCACCAGGTGACTAGTCATAGCATTGTTCCACTGTCACTCTTTGATTCCTTAAACCCTGAGCTTCACTGTATGCACATTTATTTGTCTTTTGAAGGCAGACAGAAACTGCTGCTTATGTGTAAAATATTTGACAAATGTTTATAAAGTATTGGTAATGGTGACTTAGATGTAATGCTGTTACTGTACTGCTTTTACTGACAAAATTCTGACTTTCAAAAGAAAATCAAACACCAGCAAGACATTGACTTTCTTGCTTTTTTGTGTTAAAACAAAAAACTGGTAAACATTGTTTTTTGAAGTTGTGGGAAATGCTTTGATTGATTAATGGCAAAACAAAAAGCCATAACAAAAAGTTTCAGCCTCCTACTTCTGAGCTATGATATATAAAGGCCACTGTGATGCAAAGAGTAGCCTCCAGTTATCAGATTTGTTTCCAAAGCCTTCCACACATCCTCTGTTGGATAAAGATTGGGACATTTTAAAGTTTAATTCAACAACTTACACCATCATTTTCTTTAAGTATTTGCACTACATTAGAGAAGTCAACCATACCAAATGTGTTGGTGTAATGTGTTGGTGTAAAGTCTCCTTCTCCATCCTATAGACCTATTCTAAAACTTGCTTATGTATTGGAGGAGGTATAAATAATAAATAAGGGTCTACTTGGGCACCATTTGGTCACTCTTAACAGAACAACTTTCATTTGGTCCTAATTTTTGCAAACTGCAAACACCTGACATGCTCTTCCAGGCATTTAGCCTTCAACTTCATTCTTATTGTAGTCATTTTTGTTCTTAGCTTGCCCGATTTTTCTATATCAAAGGCTGATAGCTTTACATGTGGTTTGATATTCCAGCTGTAAAAGATGATGACAATCATCTGTTTGTGCGCACAAGGTGCAGAAAAGCTTCATGAAGGCTGGAGTTCAGAGGTTCTGTCTGATCTTCAGGCAGCTTCAACTTTACCAGCTCCCAGGACTCTTGTAGCGTACACGCATCTCCTTTCAGGCGCCTGCCTCGCTCATATGGTACGCATTTATCCTACTGGTACAATAAAAAAGAAAAGCAGCATAAAGGATTGAGAGAATGTATATGTTTGCTTTTGTCTCCAGAATCGCCCTCAGATGGCACTGCATTGTTACAGAAAGGCACTGGAGACAGACTCTCGTTGTGTTTGTGCTCTCTACCAGAGCATACTCATCTACAGGCAGCTGAAAAACTCACAGGCTGAGATACAAACTCTCCGTATTCTGCACTCAGTGAGTAACAAATCCATCCAATAATTTATAGACAAAGAACGTGATTGTTGGCAAAGAAATTTAAAATGATTTGTGGGTGCAGATGATGAAATCATCTTGTTGTAAGTAAAAATTGTTTATTTGTGTATATGTATGGTAATTTTCAATAAAACAGCTCAATAGATAAACAGAAGTATTTTTTTAATCCCTGACACATTCAGTGAGTTGCTAGTCTGGATATTCAAGCACTAATCATCTGTTGTTCCACAGATTTTATTGTTGTGCTCCTCAGAGCCTGCTGTGGCTGGAGCCAGTCTTCTGTCTTCGTCCTTATTTCTCCGCAGCCAATCACTGAGCAGCCTCCTCTCAGTTCCGTCTGCCCTCAGTGTCCTTCACAGTCTGGCCCTCAAATGTGTGCTCTTTGGCAGGTAAGAAGAGTAGCTGTAAATCCATTTAACCAGCACTTCAAGTCTAAAGTTGAACATGTAGAACAGAACAGTAGACATGTGTGTGCGTGTTTTCTGTAGAGTGCCAGAGGGTGTGGAGCATTATCTGGACTTGCTGGCTACTCTTCACTCAGAAGATCAACTGAGAATAGGAGTAAAAACAATGACAGACACACAGGTATTCTTACTTGTAAATGAAATAATCTGGACAAGAATATTTTGGAATATGTTCTATGACGTGTTTACTGTATGCTGTGTCAGGCGCACGCTGAGGTCTCCACCCTCCCAAAATTACCCTGTCTCTACCTGGAGGCTGGAGCTGCTTTGCTCATGACCCAACGACCTGCAGACTGCATGGCCCTCTGCAATGAAGTCATCAGCACGACACAGGATCTGCTTCCACAGAAAGTTGTGTTGGAAGTGTCAGAGGAGGTAGATGTGGCTGCGATGGAAGATGTGAAAAACAAGGGCGAGGATGTGTTGGTGATGGTTCTCTGGACAGCAGCTGCTTACCTCCTCCAGGGTCACTGCTACTCTCACATGAAGGACTGGAAACAAACTGTGACCCACTACACAAGGTGATCAGCAAACAATGGTTTTACCGGTAATCAGATAGTTTTTTATTTTTATTTATTTTTTAAATAGATTTTCAACTAAACAAACATCATTATTCCAGGTGTATCAATTTGTTGGTCAAGGTGCACTACAAAAAGAGAGGTGAGTGTTTAGCTAAAAATAAATGTTTTTATAGCCCCTTGATTTTCTGTTTGTTAATTTCATGGTCAGTTGCAGGTTTCCAAACGCAGATCCCCAGTGCAGATACATATGTCCAGCAAGGAATACATTTTTGCATCCTCCAAAGGCTTAAAGGACTTTCATTAGCTGGTAGAGGTATTGGTTTCATCCAGATGGACCGGCTGAAAGAGGCCCTCAGAGACCTGCAGCACAGCCTGCAGGCCCTGCCAGGTACACACACGCACCGCAAGTGCCAAATTGTGATCTTTTAGACATGAAAAATATTTGATATGGCCCAGTTTTTAAACAATATGTTAACGTTTTGTATAATAAACTGTCACCTAAAGTACAGTACAATTTATTTTCATACTTTGGCAACATTAAATATTTGCTGAGGCTTTTTTGAATTTTATGTATTCAGGTTTAAAAAAATGCAAAAGGTTGAGCACAAGTGTGTAGATTTCAGACTGCTAAGATGTGAAATCAGTATTTGTGGATTTAAGGTGTCCAGTGTCTGTCAGTATTTGACACATTTATCCTGTAACGGATGGATGTGCCTAAAATGTGGATTATATGCTGGCTACAAGTGTGCTGCTATAAACTTGAAGCAAAGAGTTGGTCTCTTACTTGTGATTGACACTTGGTATGAGTGTGACAAAGCAAAAAAGGACAAAAAGTAACTGATAAACACAGCATGCTTTTATTTTTCTTTCTTTGCCCTGATACTTCAGTTACATGTAAGCAAAACCTTGGAAATTGTCATGTGTAAAAAAAAAAAGGCCCTTTACACAGTTAACACATTTCCTTTGACATATGAGCCACATAATGTTACCATTAACACATTTGTGGTATGTGACCAAAGTGTGTATGTGGTTTATTTGTGTAGTTTTTTCTTGGTGATCATGCTGTGTGCTCTGTCACAGAGGGTGTGGGTGCAGGGCTGTGGTGTGGTGAGGTGCTGTGGAGACTCGGCAGGAGGCGCGAAGCAGCAGCTTGTTGGAAAAAAACCTGGGACCTTCCCACGCAATCCTTAGCAGAGTAAAAAAAAAAACTTGTCTGTCATCTCTCCATTTGTTGTTTGAGTGTTGGTATCTTATGTGAAACAAGCACTACACGGCTAAGTTTAAAAGTAACATTATTTTTTGCTGGTATTCAACTAGGCTAAAATCTGATGAGATTATGGAAGTTGTAATACATCTGAAATGCTTTCTGACACCCAAAAAATTGTTTTAGTTAGATTTGAACAAAATAAAACAATTTTATTTTAAGACTAATTGGGAAAAAAAGTGAATTTTGAGAACAAGTAAGTTAAATCACTTCAGTTTACATGTTAATTATTCAGATGCATCTAAAAAAGTAGAATGAAAAACGTTCTTTTTTTTGTCAGTCATTTCATAAAGTGAAACTCATCTATTACATAGATTCATTACACGTAGAGTGAAATATTTCAAGCCTTTATTTCTTGTAATTTTGATGATTTTGGCTTAAAAGAAACAACATTCAGTATTCAGAGAATTAGAATATTGTATTGTGAAGAGATTCAATATTGTAAATTCCTGGTGTCACACTCTATAATCAGCTGATTTTAACTCCAAGACATGATCTACCGGTACAAATGTTTCATTCCTCAAGTCGAGCCACCCCTGAACCAGAGACAACATCAGAAGTGTCTTACCTGCTGAGGAGACAAAGAACTGGACTGTTGCTCAGTGGTCCAATGTCCTTTTTTCAGATGAAAGTAAATGTTTCATGTCATTTGTAAATCAAGATCTCAGAGTCTGAGGAAAAGTGTAGAGGTCCAGAATCCACGTTGCTTGAAGTCCAGAGTGAAGTTTTTACAGTCAGTGATGGATGTTCTCTGCTGGTGTTGGTCCACTGGGTTTTCTGAAGTCCTCAGAGTCAGTTCAGCCTCTACCAGAACATCTTAGAGACTTCATGCTTCCTTCTGCTGAAGAGCTTTATGGAGATGCTGAGTTCATTTTCCAGCAGGACTTGCTCCTGCCCACACTGACAAAAGTAGCAAAAGCTGTTTGTGTAATATTCTAATTTTCTAAGACACAGTTTTTTTTTTTTTCATTAACTTTCATAATCATCAAAATTACAACAACAACAAAAAATAAATAAAGGCTCAAAATATTTCACTCTGGGTAACGATTTTATGTAATGTATGAGTTTCCCTTTCTGAAATGACTGACAAAAAATATTGAATTTTTTCAGGATATTCAAACATTTTAATCGCACCTGTATCTCATGCAGATTAAAAAATTGTATCTAAACACTCTTCAGATTTTTGATCAGAAAAAATTTGGATGGGAAGTGAAATGTCTTTAACATATTATGTGAAATGTTAACATAAAACCCATTAAATGTCTTTAAAACATAACAAAATTTTAGGGTGGGGGTTAGGTTTTTTTATTTTTTTAATTTGTGTGTGTGTTACAAGAATCAAATTTCAATGTGTAAATCCCCACACTTCTTCTCTTTTCTTTTGTATGCGTTTGGCCCTCCTTTAGGATTTACACAGTTTTAATTATTGTCTTGACATTTATGGTATTCATGTGCAAAAACGGCATTAACGTCTTAGAAAATGGTTCATTTACAGTATCATAGTTTTGGTCATACAGGTAGATGCAATACTAAATGTTAAACAGCAAAATGATTTGACTGAAAATTGATCCCTAAAAATAGACATGATTATTAATGTACTGTTTAAAATGCAATGTAGATTATAGGATTAAAAGAAAGAGGACATAAAATGGAAGTATTATGCATATAAACGTTGCAAACTACTAATTGACAACAGAAATGTCAAATTGTAAGACATCAAACTTGGCTGATATGAGTAGTAGCTTCAGTCTGTTTTATTTTTCAGCCGCACAGTAACGAAAAAGAAACAGTAAGCTTAAATATGCATTTTGAACAAACACTAACTGAACTGTACTGTGATATTTTCACATAAGAAGTACTTGTATGATGAAGCCTTAAAGCTTTTGCATGGGAGCAAATAGTTTTAATAAATACTGTACACTGAAAACACATATTTTTAATCTGAATCACATCCAATGTTTTCTGTATTTTCAGGACTTAGAAGGATATTCCTTAATTAACCAGTAAGAATAAAATATTTGTAATTATCGCTGCAGGGCCATCGCGCAGAAAGCGAGCAGGAGAGAAGGAGGCAGGTTCTTGTATGTTAATCAAGCCATGATGAATTGTCCATGTTCATACAAACATGGCATCCTCATGAGTCCCCGGTGAATTCTTCACACACATGCACAACTGAGTGGGCGGAGAGGATAAAATTAATTCTATGAAATGAGCTGGCAGGGAGACACTGTATGCTGATAAGCACCAGGGGTGTGAACGATGTGCATGCACTTAAGCTTGTTTCCGTGTGGGGAAGAGTACGGGACAAACTCAACACTGCGTCCAGGTGTGTAACTGAGAATGAGATTAAATGTAGAATACCTGGCAACGTGAGCAAAATAGAAGCTGCATTGTGATCCAGGTCGCAGTGGTGGTGACATATCTTAATCTACTTATTTAGCAGCCAGGGTCCTTTAGCTAACGGATTATCAGCTAGATTTGACTAATAGACTCCTCATTTAGCTTTAATGTGTTTTGCATAGAGAGCAACCTCCCCTCATCACTCTTTAAGATGAATCGGCTTCCCAGCTACAAGATAAAGGAGGGGGGAAACTTCTAAAGATATTAGTCTTCGAGCAACTGCATAAATCATAACATTTTGCAAATGAAGGCAAAGTTGAAACTTCATTCTCTGTAGCATAGCGATATCACAGCACCAAACATACCTGCAAATAAACTGCCTTAATCTGGTTGCTTTGCTAAAGCAATAGTTCAGAGCTGGTGAGTTGGGCTTCTGTAAAAAGGTTATGAACAATTATCTTACCTGTTGTAGATGGCCTTTTGAATAATTTTAGATGGGAGAAATAGAGTTTAACTTTGATGTGTTAATGGCTAAACTGTGGCCATGTTAAAACAGAATTGCCATAAATTTCACATTAAAGTTATTTATTTAAAATTTTATGTTATTTGCAGGTTGGTGGTCAATGCAGCGGTCTCGTAATCCTGAAGTTGTGGGTTCGAACCCAGGTTGCGTTGGGAAAGACATCTGTCTGTGCCAAATTTTGATAGGCATTTGCAGAAGAGTTTCCAAAAACATCCAGTCCGGTGTTCTCACTTTTTGCCACATGGGTCGTAAAGCATTAAAAAAAAAGGCAAGAGAAATGCCTTAAAATAGTTTAATTATTAT
Organism: Simpsonichthys santanae; assembly: GCA_031762415.1. Lineage (NCBI taxonomy): Eukaryota > Metazoa > Chordata > Actinopteri > Cyprinodontiformes > Rivulidae > Simpsonichthys > Simpsonichthys santanae. Next base: position 19,035,508 of record JARVLU010001462.1, read on the forward strand.
CAGCATTATTGGAACTCAACTCAACCATTCTCAGTTTGTTTGTTTGTTTGTCATTCTAGCACATTAGAGCTGTATATTTTGTGAATAATACCGATAACACATTTACTTTGTATTTTTTGCTACTGATTGGAAATATAACTTAAGTGCTATGTGTTGTGTTGCATGTTGTCATACATTGACAAAATTAGTTCTCTGCATTCAACCCATCACACCTGGGATACACCCAGGTGGGGCAGCTAAGCATCCAGGAAGCAAATAGGGATTGGGTGTCTTGCTTAGAAACGTCACAACATGTGGGAATGGCTGGGGATTGAACCTGGGACTTTGGGGTCCCGAGTCAGCTGCCCTACATCTGTTCCATCTTAGCCCCACTTGACACTGTATGTATACATTTTCTAAAAAGGAATGCAATGTGTTTGTGGGGGGAAATATACTGTATTTACTCAGCTGTTTTATAAGACATCCTTGTGACACCTGACAGATGTAACGTCTGTCCAAGTCCCCATCCGAGTCTGTACCCATCCTGTTTTGCCTGCCTGTTCCCATTCTTGTAAGTTTTGCTGCCACGTCAGCTTTTTGTTTTTGCTGTTTAAAATAAATCACTTTTATTTTAAAACTCCTGCCTCATTCAGCTGCCTGCAAATGGATCCAAAACATAAGGATTGTGACAGAATGACCAGACCAGACCCAGCAGGTTTTGTGAACGTCAACGCACACTGCTCTGAATGGGACCTACTCCACCGGGTAACCCGTAAATATAATGACACCGTGGCCACTTCCCATGATCTACAGGAAAGGTTGGTGGCCAGTGAGAACTTTATAGATGTGTTTACTCGGTTGGAGTTCGTAAGTTATGACCCGGGGCTGTTTGAACTATTTTTTGAAGCCTGGACCGAGAGAAAAATACTACGCTCTCGTCTCCTGCAGGCTACTGCCCTGCCCCCGGGTCATCCCAGGATCCCCTTGGTACAAGCCAGTATGGTTCTGCCCACAGACTCAGCACCATCTTGCCCAGTGGGTGTAGAAGGGAGCAGTTCACCATCTTGCTCAGTGGGTATTGACAGTGACCCACCTGCCTGCCCTGCTCCTCACTGGCACAGAAAGAGAGGTCGACATGGGATCCAAGCCCTCTCTCTGCCCAAATCACCTAGCTCTGCTCCTGAAGGCCTCAACTCAGTTCCAGGGGTCCCTCCAGTTGCAGAGCCTCTAGTCTTGCCGCCTGCTCCGGCTCATCTAGTCTCGCCGTCTGCTCCGGCTCTTCGGGTCTCGCCACCTACTCCGGCTCCTCTGGTCTCGCCGCCTGCTCTGGCTCCTCTGGTCTCGCCGCCTGCTCCGGCTCCTCTGGTCTCGCCGCCTGCTCCGGCTCATCTGGTCTCGCCGCCTGCTCCGGCTCCTCTGGTCTCGCCGCCTGCTCTGGTTCATTTGATCTCGCCATCTGCTCCGGCTCATCTGGTCTCGCCGCCTGCTCCAGCTCCTCTGGTCTCGCCACCTGCTCCGGCTCCTCTGGTCTCGCCACCTGCTTCGGCTCATCTGGTCTCACCGCCTGCTTCGGCTCATCTGGTCTCGCTGCCTGCTCCGGCTCATCTGGTCTCGCCGTCTGCTCTGGTTCATTTGATCTCGCCGTCTGCAGACCCCACGCCGGACTCGCCGCCTGCAGACCCCATGCTGGACTCGCCGCCTGCAGACCCCACGGCTGACTCCTCGCCTGCAGACTCCTCGCTTGATGATTCCTCGGCTGCAGAACCCGACTCATCGGCTGCAGACTCTTCACCCAATTCATCAGCTGCAGAATAAGGGTTGAACGAGTACATAATTTTTTTTAACTCAACAATAACGTAATAAACCTCGAGTAGAACTCAAGTACTCAATGATGTCATAAGAGTTTAAAAGGCTAAAATAAACAGATAAATATAAAAACGCAAAAAAAGAAAAAAACTCCTTTTAATTTTGTAACCTTGTGTGGGTTAAACCCAATGAAGACACTCAGAGCCAAACAACAAGAAACAACCAACCTTGAATAGTCACAAGTGTCAGGTCTATATCACAGACTTCTATCTCACTCATGGTGCGCCAGAACACCAACATACCACTAAGCATTATGGGAAAGACATAACACATAGTCCACTCCCAGTAACCGCTACAATATT
>JARVLU010001462.1:19040650-19053587 GCA_031762415.1 Simpsonichthys santanae
TTTCTGCTCCTTTCATTTTATCCTATTTTTGTATTCTTGTATCTGATGAAACTGCTTTGTATCGGTTTTTTTTTTAAATGAATAAATAAACATCAAATCAAATCAAATCATAGAAGATTGCACCTAAAAAGGTAAAGTAGATTTCAAGAGTAGAGAGGTGACTCAAGCTGATGGGTGGTGATGACATTAATAAAATTACGCTATCTTTACGCATTTGTTCTGTTTCGCATCACAGATCCAAAAATGATGATTTAGCAACTGCAATTCTGAAACAAAAGAGCAGACCCAACAGACTGGTTGTTGATGAATCCATTAATGAGGACAACAGTGTGGTCTCACTTTCTCAGGTAAACATTTTACAACCTTTGTTTAAACCTAACTATTTTCCCTCAAGGAATCAATAAAAATTTTTATTTTTTGCATGATTTGGTGGGATGGTGAATAGCAATGTAGTGAGTTTAAATAAAATTGCTTTCTGTGTATTATAAGGCCAAGATGGATGAGCTGCAGCTCTTTCGTGGAGACACAGTGCTAATGAAAGGAAAAAAGAGGCGGGAGACCGTATGCATCGTTCTTTCTGACGACAGCTGTTCTGATGAAAAGGTTCGCATGAACAGGGTGGTCCGAAACAATCTGAGGGTTCGCCTAGGAGATGTCATCAGGTGAGTGACAGCAGATTGTTGTACGTTCTTATGTGTACCCATCTAAATGCTATATAATAGTAAGTGTAATGTCTCCTTTAGCATTCAGCCATGTCCTGATGTGAAGTACGGGAAGAGGATTCATGTCCTCCCATTAGATGACACCGTAGAAGGAATTACTGGCAACCTTTTTGAGGTCTACCTGAAGCCATACTTCTTGGAGGCTTACAGACCAATCCGTAAAGGTAAGATATGTCTGTTGTCTAGACAATTCATTGTATTACTTTGGATCGCCTTGTTGTACTAAAAGTTTTTACATTTTTTGAAGGGGATATTTTCCTGGTCCGGGGAGGCATGCGTGCTGTCGAGTTCAAGGTGGTGGAGACAGATCCCTCCCCCTACTGCATTGTTGCTCCTGACACAGTTATTCACTCAGAGGGTGAGCCAATCAGAAGAGAGGTGTGTATCAACCTATACTGTTCTGCATGAACTTTACATTTGTCAGAAAAGTGCAATTGTGACCATATTGTGTTTTTAATATACAGGATGAGGAAGAGGCCCTGAATGAAGTGGGCTACGATGACATTGGAGGAGTCAGGAAGCAGTTAGCTCAGATTAAAGAGATGGTGGAGCTGCCTCTCAGACATCCTTCACTGTTTAAGGCCATAGGAGTCAAGGTGAGACACTGGTCTGGGAAAGTAGCACTCTAGTGTGTGTTTTTTTTTCTCTCTGTGGAGAGTGGAGTTTTAAAATTATTAATTTGTAATATTCAGCAAAAAAATTTTAAAGGAAATAAATTGTCAAAGTAAACTTGGAACCTCAGATACATCTTTCATTGTGACTGTTAAAGGGGTTGCACTGTAATTACAGTGTATACATGACTAATTTCAGAAAAATTAAGTTGATTTTATATTTTTATTGGCATTGAGTCATTTTAGTTTTGATTTATGGATACTGTATACCTTTTCATCTCAAGGGAGATTCACTATAAAAGTTTCATATCGGATATCTTTTTTTTTTTTTTCCCTTAAATATCCCAAAATTATTTAAATAAAAATAAAAAAAAAATATATATATATATTTTTTTTAGCCTCCACGTGGAATACTTCTATATGGACCCCCTGGAACTGGAAAGACTTTGATTGCCAGAGCTGTGGCCAATGAAACAGGAGCTTTCTTCTTCCTAATTAATGGTAACGGAGCTTTTTTTATTTTTTACTTGGCTCTTCTTTGTTTGAGGCTGATGGTCATAATGTATAAGCCTTTTTTGAATTTTGAATGTTCATCTGCATTTCAGGCCCTGAGATTATGAGTAAACTGGCAGGTGAGAGTGAGAGTAATCTGAGAAAAGCCTTTGAGGAAGCTGAGAAGAATGCTCCTGCTATAATATTTATTGATGAACTTGATGCAATTGCTCCAAAGAGGGAGAAGGTGAGTACAAAAAGTAGGCATACGAGCTAGCTAAAAGGCTAGGTAGCGCTCTGCTTCCCTCGTGTCATTCCCCAATCTGTTACGGAAGCACGATCTGTAGTGTTGCTCATTTGTGCATACGCTAAAAGAAATACTTCGGGTCGCACGGATCGCCATTGAACATGCTAGATTAAGGAAAATATGCTAGTATAATTCTGTTTAAGAATAAGAACTGTCTTAATTTACTTAGAAAAGTATGTGCTCTCTCTTGGCTGATTTTCATGTTGCTAATTTACGTCACTTGTATTTCCGTCAAAATCATTTACGGTTACGTAAATCGTTACGTCATGGTTAAATTGATTTGCAGCTTCACCACTGAGCGGTGCTGTTTCACCTTGGAAATAATTCATTCTGTATCTTGCAGGGTTTTTCTCATTCCGCCCAGGCTGGGGTCAGGTCTCATGTGTCGCATATCATCTTAACCTTGATTTGTGACGGAAATACGAGGGACATAAATTAGCTACATGAAGATCGGTGGAGATGGAGCACGTAGTTTTCTACGTAAATTAAGACAGTTTTTATTAATAAACAACAGCTATCTGTGCAACCTGGAAGTACACTACAGCTCATGCTTCCGTAACAGATAGGAGAATGACGCCTCGCGCTGAGCCTTCTCTCCCCCGTGCTCAAAAACTGTCTGTAGTAGAACAGACATGTCTAGGTCTCCACCACTGCCCCATCCCTAACAAAAATAAACAGATGAGCACTCTGCCAATGCAAGTAATGTAGGGGAAACACTGGCAGTTATTTAAAATGTGTTTTGTTATTCTAATAGTTTAATTAGGACAAAGACAAGATTAAATCTGACTTGTAATTTTATTGAAACAATGTGCTTTATGTTTGTCAGACTCATGGAGAGGTGGAAAGGCGCATTGTTTCTCAGCTGCTGACTCTTATGGATGGCCTGAAACAGAGAGCTCATGTGATCGTCATGGCTGCCACTAACCGACCCAACAGCATTGATCCAGCACTCAGAAGATTTGGTACACACACAGACACACACACACACCCCTAACTAACTGTTGGCCTTTTTTCCCCGAGTTGTCACCAATAGCTTTAAGTTGTACTCTTGCACCTTTTTAGATGAATTTTATCGTTCTAGGCACCTTTCTGACTCGTTTATTTCATACTGTACTTTTAAAGGGTTTTGTTTTCTAAGTGCAGTACTTACCGGTAGTTAAAAAAATAAACCACTGACTCATCTTTTTGTTGGCTCTGCAGTTCTGAGCCTGCAGGGTCACTTGCTTTCATTTGCAGTTCTACAAACTTAAGATATGATTGATTGTTTCTGACAGCGTTCATGGAGTGCCTGAAGTGCATTTTGCCTAGTCATCAAATACTGTACACATATTTGGTTAAACAATGTAAGATGCATTATCTGAAATCCTCTGCAACATCATTAGAGTGGAGGTGGAGTTCCTGCAGATGGTTTATTTTTTAACTGTATTAAAAGTTTTATCTTTATATATCACTTTAAAACTAATAATCTGTTTAAACCTGTACCACATTAGGACGTTTTGACAGAGAAGTGGACATTGGCATCCCTGATGCAACGGGCAGGTTGGAGATTCTGCAGATTCACACCAAGAACATGAAACTGGCTGATGATGTTGACTTGGAGCAGGTTTGTGCACATTTCTCTTCTTGTAGTCAACTGGCATCTAGAACACTTACTTTTAGAAAGAGATGGTTATGCATTTTAATACACCAAAACTACCGGTAGATTAAAAATGCTATTTAAAAACGCCTTCAATTTAATAAAATTGTGTTTTCGTTTTTAGAGCTTTATGTATTTTGTTTTTGTTTGTCTCAGGTTGCTAATGAGACCCATGGGCATGTGGGTGCAGATCTGGCAGCTCTCTGCTCTGAGGCTGCTCTGCAGGCCATTAGGAAGAAGATGGACCTGATTGACCTTGAGGATGAGACCATTGATGCTGAAGTCATGAACTCTCTTGCTGTTACCATGGATGACTTCAAGGTAAATTGATAATGTGATCCTTATGAAAGACTGAGGGTAAATTCAAGTTATTTATTCATGATGCACTTTTTTTTTTAAACAACTTTCATTGAGCAGAGTGCTGTATAAAAAGTAACCTAACTTGAATTCAGTTAAAATACAACAAACAATAAACTACACAAGTCTAAATTAAAACTTACTCTGACAACTGAGCTGAATTGATCTGTTGCTCAAATTTAAAGGGTTGTTAAAAAACTTGTTTTCACCTAACAAGTAGTAATAATAATCAGATGGTTCAGTAGCACTGGCTAGGGCTGGGCGATATCTTGATGTTTTAAAAATGTGATTATTTCAAATGTGATATAAAATGAAACTACCGGTATATTTATATAAAACGATACACAGTAGTCCCTCGCTACTTCACAGTTTGTTTGTCGCGGATTTGCTATATCGTGTTTTTTCAAAGTAAGATTGGACATGGTACAATTGGCTGATTGATGGATGAGCTGTAGATTGTTTATTTAAAATAAATTACTTTAAATTATTTTTCATCATGTGTGCAGCTCACAAGTGCAAGGGAAAGCTCTCTCCTGCAGCTGATCAGTTGATTTCCTTCTCTGCTGCAAATATTTCTCCTGCTGCATCGGCTTTGTGAAGAGTTAACCCTTTGCTGTCCAGATGCACTGATCAACTTTTATCTTCCAACTTAAAATTCAAAGCATCTCGCATCATAAATTTGTCATAATCACAAAATATAAGTGTTAAAAAGTAATTTTTAATTATTTTAGAACTTCTATGTTCAGTTGTTGAAGTGCACGATCAAGAAGTAAATTTATGCTCTGTGCTGCAGAGCTGTGTGAAGTTGTGTGATATCCCTTTAATGTCCTGCTGCACTTGACTTATCTACAATTTAAAATTAAAAACTGTAACATTTTAAATAAACAATCCATGCTGCACGGATTGTTTATTTAAAATGTTACAGTATTAAATTTTAAATTGTTTATTTAAGGATGGAGATTATGAGCAACAGGTGATGAGTGTGATTGCAGCCTGCCACATGCCATGACAAAGTTTACTGGACTAGAACTTGGACTACTGTATCCCTACTTGGCAGTTTTTCCATTTAAGGTGGGCATGGTCCCTAAAACCCGCAATAAACGAGGGATCACTGTTTTCTCATACTCTACGTAGAATTATAATCATATTTTGAAATCCACCAGTTTTCGCTGTCTGTCTTCATGCCACCCTCCTTCTTTCCCTCACTGAATACAAAACCAGCCCCTCCCCTGCTGCTTGCTACAGCTGAAGACTGAATTATAAAGCTGAACTTGAATATGCAGATATTGTATCTTTGACGCACAGTGGGAGAGCCACTTTAAATTCCTGATAGGTGTGAAAATGACTGGGTAGCGTTCTCCAGGAAATTAACTGGTATAGAGTGGCAAGGTATGAAGTTGTCTTCTCAATAAAAATCATGGAGACATATCCAGCTTGGGGTGATTTTATTTGCTGTGTTTCTTCTGGTATTTAAACCCAGCAGTAAACCTGTAAAGCGCTAACTTGCTCACACAGCAAAGCTCCATCCATGTGAAAGGAGAGAAAAAAAACTGTAGACATATGCAGTTCTGCACTTTACACAGAGCGGTGCGTTCATTAGCGTCGAAACAGCCACGGTGCATTCAAAAGCATAGGAAATATGAAATTTAGAAAGAAACGAACCCTAACCAAATAGAACCGAGCTCTGTGAACAAGCCAACTACACAATATGGGTTTTCTAACAGCTTTGATAAGTTTGAATGAATATTCTTCATTAGAATCGGACTTTTTAAAGAGCAAGTCGGTCTTTCATTGTTTGCTCTGTATGTTTTCTGTTTGTTTTATGTGCACAGCTGTTTTTGGTTTTGTTACACGGGGGAACTTTTTTTTAGACATTTATTTTGTACCGTGACAGATTTGTTAACCTGTGTGACTACTGAGACAAAGCTTTGACTCGGAAATATATTTTTATTACTTTATGGAAAGAAAAAATATTGAGACATATCATATATCATCATTTATCTTAAAATATTGAGCGATTAGTTTTGGTCCATATAACCCAGCTCTAGCACTGTCATAGTGAATATGGAGAATGTGCAAATTGAAAGTTGTGGTTTGTTTCTGTTTGGATTAAGGAACTTTATCTCCATTCATATGTGGGTGGGTATGCAGTAATTGGTGCAGAAAAACGAGCACAATAATTAATTTAACTTTGTGTTGTAGTGGGCTCTAAGCCAGAGCAACCCATCTGCACTGAGAGAGACAGTAGTTGAAGTTCCCAACATCACCTGGAATGATATTGGAGGTCTGGAAGATGTCAAGAGGGAGCTGCAGGAGTTGGTGCAGGTATGAGTGAGATCATAATGGAATGGATCTCGTATTGATTTGAATTTTCAATTTATTTTATTTCTTTCTTTCTTCGTCTACATAAAATAGTATCCTGTGGAGCATCCAGACAAGTTTCTCAAGTTTGGCATGACTCCATCCAAGGGAGTGCTATTCTATGGTCCCCCTGGTTGTGGTAAGACTCTGCTGGCCAAAGCTATTGCCAATGAGTGCCAGGCAAATTTCATCTCCATCAAAGGACCTGAGCTGCTCACCATGTGGTTTGGAGAATCTGAGGCAAACGTCAGAGAGATCTTTGACAAGGTGTGTGTTTTAGGTCCATGTTTAATTTTCTAATGCTGGTTATTATCTTAAATTGTTTTGTATGTCTCTTTTTAAACCATTAATTGCATTTGTTTTTTGTTTGTTTGTTTGTTCAGGCTCGTCAGGCTGCCCCATGTGTTCTGTTCTTTGATGAGCTGGACTCCATAGCCAAGGCCCGTGGTGGCAACGTGGGAGACGGCGGCGGAGCTGCTGATCGTGTCATCAACCAGATCCTGACTGAGATGGATGGAATGTCAAGCAAGAAGAATGTGTTCATCATCGGAGCCACAAACAGACCAGACATCATCGACCCCGCCATCCTGAGGCCTGGCCGTCTCGATCAGCTCATCTACATCCCCCTGCCTGATGAGAAGAGCAGGATCAGCATCCTGAAGGCCAATCTCCGCAAGAGTCCCATCAGCAAGGTGACTGCGCTACTAAGCATTGTTCACTGGACATTTACACAAACACTTTCCTAGTCGAGTAAAAGAACACACTTTTTGTCTTAACTTTGTAGAATGACATAAAGTGGGGTGTTGAGATATGTGGAGAAACATGCAGCTCCTCTGTAGAAGTTGTTCAGGGTGCTTTGATAAATCACTTCTAATAATGAGAACCTGTGTGAAATTGATCTGAAACACGTGTATGCTTCTGTTCTGTCTAAAAGGATGTGGACTTGGACTTCTTGGCTAAGATGACCAATGGTTTCTCTGGAGCTGATCTCACAGAGATCTGTCAGCGGGCGTGCAAACTTGCCATCAGAGAAAGTATTGAGAACGAGATCCGCAGAGAGAGGGAGAGGCAGACAAATCCATCAGCTATGGTCAGTGTTTGCATCATTTATTGATTTCCACATATGGATGGGTATTTAGTCACTAAACTATCATGTTTGACACCTCAAATTTTGCCCTCTCATAGGAGGTAGAGGAGGATGATCCTGTGCCGGAGATCAGGAAGGACCATTTTGAAGAAGCAATGAGATTTGCCCGTCGCTCCGTCAGTGATAATGATATTCGCAAATATGAAATGTTTGCTCAGACGCTGCAGCAGAGCCGTGGCTTCGGCAGCTTCAGGTATATTTTAACCCTTCAAGTGTTTGGAGTAGCTTGTTTATTATAGATAGTCTTTTTTAAATTATGTATCAAACAGGAGTGGGAAAATAAGTTATTTTAGTTGTCTAAATAATGAAATTCTGGTCTAAAACCAGATGAGTGACCATGGTCTGTCTTTCAGGTTTCCTTCCAGTGCTGCAGGTGGCAGTGGTCCAAGTCATGGCTCAGGGGGAAGTGGTGGTGGTCCGGTGTTCAATGAAGATAATGATGACGATCTTTATGGCTAAAACTACACTGCCCCACAGTGGTCAGTTCTGGGATCACACCTGTACAAATTCTCACCAGATTCCACCTTTTTAGGACTTTGTGCTTCTTTCGTTTGTTCTTTTTCCAAAAAAAAATTTTTTTTTCTTTTTTTTTTGTTTTTTTTGTACATTTTCCCTTGGAGAAAGCATGTAGCCACTTGGTTTGCTCTGAGTTTGACGTGAATGGTGAAATGGGATGTTGAAAATATAATTGGGGGCGGGCTGGGGGGGATTGGCTTTAAAGTGGCTTCAGTCTCAGTATATTGGTAAAAAAAAAAAAACATGACTGGCGATTAGTAATTGGATTCACTGCTATACTTTGGAAAAACATAAACTTATTGCTGATTACTTTTTTTTTTTCTTTTTTAAAAATAAACAGTAGCATATAATGTATTACAAATTCGTCAAGGTTATGTTGCTGAAAATAAAATTTCACTAAATGGAGATGGTAACTGTCTTTATTCAGTTTGACTTTTTACTGATTAAAGTCCAATTTAGGAAGTTTATTTGGTTTTCTACAAATAGTGATTGCAACAAAATATTTGACTTGCAATTAAGGCCTAAACATGGAAATAACTTGTGTTAATGCACTTTTTTTTTTTTTTTTTCCAAAAGTGCTCTTTGTTAAGTAGTTTAGTTGATTAGTGCCTTGAAATGTGGCTGAAAACAATGGTTTTAAAAATGGCTATAAAAATGTGTAGGCAATCTAAGCTCATTTGGCTGAGAGAGAGTTCTATGACTGGCCACACAGTGTCACTCTGGACTGAAAGAAAATATCTAATGTATAATTTTTTTTTAATTTTGAAAGGATTTTAATAGGAACTGCTTGCATTTTAGTATTTTATTTAGTTTGTCACTTTAAACCTCATTACACGATCCATTGAATGCACGATTGTCTGATTTAAAGCACCGATTCAAGTAAATAGACAATGATACAGTCTTCTATATTGTCTGTTTAAATATTGACAAATTAGATGCACCATTTATATAAATCATAATGAGGCTGGGAGGACAACATCAACACAGGCACATGAATGAGGTTTATCTAGAGTTTCTCATGTTTCCTGGTCCAACCTGCAGAGCCAGAACTTCTCCAACCTCCAGTTCATTTCCATAAGCAGCAGCACAGTCCATGTGTCTGTATCCACACTAAAGGCTGCCAGCAGTGCCTGCTTCACCTAAAACTACATTCATGTACCTAAATGATGTCCATAAAACCATGTCCAGGTTTAATCTGCTTTACCTGTGAGTATTTAAACTGCTATCTTCCATGTGTCAAGTTTTTGGTTTACACTAACTGCAACAGATAACCCAATCCAAATGCCTTGATAAAAATGGCTGACACAGCTGCAGTGTATATGCAGTTAGTCACACCCAGCAGAGCTTTACTAGTTCACTAAATATTTGCTACATCCTCCCATGTGGAGCAATTTGTTCATTACAGCTGCAGATTCACATGGTTATAATAATAATAAAAAATAAATAAACAGGTTATGTAGATCCTCAGATGCTGCGGATAATAAAAGTTTATCACTTGAGATTTCTGTTTGTAGCTGGGATAACTGGAAGATGTTCCAGTGGTCATCTGAGGTGTACGTCCAAATAAATTTTTGCAAGTTGAGCTCATAGTTCATCTCTATCTGTAACTCGCTCTGATGGAAGTGTCCAGACTATTGTATGTGTGGTTAGACACAGATATGTTTGGAAAGATGAACAGAAACAAATATTTCTCAGTTTTGTTCTGAAAGCAGATCTCTGTAAACCCTTAGCAGGTTTGACGTTTTCATGATTTATCAATACATACAGGTGAATATCTGCTCTTATTTTTTTTTTTAATTTTTATTTTTTTTCAATATTTCTGTGCAAAGTGCTGTCAGTAATGGTACTAAAATGCATTTTGTAAGATCTAGGTCATTTTTATTTTAAGCAAAAACAAGCACAATAAAATGATGTAAAGGATGTCATACAGCAAATAATCCCAGGGTCTAATCTGAATCTGGACCTTCTGCATTGAAAGCTTTTAAAAAGCCTCTACATCAGGAGTGTCCAAAGTGTGGCCCGTGGGCCATTTGCGGCCCTTGAAGTGATTTTGTGCGGCCTGTGACTGCAATTAAAGAAAGATATAATTTTGACCCACATGCTTAAGAGGTTGTTGCAGATGTAGACCTTTAGATTTAATGGTGATACTTAAATATAATTTTAGGTTTAGTAGCAAAAAAAATGAAAATACAGTACTCTCAAAATGAGCAATATTGAGTACAATACAAATATTTAGCTGTAATTAATCCATTTATCCTACAACAAAACTCCACTGACTTCTACCAAAAAATAGAACTTTGAATAATTCATAAAACTTGGCTAAATATAACAAGTGTTTGCAAAGTAACGAATTTCAGTTGATTTAATAAATGATGGCGAGAACTTACTTTTTAAAAATAATATAAAGTGGTATCATCAAAGTACAAGTTGATCAACTTTATCAGCGTCCCTTCAAACCTTGCATGAATCTGTTTTAGTGTCTGCCATTTAGATGGGTGTTCAGAACTTCCATGACCCTTTTGGGCCGTCCATGGTCCAAACGGGTGTTTGAAGCTTCACCCACTTTAAAAAAAAAAGACTTACGGTACTCGTTTTAGCGCTCTGTCTCTGAAAATAAATGAAAATGAACTTTCCAAGCACAAGACAACAAATAATAGGCCCCCAAGAAATCTAATAACTTAAAATCTCAAAATAAAATAAAAAGTTAATATTTATGAGGCACCCAGTGTTCTGGATCTACAATAATGTGAACTAAAATTTTAACCTTTCTCCAAAATATTGTGCATATATTTATATTTATATATTTTTTCTTAAATTAAAAAATTTCTGGCCCACGAGTCCTTTCATCTAGAGAGTTCTGGCCAAACGTTTGGACACCTCTGCTCTACATGAATCACCAGGTCAGTGAAAATGCACAAACACGCTTAGAAAAAAAAAAAAAAAGTAAATACAATTACAATTGAATTAAAGATTTAAAGCATTAAAAAAAGTTTCAAAATAAAATGACTTATTCTGCACAAAACTGCTCCTCGTGTAATGATAAAGTATGACATAATCTGATAATATATATGTATTTTATTTTATTTTGAACAGATTGACCACAATCAGAATATACCTTTGTATGAATGAACAGAGAACTAAACTGATGTAAAATTTCAGGTCTCCTACTTCAAAGTAAGAGTCACTTCCTTATTCGGTCACAAAGATTCTTACTCATGAGCACCAAGTCTGGAGGAAAACATCAGCTGACGCAGAACAAACTGGAGCTGCACAAACTGAACTTCACACATTTGGTTTATTTGCTCCGTTATTAAAAGTTAATAAATACTGTTCAGTTTTGTCAAAAGCCGACGAGCAGTGACGGTCTCAGCAGCAGGACAACCACACATTCAGACATTCAATTCTCTCCCATCATCTCACAGGCTTTACACAACAGTACTATTTACTGTATTTATAATGCATTTAAACAGTTCTTGTGCAAAATGTACACACGTATATGACCTTTGAAACTTCCTGCACAACTCATGCTCTTACACACATTTCTTCATTGCTGTAAACTCCAGTAGGAGGAGCTGAGGAGGTTTCAGCACCTTCCCACCTGCAGCTGAGACGGAGAACAGCTGCTCACAAAAAGCCTGCTTCCCATACAAGGTTTCCTACCAGCCGAACACATGTAAAGTTCCAATTACAGATGTTAGAGGCTAGAAGCTGTTGTCAAATCACAAGCCAAAAAGCAATCGCCGGTGTGGTTTATTTTTTCGGCACCGCTCACACTAGCACCAAGACGTGGCCTTCAAAAAGCCACAAGAGTGGCGAAGAGCACACAACAAAGCAGAGTTGGTCAGCGTAACCATGACGAATTACTTTAAAAGATAAAGCCATGCGTCCTTCCCTCTGGGAAAATCAACCTTCACTTTTATGGCATTTTACATCAAAGACAAACAAACAAAAAAATCTTAATTCTTGGAACCAGTCGCTCGTGAAGAACCTCCTGGCTCACGGCACATACAGTACAATATAAACTTTACATTGCTGTTTTCCTAAAAATGTTCATTCTTGGTAGGAATTACTGACACAGCATAGGGCATTATTTGTTGTGCACAAAACATGGCTGTTTGTAGATCATTCTTACAGTGTGGCCTGCGTTCACATATGTGATAGGACTTTGGGCTAAGGCACCTGCATGTCCCTTAGAAACTGAGCCAGGCTAATTGGTTATTGGCAGCCACGCAGCTCAGAAGGGAAAGCACCCACGTTAGGACCAGAATGTAAGATCCAGGCTGTTGCTGTAAATGATTGTCATTCCCAGATTGTTCAATTCAGCAAAGATGAGCTCATATAAATTGTTATGCAACACAACTAATTTAGGGGAAAGGCTTTCCATACAACCCAATTTAGAAAAAGTTGGGATGTTGTATAAAATTAAATCAAATGTAGAAAAAATAAAATAAAAACTGAATGCAATGATTTTAAAATGTCATAAATCCCTATTTTATTCACAGTGGAACATAGTAAGCATATCAAAAATGTATAAACTATGAAATATACCGTTTATATATATACATGTGGTCCTCGAGTTACGGCGCCATCGACTTACGGCGTTCCGTACTTACGGCGCTGCCCCTAGTGACGTCATTGCACCGTACGTTGCCTTTTTTTATGTTTTTTTAGAATTTTTTTAGAGTATTTTGTTAGCCAACTGCTTGGAAATACATTAAAACGGTGTTCTAAGTGCGCAGCTGTTGTTTTTACATTGAAAAAATGTGTTTAAAAAGACGTAGCGGCTGC
>JARVLU010001462.1:19068836-19081949 GCA_031762415.1 Simpsonichthys santanae
CCAACGACATCTACCAAAGACACATAGCAACGACATAGACCAACGACATGTTTTTGAAACAAATGGAACCTCATAGACCAAACTGGTCAGATGATATGTAAAGGTAAGAGGGTAAAACCAACCTGTGAGATGTTTCACCTGGCTTTGTTAACAGCTTTAGTCAGCAGCACTGACAGTCAGTTTGGAACCATCAGCTACAGGAGCCCCTCTCTACAACACAGTCCAACTTTCACAGACTCACTCTTTCACGTTTTTTTTTTTCCCCCCACCATTGTCAACTTTGATATTCATCATGTGATTGGGATGGTACGGGATAAAAAGTCAACAAAAATAAATAAATACTTTGGACAGGTGCCACCATTTAGTAGTTTTCTTTCGCCTATACTGTAACACCAATCAAAAGAACTACACTACCCAGAAGGCAATGCTTCCGGCTTCTGCTGAAATGGAGTGAAAGGTTTTCAATGCGGTCTAAAGTAACGATCGATCTACTGAGCTCACAGAACTTGCAGGAAAGTCACAAATAATCCTGAAGCTCACTTTTCCACATGCACATCAACCTGGATGGGGCGGTGGTCTTTGTCGCTGCAGGGTAGGTCTGCAGAACCGGTCTTGAAGCCCGACTGAAACCAAGCTGCTGGTCTGCGGATCTGGTGAGTAAAATTTTGCAGTACTGTACAATACATTTATGTCTGTTGTTAAGCTTATGCAGGTTTAAGTAGTCTTGTAGTACTCGAGGCCGGTCTTGGTCTTGATCCCGGTCTCAAGACCACTTTTTGATGGTCTTGGTCTTGTCTCGGACTCAACCACATTTGGTCTCGGTCTTGTCTCAGACAATGAGGACTCTGGATTTTATTTCAAGACCAGTCAAGACCACAACAGTGGAATATCACTAAATTGACAGATATTGTCCAGTTTGTTTGTTAACGTCTTTGTTTTTATTGGATGCAAAATGTACTGGTTCAAATCCGAGCATAACGTGACTCATCACTAAATACATGTTGTTGCTACCGTTGTCACGCCCACCCCCTTACATTTGCACACGGTTCTGTACCTACAGAACAATACAGACAACAGAACGTAACGTTGCAATCAGGGGTGAAAGTAGGCCAGTACGGTCCTGTACTGTGCACCAGTAAAAGATTCTGCACCGGTGCGCAGTACGTGGAAGAGAGGGGAGCGTCTGTCTGCTGTAGAGCCTCAGTCACAGTCACAGCTGCACTTTAGGTCAGAAGAAATTTGTTAGCAATCAGCAGTCTAAAACATGACAATCAGTTAATAAATAGTTTTTTTTGTCTCATTTCAAATTGTTTCTGAACTGTTCGTGCTGTACTGGAGCCTCGGTTCTCTACTGCGGTGAAGTTAGTTTTACGTTGGTCGTCGGACATTCGAGCTCCGTGGCTTCAGCGGCGTGTTCCTCTTGTTCGATCTGAAGCAGGCAGTCTGATTTCGGTCAGCTATGCTCAGTCTGCCCCTCCTCCTAAACATAATGGTTCGCTTAGGGACCGTCAACAAATTACCAAACACTCTTTAGAAACAACAATTAATATTTTTTTTTCATCATTTGACCCACTGACACAAAACTAATGTTAAATTACTCTAATAGACCTGACACACAAGTCACCATCATTTATTTCTCATTTTAAAGCATTTTCTAATTAGTTATTGAGCGGAAGCCATGATTTTTGAACATATACATTATGTAAAATTAGAAAATGCTTTAAAGCAATAAATAAATGGGGGCACCTCATCTGTCAGGTCTAGTAGAGTAGTTTAACATGAATTTTGTGTCAGTGAGTCACATGACATGAAAATTATTGTGCAAAAACTACTGAATGTCTGATTTCTTTATGTAACTTTTAAAATTTATAAAAGTTGATATATTCATTCAGAAGCAAACTTAAAGTTGTAGTATGTAACTTTATTTATTTATTTAAATAAAAGTTACATTTGTTTTTTAAATATTTGTTAAAACTATGTCATGACAGTAAAGTATAAGACAGATAATCTATGAAAAGATTGAGCTCCAAGACTTGAGGTCTTGGTCTCAACTTGGTCTCTAACCCCAAAAGTCTTGGTCTTGGTCTTGGTGCACTCTGGTCTTGGTCTTGACTTGGTCTCGGGTTAGGTGGTCTGGACTACAACACTGGGTTTCCGGAACTCCTGGAATAAACGTCAAATCAGCTGCATTTTGCCGCGCCGCCCAGGCAAAATGCAGCTAATTTGATCATTAAAGTGCATTTATCAAGAAAAGCTCAACTGAGACACACCTTTTCTAAAATGTCGAGTAATCAAACAATTGTTTTTAGGTGGTTATCTTGTTAAATTTATAAGAAATGCACAGCGAGTCCTCCCTCTGCATGCTCCAGCAGCCACAAATTGATTTTTTTTAAATGTAGCTGATTTGACCAATATAGTGTATTTATTAAGAAAAATTTCAACTGAGACACACCTTTGCTATAATTTTGAGCAAACAAATAATTATTTTTAAGTGTTAATCTTGTTAAATTCTTGTTAAAGTCCTCCCGTGCATGCTTTCCCGGCCGCCATTTGGCAGCCAATCGATTTTTGGCACAACACCAGCCCACGTTTCATGGTGGTCAGCAGTGACGCATAATAAATGCAACTTATACGACAAAGTGGCATTAATGTTTTTTTCCACTTTATTAAACATTCTTGGACTGATGCGACTTATATGGAGGTGCGACGTGTACGGCAGAAAGTACGGTAAATATTTCTCCTTGACTTTATCACTGTCATCAGTGCTGGGCTGACCAACAAGCAGGCTGTCCTTCAGAAAAACATCTCATCAAGGATGACTTTTATCTTTAAGTGCCCAGGAAAGTACACTCAGCAGGATAAATAAAGCGCTTTCTGTTCTGATTGGTCAACGCGAGGGGAAGAACAGAGAAAAATAGACATTTAAGTTTGAGTCACCCGAGTGAGGAGGTGTGAGGAGAGTGGGTGTCTGGATGAAAAGAGTCTGTCTGACAAACACGACAATGCTGGCAACACTTTCTTAGACTCAGGATTTACATTTAGAACAGTAAGAATGCAGAGATGTTCCTGTGTTGAAGCTGTACAAACAAGTTTCAGAGACATTTGAGCTTCATGTGTTTTGGCAGCAGGAATGGACGTCTGGTCATTGCAGCTGTCACAGAAAAGCAGCTGGTTTGTGTCGACTTTTATTCATGCAGACGCCCCAGCTCCACCTGTCACTCTGAAACATGATGAAATTCATTCATTCATTCAACCTTTATTTATACAGGTAAGTCTCATTGAGTCACACAAGAAAGACCTCCACAGATGAAGTATAGACAACAAAAGGCAATCATATAAAAACATACAGTATAATGAAAAGTAAATAAAAGAAGTGATATAAAATGAAATTCAAATATGCTACATTATAATGTAGCATATTTTATAAGATGGTGCAAAATACTAAAAACATGCCTGAAGCCACTTAGAGAGGTCAAGGTCGAGAGCTTCAGATCTTTTTTGCAAGGTGTTCCAGGAAACAGGCGAGGAGTGGGAGAAGGCCCTTTTGCCAAATTTGGTCTGCACTGAGGGGACACTGCAGGTAATTATGTCTTGAGAGCACACGCTGTAGCTGCACTCATGGAGTGACATGTAGGAGGAGATGTATGAAGGCAACAGACCAAAAGTGATTTAAAGATGAAAATGTACCAGTGGGAGAGTCTGAATGAAGTTAATTAAGTTAAAAAAAAAAGTTAATGATGATCAGCTGACCAGTGAATACAGGGTTTAGTGATACGGTAGTTACAGCCAGTTATGAATCTTAGCGCACTGTGATAGACAGCATCCAACATCTGCAGGGTGCTTGCAAGAGCATTCATGTAAATAATGTCACCGTAGTCAATGGAAGGAAGGAAAGTAGCAGTTACAAGGCATTTCCTAGCGTTCAGAGTTAGACATGATCTGTTTCTGGAAAAGAAACCCAATATAACTTTCAATTTCTTTACCAAGTTTTTGACATGAGGCTTAAAAGAGATGCAAATTGACCAAGATACCCAAGTACTGTACCGGTATTTGTAGGAATCAACAAACTCAATAGGAACACCTTCCATAGATAAGATTGAAGAAAGGATGGCTGGGACCAACTTCCTGTTTGAAAACAGCATCCCTTTAGTTTTATCAACATTTAACACCAGTTTGAGATGGAACTAATCTGACTGGATGATGTTGAATGCTGACTGTAAAAGCTGGAAAGCTTTAGCAACTGTTCTAGCTTGACAATAAACAACTGTGTCGTCGGCAAATAAATGTAAGTATGCATCAGGGATGATCTGACCTACATTACTTATGTAGATTGTGAAGAGGGTGGGTTCTACGACTGAGCCTTGTAGTACACCATTGTTGACAGTTAAATAGGTGGAAGAACCATTATGTTGAACACACTGCTTCCGATCTGAGAGATAATTAGAAAACCAGCCAATAGGGTGATCTAAGAACCCGATTTCTGAGAGCTTATGACATAAGATGTCATGGTCCACAGTGTCAAAAGCTTTAGACGGGTCTAAGTAAAGTGCAGCACAATAATCCTTAGCATCCAGTGCTTCAACAACATCATTAAAAACCTTCAATGAAGCAGTCGTGCTGTGTTGTTTCCTAAAACTAGACTGATGGGGAGGTAAGATGTTAGAATCCAAATACTTCTGGACCAGAGTAAGTATTATTGTTTTCTAAAACCTTAGCAGGAATACAGAATGTAACGATTGTTCGGTAGTTGTTCAGTATGGTGGGGTCTCCACCCTTCAGTAAAGGTAGAACAAAAGCTGTTTTCCAAGCATCTGGAACGGTATTTTGGCATATGGACAGATTAAAATGCTCAATAAAACACTCATCCGGTCACTGAGTTATGAAATCTGGCCGAGTCTGGGTCAAACACAACACACAGGTTATAAAGCCAACTGTTTGTATTCATTGACGATTGAGATTCAAGCAGTTTTGATCCAGTTTTAAAAAAATTAAAATAATAAAAGCTCCTCGCTGCACCAATGTTTGTTTATATCTGCATCTTAATTGCCAGTGACGACTGCTAAGAGCTCATTAATGTGCTGCTCTGATGCTGAGTCTGCACTCAAACAGTCTTGGAACAGTTATTCCTGACCTGATGCTGGGTTTCCATGGTGACACAGGAATCTGCCAGACAGTGATGTGTCTACCAGGAATACTGTCTCAGCACAGAGTCCTCTGAGCACATGCATATGTACACAATATGTGTGCATGCACAGGGGATGAACCATTCTATGAGCGAAGTATTTGAGAGCAATTTTTCTTCTGCTTGGATACAAACTACTTCACTACCAGAACTGAGAGACGATAGAACGGATGGTTGATATAATGGTGAAAGACAAAGGAAGAGGGAGAAAACATCTCCCACCTCCTCTCCTCTCTGCTTCTCTCTGTAACACAAGCTTCATATTCCTGTACCCGTTTCCTTCGCCCTTCACTCGTCCTGTAACCATAGAGACCACTGTTGCCTGAGGAGAGGTTTCTCCATGGTAGATGTCATGACAAAGAAAGATGCTGAATGTATGAATGCACACAGAAGCACATCCCTCGGTTGAGAGTCCTCCTCCTGAGCTTCTTTTCAAGGCGAGAGGTGTGTACTAAAACAATAACGTGAGACATTACTCTGCAATAACGCTTGTCAGAACAGGTTTGTTGAACAAAAAGTGCTTCAGCCAAACCAACAGTAGCATCATGCATAAAGCTAATTTTAGAACCACACACACGCACACACTGTTATTGAGTTTGCATAACAATATTATAGTTAATTAGCCATAAATACAGGTAGTCCTCGACTTACGAACAAGTTCCGTACCTACAAACCGTTCATAACCCGATTTTAACGTAAGTCGGAGCTCATTACACGTGACGCTACACCTGTTTGTAAGTCCGGATTTTTTGCCGTAAGTCGAGGAAATACATGTACAGGTGGACCTCGGTTTACATTTGAATTCCGTTCCTAAGGGCCGACCATAACCCGATTTGAACGTAAACCGGAGCTCATCGCCACATGGCGGCTGTGTCCGGATTTTGAATGTAACCCTAAACTGAAACCACATGGCCAACGGCCTTAAGTCCGGATTTTGAATGTAACCCGAAATTGAAACCACATGGCGAACGGTAACGGATTTTTAAACACGTTTTTTTCAATGTAACACAACAACAGCGTACTTAAAACGCTGTTTTGCTGTATTTCCAAGCAGTTGGCTAACACAATACCCTAAAAAAAAAACAATAAAAAAAAAACATAAAATGCTGCATGAAAAAGTCAACGTGAGGTGTGATGACGTCACTGGTGCGGCGGTCGTAAACGCAAAAATCCGGGAACCGAGCCGGTCGTAGACCAAGGACTGCCTGTATATATATAACTGTCTCTTTAAGGAAACAAATGAAAGACCTACCATTCCTTGAAGAAATGAAAATTTCTTACAAGGAATACATTCCATCGTACTTGAATGCTAACTTATCATCTTTTACTGAGAAGGGATGAGTTATAGCGGTATGGTCAAATTTAGAAAATGTGTGGTCTCATAATTTATTGCATCTCACATCTGTTATAGAAGCTGATGAGAATGACTCTCAACCACATCAAATCTTAGCTCAATACTGTATCTGTAAAACTGACAAAGTTATAGCCATTTTTGTGTTGGCTGTAATGGTCATATTGCATTGAGCTCAGCTGACTCCAAAGGCTAGTTGGGTGTGGATGTACATCTGCTGATCACTTTCTGAAAGTTTTAACAAACTCCAGGCAGAGGTCAGAAAGTGAGTTGTTCATAAGAAAATCTGTTCACAAAGGCAAATACCTATTAGCCCCTTCACCTTTAGGCAAAAAAATAAAATACTGTACCTTAAAATAACTGATGACACAACTCTTCCCATCATTTCTAGGAGTCTTTATCTTTATTTTTTTGGGGACCATGTACAAAACACCCATTAAACTTAAATGTATGCATTGTTTTCTTACCATCAGCAAAGAAAATATACTAAATACGTCCAAGTTAAAATATGTCAGTACAAGTGCAAAGATTATTAAATATACATACAGTATATTGTCTATTAAGCTTCAGTTTCAACAAGATAAACAAAACAGCAATATGTCTGTTAAAGCCAGTTTCACGTAAACTCAAGAGAGAACCCTTCACTTATTGGTTAGAAGATCCAATTTACAGTTGACTGGTTGTACAACCATCTTGTTGTCCACAAGCCTGTAGGTTTGGCCACCTTTACCCCTTTGCAAATGTTTGCCAGGTCCTTCTGCGGTGGTTTATTGAAACTTAAAGGTGGTCTAATTGTTGTAAAATATGAGCAGAGAGTTATAGTGTACAAGCAAATATACTGAACTGATTTGAGCATCAAGACCACAAGTTCTTGTTTGTTTATGGGATGTTTTGTAGCGTTTCAAGTCATTTTAAGTATGGGGCCAAGATGGTAGAGGTAGGGCAGTCGACCTGGGATGAGAAAGTTGCAAGCTCAACTCCCCGCCATGTCCACATGTCATGATATCCCTGAGCAAGACACCCAATTTCCAATTGATCTCCAGGCACCTAGATAGCTGCCCACTGCTCCACCTGTAGGTATCTCACATGTGATGGGTTAAATGCAGAGAACGAATTTCGTTATTGTATAGGAACACACAAACATGGCCAATACATAGCACCTATTTTAATCTACTTGTAGGAGAAATCCAAGCGTTATTATTTCAGAATATCAGGCAGTTTTTTCAGGTGAGTAAAGCTAACAGCTATCTGAGCGCGACAAGCAATAAAAGTGGATTTCTGTCAACTTAAAACAACTACAGTCTCAAAAAATGTTCAGAAGTTCACATAAATGCTATTTTGGATTCGGCCTTACATTAATACTGTATGTAGTTATTTTTCCTGGTTACACTGAACACAATCTTTTTTATTATTATTATAAATTTACATGGACTTTTACTGGTAACAAACCACAGACCAGCTCAGTCTTCTGTGTACTTTAGCCACATATATAACTGTCTAAGGCAAAACGTTTGTCATTTAAGTCAAACGTAATGAGAACCAATGTTCTTCAGTCAGCTGGTTCTACCTTTGCCCATTTGTGATGTGCAGTGTTTCTCCTACTGTTATCCAAGAAGGGCGCCCCGCCGCCCTGTCAACAGAACTCAGCACACTGCCTATCAAATGTCCTTCACTTATCACCCCCCCCCCCTCCCCCCGCTCTCCGATAACTGTCGGCACTGATGTAGCTAATAGTGGCGCTAATAGCGGCGCTAATAGTGGCGCTAATAGCGGCGCTGATAGTGGCGCGCAACATGACGCGCTAGTAAAAAATGCTACTGATGTACTGCTCTGCCCACTCTCACAATTCCCCCATCCCGTCAACAGTAACATAACCCTAAGCTAGCGTGTAACACAGACATGACTCCATCTCCGTAACAACACCCACTGTCAAAAAAAGAAAAAAAGAAAAGAAAAGAAAATAGATGAGTGCCCTGACAAGGGAACTGATCTAGGGCAAACACTCAACCATGTAACGACAGACTGATGCACCATACAGATTTTTAGATTCTTTATTTCGTTACCATTCACAGCAAGGGACTCACTGAAGTAGTAAAGTATGTTAATATATTTTATCAAACTAATTTTTGGGGGGGCGTGCTGGGAGTCCGAGATAGTTGAAAGGACAGGTATGGTTAAACCATGAGGTGTAAAAAGTAATGTTCCCACATGCTCAGTTGCTCTGAAGGACTTAAGTTTTGTAATAGATGGTAAATAAACTGTACCTATAGCATCTTTCTATCTTATCAAGATACTCAAAGTTATTTACAACACAATCTGTGTCCTCATTTACCCATTCATACAGCACTCTACTATTTCTATACAAAGCAGTGCTTCATCACATTCATACACCGATGGAACACATGGGAGACAATGAGGGGTTCAGTGTTTTGCCCTGGGACACTTCAGCATGTGACTGCTGTGGAATTGAACCCCCAACTTTTGCATTGGGGGATGACTGCTCTAACCACTCAGCCTCAGCCATATCCCAGGTTAAAGGTAAAAGAAATGCAGTAGCAGTGGTTTGGGTTAACCCTAACCACCAACCCCCTAAATGTTTGGCCAAACAAGTTTTTTTGGTGTTAATAATTAAATTCAGTTTTTGTGACCAATTAGCTCATAGATGTTTTTTTTATTTCAATCCAATGAGAGTACTGTACTGCAAATGAAGAAAAATAATAAATTAATAAAATTAATTAATTAAATAATAATGATAGAAATAATAATAATAATCATAATAATAATACTTTGGTCCACTAAAACCCAATCTTTTGTAAAAAAAAAAAAATGATAATGCTACCTTAGTGTTGAGCCTTGGCTTTCATACAAGAAGTTACAATCAATCAGTAAAGGAACAATGACTACGTTATCTTTCTATATTCAAGTACAGTAGACAACTTGTAAGCATGCACTATGCCAAGAACTTAAACAAAGGTTGTTTTGAGTTCAGAGGCATTAGTTCCTGAATGCCCATCATTCATAGCTAAAGCTGCAAGTATTCAAGCTGGAAAAGTTGCTTGACAACACCAGAAAAACAGGTCAGTTGAATGAGTAGGGAACATTTCTATATTTGATGACTAATGACTGCTTGTAACTTTGCTTCAGTTAAAAATAAAATGGGATAAAAGAATAAAAACTGAAGACCATCAATATGTTAGCTTAACATATGGCCTTTAAAGGAATAGTCATTATTGGCATAGTGTTGAATCCAGATGCAGACAGACACGGAGATCTTGGGTAAAATAAAGAAGAACTATTTAAACGTAAACAAAACAAAACAACACACGATCAGAGAGACGTGTAGGAAATGGAGCAAGACAGATACGGGAAGCACAATCCACAGACAGGGTGGAAACACAGAGACGCTGAACTTAAAGGGACACTAAAGAGACACAATGATGAACACCGGGGGCGATTGGGATTAGGAACAGGTGAAGCAGGAGCTGGCAGCATGATGGGGGAAACACAAGCAAGTAAAAGAAACACAAGAATCATAAAGTCTAGAGAAATAACACAAAACACTAATTAAAAAAACAATTCTCACAAAGAGGCTAGGCAATTTTGAAGAGGTGTTCTATCATATAATTATCAATCGTATCTTAATCATCATGACTTCAGTCAAATATGGTACAGTATATGGAAGAAAGGGCGAAAAGTCTTCTTTCATGTTAGGCTAATAGCTAAATCAGGGCTTGTTTATTAGTTCATGCAAATGTATATATGTACTGTACTGTACGCCGCTCTGGACCGAGGAGGACGGCATCACCAGCATCCCAGTAGGCCATTAACTCTTTTTGCCCTTCATTATGGCTCCCAAACGTAATAATAATTGATAATTATGTAGAGTACTCTGTTAACTAACCACTTGGAAATACAGTATTGTACGTTTATGGTACAGCATGTACGCTGGTTTTGTCTTACATAAAAATAAAAAAAAAACGGGTTTACGACGCCGCGTACCATGCATGTTCTGACTTACGTTAAATTCGGTTTACGCCGCCGCGTGAGAACGGATCTTCGACGTAAGTCGAGGACTACCTGTATATATGAACTGTGGTGTTCCACAAGGCTCATTATTAGGACAAACGTGAATAATACAGGATTTTACACTATATTTGTTAGAAAAGGTCAAAAACCACCGCGTTTGCAGATGAAACTGTTTCTTCAGCTCAGGAGCTGAAACAAAACAATAGAAACGAGTAAAAAAATGAGTTGTTTTAATTAAAATTGGTTTGATGTTAAGTTTTGTCTTAATGAAAATAAAACTAAACAAAATGATGTTTGAAGGCTGTAGGGAGATTCTGGATAAAACTCAAATGAAGCTAAAACTGCAAGAATTTATGAAAGTATGAAACATTGAGGAGATTATAAACTCATCAATCTGCTGGTAATAATAGTGTAAAGTTAAAGGACTAAAGTTTGTTTTTATTGCTCTGCTCTCTTCTGATGGCATATCTGTTATATAGAATAAAAATAAAAATAATAAAAGATCCATCAGAATTAAAGTTGTTGCTAATGAACAATCTATAATCTCTTTGATTTAATCCAGATTGTTGAAATTTACAAACGCTTTGTTTTTAAAAACAGATTTCAGACTCTGCAGGAAAAATGTGAATCTGCAATTCTCTTTTGTTCTTGGTGTGAAATCTCAGTAACTGAACGCACACGTGCATGCGCACGTGCATGTGCACCTTGACTCTGCGGATGGCGTAGGTGTGTCCCCGCAGTTGATTGACAGGTTTTTGGACATTCCTCAGGTCCCACACGCACACGCTGCAGTCCACCGAACCCGTGGCCACGATGTTCTGCAGGCGGAACACAAAACCACTTCCTGTCAAGCCAAATATGGACTTCCTGTCATGGTTGTGCTGGCACTTTAATTCAGGTTTTTATATGACTGCAGTTAAAAAATGTTTCAGGTAAAGTTAGACGTGGTTAAGTGTAGCCGTGTTGCTACCTGGTCATATTTGCACCAATCACAGCTCAGGATTTCAGCCTTGTGTGCTGGGATGGCCAGTCGGCACGCTGCAGCCTTCACGTCCCAGATCCTGAGGGTCCCGTCACCTGAGGGCCGACAGCACCGTCACGTCAACCACACAGGAAATAACTTTTGATTCTAGTTTAACGAGTCTCCTGAACAAAAAACAAAGAACTGTAAAAAACATGATGAGCTGTAAAAGAAGCTAAAACTGAGCTGTTACAGTTAAGATGCTAAATGATAGCAAAATAGAAGCGAATAGCTAAAACTAGCAGAACAGCACATATACTAGTAAGCTAAAATAA
This sequence comes from Simpsonichthys santanae, assembly GCA_031762415.1. Taxonomy (NCBI): domain Eukaryota; kingdom Metazoa; phylum Chordata; class Actinopteri; order Cyprinodontiformes; family Rivulidae; genus Simpsonichthys; species Simpsonichthys santanae. The sequence continues at coordinate 19,080,692 of JARVLU010001462.1, forward strand.
GCAAAACAATAGTTGACAGCTAAAACTAACTAAACAGTAGCTAAAAGCTGAAAATGAAGCGGCCTGCAGGACTCCCAAGTTTTTCTTTCGGTCACAATAAAAAACTAAACTAAGTTAAATGTTTCTAAAAGTTTAAAAGCAAAAAAAAAAAAAAAAAAAAAACCCCGAAGTCACAGCTGTAATGTCCAAAACAAGCTGAAGATGTTGAACGGACGGTTAGAACAGCACCGAGGGAGCTAAAGACCGAGGATGGAAGGTGGAGGAGAGGAGGAAGTTAATTGAGGTTAAAATGTTCCTCAGAGTTCTTCAGAGATCAGCTTTGCTTTCTTCTTGTGTCCCCATGGACCCGTCCAACCTGCAGGAGTCCATTTAAAGGTCCAGACGGGTCTCCAGGTTCTGGTATAAAGTTCTGTGACATGAAGTGAGAAAGCTGCAGCTCAGCGAGGCTCTTTGGAACAAAATAAGTTTTATGGTTTGCATTCTGTAAAAACTAATTTCTTTATTTTACAGTCAGCTGTAGTGACGGGTTGTCACACTTGTTAGTGTAGCTTCATTAAAGTTGACTGATTTAGTTTATTTAGGATCACGCACGACACGTGCCACATTTAGTTAACAGCTAATATCCATCTTCAGCAGGTAGAAACATGAAAACCAAGAAAATAAAACTCCATACCACCGGGGTGGATTCTAAAGAAACAAGGTAAAACAATAAATACAAATCAAGAATAAAACAAAAAGGTTGAATCGTTTCATCTGGACCGTCTCTTTACGTGAGAACCGTTTTGTCCCTATCCAGAGGACTTATTCAGTCTGCGGCCTGCACACCAGATCTGTCGCATAGTCAGCCTTTGCTGTTTCACGACAACCTCCTGCTGTAATCTCAGAAGGAGATTTTTAACACGTTTAATCTGAGAAGGAGACTTATAACACGTTTAATCTCAGAAGTAGTCTTTTAGCACGTGTAAACAGAGCGCACCCATCTGAAACCATCAGTCATCATTAACAGCAGTCAAGTGTTGTAGGCCAGATGTCCAAATTGCTACTCGCAGAAACAGACAAGTGATTCAGAGAAAAGTTTTGTAAACTCAATAATCCAGGTAGAATAACACAAAAATAATAAAATGAAATGGATAAAAATGTTGTTGAGGCTGACACATTGTCCAGTTTGAAGACTGGGATTGAGACTTTCCTTCTTGATAAATCCTATAGTTAGTGTTGTCTTGTTCTGCTGCTATAGACTTAGACTACTAGAGGACAA